>SSNQ01034119.1:268297-290013 GCA_006942095.1 Nothobranchius kuhntae | reverse complement strand
AGAAGGTTCTGGTGTGTGGACCTGAGGGCTCGGGTTGGAGCAGAAGGCTTTAACAGGTCAGTAATATAGGGAGGAGCATGACCATGCAGAGCCCTGAAAGTTCTAGTCAGGACTCTAAATGAACTCTAAAGTTAACGGGTAACCAGTGCAGAGACACCAGAACAGGAGTGATGTGTGCTCTTCTGTTTGCTCCAGTTAGGAGCCTCGCTGCAGAGTTCTGGACCAACTGAAGGCGGTCAAGGGCTTTTAGTTAGAACATGTGAAGAGTGTGTTACAGTCATCTAGACGGGAGGAGATAAAGGCATGGAGAACCATTTCAGGTTCATGTTTGGACACCAACCTTCTCAGTCTGGAGATGTTTCCTAAGAGATAAAAACAGTTTGGGACCAACGTTGTTGAGTGGCCTTCAAGAGACTGATTGGTTAAAAAAAACACAGAAATTCCTTAAGTTTGTCTTGATGGGAGAAGATAAACGACCAAGTTTTAGACCAATCAGGGGAACCGTGCTCTCAGGGGCGACGATCAGACATTCAGTCTTTTCAGAGTTTAACTGGAGGAAGTTCTCTTCTAGCAGCTGGAGATGCTGATAGACGCTCTAGTCATTCAGACAGTTTGTAGGATCCTTAAAGGAGCAGCACAGCTGGATGTCATCTGCATACAGGTGAGAAGATACATTATTCTGGTCTGGACTCTGACTGGACCTTGGTTCTGTTGTGGTTCTGCAGCTGGATCATGATTTTGCATCATGACCCGGTTTAGTCCAAACTTCAAACAAGTAGACTCAACACTGTCATCTGGAGGACTTCCTGGTGAGTCAGTGAGTTTTGTTGGGCCAGAACCAGCCCCAACCACCTGACTGACAGCTGTGCTGCAGTGCATCATGGGTACTCGTTGTTACTTCTGCTTCACTAGTGGGTGGAGCTTTTCACTATTGTGGTTTAGATTTAGCTAAAGACAGTTTTAAGGAAACTCCATGTCTGACTTTTACTCTGCAGGTCCCACCACAAGTCTCCTCCCTCCCAGTCACCGCTCCTGTTGCTCCAGATGTGGGACGTCAGATCCTGACAGCTTCAAGTGGACTGATTACACGACAAAGACTAAACCGGAGAGAAGATGTAGGAAACTGTAATTCATAGCTTGTAAAGTGAGGCTGAGCCAAAACAACCCAATTCTGAAGGGTTCTAACCAGAACCGGGCTGCAGCGCCAAGAGTCCAACACAAGTTCACGCCTCACTGCCTCATCGGACCTCAGAGCCATGAGTCATGATGAGACCTTCTCCTGACTGGACCTCCACGCAGCTCCAAGCTGTTTACATCTGCAGGGCCTGTAAACCTGATTAACATCACAACTAACGGGGGGGGGGGGGTCAGAGTGTTAAAGCGGAAAATGGCTACCACACTTTCCAGCGGGTCACACCTCCTTCCATCAGCGGAGCAGGAGGCAGCGAGGACCGCCGAGCTCCATCAGGCTGTTAAGCTGTTTACTTATCCCAGAAGTGGAGCGGAGAGATGCGGGTGAGCGGCGCTGCCCTGACGCAGCCCAGGCTGACAGGACCTCCACATGATGGATTAGTGCAGCTGGCAAATTACATCTCTCTCACTGGACTCTGCAAAGCGCTCCGCTCACGCTCTAATCGCTGCAAGTTTCATGTTCAAAAGAAGGCAATAAGTGCAGATCATTTGGTTTGTAATCATTTTAGGTTAGAACAAGATTACAAAGACAGAATTCCTTAAAGGAATTCACGTCTGCTTCCAGAACCTCAGGCTGAGGTCATCTCATACTGAGACAGGATGGAGGTAGGAGCCTCTCAGCTACAAACATTCAGTGTGTTCACCAATATGTTGCACAAGAGCCTGCACCTCGATTCTCTCACCATCAGCGACACAAAGCAAACATCACTGATTACAGGTCTGAGCAACTCGCCCAGGAGGGTCGTCAGGTTGGAGCTCCTGTTAGTGTCGCACCAGCTGCACAACATTCACCCGTTCATCGTGTTACAGGTGAGGCATCTGCACTGGTGTGCTGGCCGAGTGTTCACCAGAAAAGCTTCATGTTTCTGCTGAAGGCCCTCTGAGGTGGCGGGTCCACGTTAAACACTTCAAAAGTCAGATTGTTTTGTTAAATCTAATTAATGCAAATCCTTTTTTTGTGACGCATCTCCAACATGAGCTCTCTGAGGCCGGGTTCTGCTGGACCGTAATCAGGGCCGGCTGAGGTCAGCCTGTCGGCGTGGCTCCCCGAGGAGCTCCAACAGCCAAAAATCTCAGCTATGTAGTAACTCTTCTGAGGGCTGGGGTCGACCTGAGAGCGACCGTAGCACAGGAAGCTAATCAGCTAAGCCCACGGAGGCGGAGCTTCTGATTTCTCAGAACTGGCTGCAAAAGCTCCAAATGAAGAAGTCCACCTGACGTCACAGGAGCTCCTGTCTCTGGTGTGACTGAGATAAATGGGGTTGGGGGGGGGGAGACCTGACTTGTAATTAAAACCAGTAAAACTGATAAACCAGTTTAGAAGTTGATCTTTAGGGAGTCCTGTCCATCCAGCAGACAGAGCAGCTGCCCGGTCGCCCACACCGCTCTAAACCAGTCCAGGTTCCCAGTAAGTTCCATCTTTAAGCAAGCTTCCACCAGGCCCTTCCGGCTCCGCTCAGCATCAGTCCAGCTCTGTCCCAGCATCTGGTTTTTCCTGGTTTTCCAGATGGCCAGTTTTGCACACGCAAATAAAAAGTTAATTAACAATATTGTCCGTTTTTTTCTGACACTGTACTTGGGCCAAAAACAAATAAGGGTAGGGTAAAAGCCTCCCCAGCGCACTGACCCACCGTTCCAACACCTTAAACATCCCTGATAACCTAGAACATGCTACCACAGATGCTCTAGGGCAGGGGAGTCAAACTCATTTTAGCTCAGGCATGGACGTAATTTTGGGGGGGGACAGGGGGGACATGTCCCCCCACTTTTTCCAAAGTAAAATTTTGACCCCTGCACTTTTTACCATCCAAAAACAATATTACGCTATATTAAATTGACAGTGCTTGAGCTCTGGGACCAAGCGGAAAACAACCGTTTGTGTTGAAGCCGGTTTCCCATTAAAACATACTGTAGAGATACAACCCCCCCCCCCGTGTCCCCTCCACCTCTAAAGTGAAAATTACGTGCATGAGCTCAGGGGCCACATTGAGGGAAATCTAGTCCCAAGTGGGCCGGACGGGTAAATTAAAAAAAAACTTCAGATTGTTTTCTTTGTTTTAATACAATCAATATAAAACAAGGCTGAGGACAGTGTCTCCAAAATAGTACAAGTACAACACCTGAAGTGTACTTGAAACTTTGAGAAAAAAAAATCAACAAATTAAAAAAAACATTTCTTAATGATTCAGAGCTTACAGATCACATGGCTAGATCAGTTTCATGCAGCACTTAAAGTATATTTGACTCATTTTACTTTACATCGTTTAGCTTTCACCGGCACATCAACATCAGAAGTCACATCCTGAGTGGCGGCCATCTTCAGGATGTGATTCAAGTTCTTGTGTGAGCCTTGAGCGCAGCTTTGTTTTATTTATACTCATTACAGAGAAAACTTGCTCACAAAGATACGTTTATTTTCACTCTACATTCTAAAGTATGAAAATAAAGTTTACACAACCATCTCGCGGGCCGGATTTAACCCGCTTGCGGGCCGGATCTTTGACACCCCTGCTAGGGTCTCTGTCTGGTTACAACAAGGACATCCCTCCCAGGTGCTTGAATCAAAGTGGGCTCTGTGTCTGTTCGTAGCTAAAGCTCCACGTATGATCCTCCACTGGAGACCTATACAGACTCCTCCAGCTGCCCCCAGGGACACGGTCCGCAGCAAACACCTGAGTCCACCCCGACTCCCGACTCCTAACAAGGAGCGCCTATTGATAACTTTCACACACGTGTGATAGATCTGTTGATTAGTACTGAGGTACTACTGATGTTCTACTAAAGTTCTGCTGAAGTTCTGCTGATGTTCTACTGAGTGTCACGTTGTGAGCCATGAGGAGGTTAGGACCCAAAGATGCAGAGACTCCAGACGACACAGGGCAGGTAGAAAAAACGTAAAAATCCTGTATTACAGAGTAAATCCAAAAGAGGCAGGTAACAAAAACCCAAAATGACAAAACCTAAAGAATCCAAGAACCCAAAGACCAAGAGAGACTCAAATACCCAGAGAGGGGAACGAGACGAGGCTGACACAAACAGTGACCCAACACCACACCGAGACGCAGCCAGGGTAAATCCACTGGGGCAGGATGAGTGGGAGATGAGCTGCAGGTGTGTGGGGAGAGACACCTGGTGACATCAATTAACTAATCAGGGCGAGGAGCGAGCTGAGGAGGAGAAACTAGCATGACCTAAGAACACAAACAAAACCCAAAGAGCCAGATAAACAACTCATGATCAAAGGAGGAAGGAGAACTAAACACCGGAAACACGCTAAAAGAGACATTCAATGAAAAGCTGAACCTATAGAAAACTGCAGAGGGGAGACCAACGGGAGCACAGGGCCTGGGAGGAGAACCTGGAGGGGCTGCAGACCAGGAGGCGCATGAGGAACACAAGGAGACGCATACGAGGATCCTAGAGGGGGATGGAGCACACAAGGAGACGCATGAGGGAGACGCAGACCATGACACAGAGGTACTACTAATGTTCTGCTGAAGTTCTGCTGATGTTCTGCTGCTCATCTGCTGATGATCTACTGATGTTCTGCTGAGATACTACTGGTGTTCTGTTGAAGTTCTACTGATGTTCTGCTGATGTTCTGCTGATGTTTTGCTGATGTTCTGAAGAAGTTCTGCTGATTTGCTGAGGTTCTACTGATGCTCTGCTGATGATCTGCTGAGGTACTACTGAGATACTACTGGTGTTCTGTTGAAGTTCTACTGATGTTCTACTGATGTTCTGCTGATGATTTGCTGAGGTACTACTGATGTTTTGCTGAAGTTCTGCTGCTCTTCTGCTGATGTTCTGCTGAGATACTACTGGTGTTCTGTTGAAGTTCTACTGATGTTCTACTGATGTTCTGCTGATGATCTGCTGAGGTACTACTGATGTTTTGCTGAAGTTCTGCTGCTCTTCTGCTGATGTTCTGCTGAGATACTACTGGTGTTCTGTTGAAGTTCTACTGATGTTCTACTGATGTTCTGCTGATGATTTGCTGAGGTACTACTGATGTTTTGCTGAAGTTCTGCTGAAGTTCTGCTGAGATACTACTGGTGTTCTGTTGAAGTTCTGCTGATGTTCTGCTGATGTTCTGAAGAAGTTCTGCTGATGTTTTGCTGAGGTTCTGCTGATGGTCTGCTGAGGTTCTACTAAAGTTCTGCTGATGTTTTGCTGAGGTTCTGCTGATGGTCTGCTGAGGTTCTACTAAAGTTCTACTGATGTTCTGCTGATGTTTTGCTGAGGTTCTACTGAAGTTCTGCTGATGTTCTGGTGAGGTTTTGCTGAGGTTCTGCTGGTGTTTTGCTGAGATTCTAATGATGTTCTGCTGAAGTCCTGCCAATGTTCTGCTAATGATCTGCTGATGTTCTACTAAAGTTCTGCTAATGTGCTGCTGAGGTTCTGCTGATGTTGTGCTGATATTCTACTAAAGTTCTGCTGATGTTTTGATGAGGGTCTGATGTTCTACTGATGTTCTGCAGAAGTTCTGCTGAGGTTCTAATGATATTCTACTAAAGTTCTGCTGATGTGCTGCTGAGGTTTTGCTGATGTTCGGTGAGGTTCTGCTGAGGTTCTGCTGGTGTTCTGCTGAGGTTTTGCTGATGTTCGGTGAGGTTCTGCTGAGGTTCTGCTGGTGTTCTGCTGAGGTTTTGCTGATGTTCGGTGAGGTTCTGCTGAGGTTCTGCTGGTGTTCTGCTGAAGTTCTGGTGAGGTTCTGCTGAAGTTCTACTGAAGTTCTACTGAGGTTCTGCTGATGTTCTACTAATTTGCTGCTGAGGTTTCGCTGCGGTTCTACTGAGGCTCTGCTGAGGTTCTGCTGATGTTCGGTGAGGTTCTGCTAAGGTTCTGCTGATGTGCTGCTGAGGTTCTACTGATCTACTAATGTTCTGATGACGTTCTATTGATGTTCTGCTGAGGTTCTACTGATGTTCTAATGATGTATTACTGATGTTTACTAAAGTTCTACTAAAGTTCTGCTGATGTTCTGCAGAAGTTCTACTGAGGTTCTGCTGATGTTCTACTGACATTCTGCTGATGTTCTACTAATTTGCTGCTGAGGTTTCGCTGCGGTTCTACTGAGGTTCTACTGAGGTTCTGCTGATGTTGTGCTGATGTTCAGCTGAGGTTCTCCTGACGTTGTACTGATGTTCGGTGAGGTTCTAATGATGTTCTGCTGAAGCTCTACTGATGTTCTACTGATTGTTCAGCTGAGGTTCTCCTGATGATGTACTGATGTTCTGGTGAGGTTCTGCTGATGTTGTGCTGATATTCTACTAAAGTTCTGCTGATGTTTTGATGAGGGTCTGATGTTCTACTGATGTTCTGCAGAAGTTCTGCTGAGGTTCTGCTGAGGTTCTAATGATATTCTACTAAAGTTCTGCTGATGTGCTGCTGAGGTTTTGCTGATGTTCGGTGAGGTTCTGCTGAGGTACTGCTGATGTTTTGCTGAGGTTCTGCTGAGGTTCTGCTGAGGTTCTGCTGGTGTTCTGCTGATGTTTTGCTGATGTTCTGCAGATGTTCTGCAGAAGTTCTGGTGAGGTTCTGCTGAAGTTCTACTGAAGTTCTACTGAGGTTCTGCTGATGTTCTACTGACATTCTGCTGATGTTCTACTAATTTGCTGCTGAGGTTCTGCTGATGTTCTACTAATTTGCTGCTGAGGTTTCGCTGCAGTTCTACTGAGGTTCTGCTGAGGTTCTACTAATTTGCTGCTGAGGTTTCGCTGCGGTTCTACTGAGGTTCTGCTGATGTTCTACTGACATTCTGCTGATGTTCTACTAATTTGCTGCTGAGGTTTCGCTGCGGTTCTACTGAGGCTCTGCTGAGGTTCTGCTGATGTTCGGTGAGGTTCTGCTGAGGTATTATTGAGGTTCTGCTGATGTGCTGCTGAGGTTCTACTGATCTACTAATGTTCTGATGACGTTCTATTGATGTTCTGCTGAGGTTCTACTGATGTTCTAATGATGTATTACTGATGTTTACTAAAGTTCTACTAAAGTTCTGCTGAAGTTCTGCTGAAGTTTTGCTGATGTTCTGCAGAAGTTCTACTGAGGTTCTGCTGATGTTCTACTGACATTCTGCTGATGTTCTACTAATTTGCTGCTGAGGTTTCGCTGCGGTTCTACTGAGGTTCTGCTGATGTTGTGCTGGTGTTCTGCTGATGTTTGGTGAGGTTCTGCTGAGGTATTATTGAGGTTCTGCTGATCTACTAATGTTCTGATGACGTTCTATTGATGTTCTGCTGAGGTTCTACTGATGTTCTAATGATGTATTACTGATATTTACTAAAGTTCTACTAAAGTTCTGCAGAAGTTCTGCTGAAGTTCTACTGATGTTCAGCTGAGGTTCTCCTGACGTTGTACTGATGTTCGGTGAGGTTCTGCTGATGTATTGCTGAGGTTCTAATGATGTTCTGCTGAAGTTCTACTGAGGTTCTGCTGACGTTGTACTGATGTTCTACTGATTGTTCAGCTGAGGTTCTCCTGATGATGTACTGATGTTCTGGTGAGGTTCTGCTGATGTTGTGCTGATATTCTACTAAAGTTCTGCTGATGTTTTGATGAGGGTCTGATGTTCTACTGATGTTCTGCAGAAGTTCTGCTGAGGTTCTAATGATATTCTACTAAAGTTCTGCTGATGTGTTGCTGAGGTTTTGCTGATGTTTTGCTGAGGTTCTAATGTTCTGGTGAGGTTCTACTGAGGTTCTGCTGGTGTTCTGCTGAAGTTCTGCTGATGTTTTGCTGATGTTCTGCAGATGTTCTGCAGAAGTTCTGGTGAGGTTCTGCTGAAGTTCTACTGAAGTTCTACTGAGGTTCTGCTGATGTTCTACTAATTTGCTGCTGAGGTTTCGCTGCGGTTCTACTGAGGTTCTGCTGAGGTTCTGCTGATGTTGTGCTGGTGTTCTGCTGATGTTCGGTGAGGTTCTGCTGAGGTATTATTGAGGTTCTGCTGATGTGCTGCTGAGGTTCTACTGATCTACTAATGTTCTGATGACGTTCTATTGATGTTCTGCTGAGGTTCTACTGATGTTCTAATGATGTATTACTGATGTTTACTAAAGTTCTGCTGAAGTTCTGCAGAAGTTCTGCTGAAGTTCTGCAGAAGTTCTGCTGAAGTTCTGCAGAAGTTCTGCAGAAGTTCTGCAGAAGTTCTGCAGAAGTTCTGCAGAAGTTCTGCTGAAGTTCTGCTGAAGTTCTGCTGAAGTTCTGCAGAAGTTCTGCAGAAGTTCTGCTGAAGTTCTGCAGAAGTTCTGCAGAAGTTCTGCTGATGTTGTGCTGATATTCTACTAAGGCCTAGTCCACACGTAGCCGGGTTTGTTTAAAAACGAATATCCGCCCCTCCAAAAACTTGCATCCACACCACCGCGTTTTAAAAAAAACTCTGTCCACACGTACCTGGATAAATACGTTGTTAAGGACATGCCAGACCTGTAGGCGGCAGTACTTCCCCCGTTCTTAACCTCGTCCTTCGTCTGTGGTCTTCCACAAGGAGCAGTAATTCCGCTTGCAAAAACAAACAAGCAGAAAGCGCTTGGACAACTGATGGATCGGGTAGTGACAGAGCGCAGCTCTGAGGGCATCCATGCTGTCGGCTAGTGTAAACACAGGTCGCACACGTGATGTCAGCATTTGTTTGTCGCGGAAAGTGACGTTGCGGACCTTAAAACTCCGGTTTTGTCTGTCCACACGCAGACACCCAAAACGGAGAAAACGCAGATCTTCACTTTGGCCGGAGTTTTTAAAAAGATCCGTTTTCGTGTGAAAAAACTCCGTTTTCGTGTGGATGACAGGCCAAAACGTAGAAAAATATCTACGTTTTGGCAGATCCCCGGCTACGTGTGGACAGGGCCTAAAGTTCTGCTGATGTTTTGATGAGGGTCTGATGTTCTGCAGAAGTTCTGCTGATGTGCTGCTGAGGTTTTGCTGATGTTCGGTGAGGTTCTGCTGGTGTTCTGCTGAAGTTCTGCTGATGTTTTGCTGATGTTCTGCAGAAGTTCTGGTGAGGTTCTGCTGAGGTTCTACTGAGGTTCTGCTGATGTTCTACTGACATTCTGCTGATGTTCTACTAATTTGCTGCTGAGGTTTCGCTGCGGTTCTACTGAGGTTCTGCTGATGTTGTGCTGGTGTTCTGCTGATGTTCGGTGCGGTTCTGCTGAGGTATTATTGAGGTTCTGCTGATCTACTAATGTTCTGATGACGTTCTATTGATGTTCTGCTGAGGTTCTACTGATGTTCTAATGATGTATTACTGATGTTTACTAAAGTTCTGCAGAAGTTCTGCAGAAGTTTTGCTGATGTTCTGCTGATGTTCTTCTGATGTTCTGCTGAGGTTCAACTGATGTTCTAATGATGTATTACTGATGTTTACTAAAGTTCTGCAGAAGTTCTGCAGATGTTCTGCTGAGGTTCTACTGATGTTCTAATGATGTATTACTGATGTTTACTAAAGTTCTGCAGAAGTTCTGCAGAAGTTCTGCAGAAGTTCTGCAGAAGTTTTGCTGATGTTCTGCTGATGTTCTTCTGATGTTCTGCTGAGGTTCTGCTGATGTTCTACTGACATTCTGCTGATGTTCTACTAATTTGCTGCTGAGGTTTTGCTGCGGTTCTACTGAGGTTCTACTGAGGTTCTGCTGATGTTGTGCTGGTGTTCTGCTGATGTTCGGTGAGGTTCTGCTGAGGTATTATTGAGGTTCTGCTGATCTACTAATGTTCTGATGACGTTCATTTGATGTTCTGCTGAGGTTCTACTGATGTTCTAATGATGTATTACTGATGTTTACTAAAGTTCTACTAAAGTTCTGCAGAAGTTCTGCTGAAGTTCTACTGATGTTCAGCTGAGGTTCTCCTGACGTTGGACTGATGTTCTGGTGAGGTTCTGCTGATGTTCTGCTAATGTTCTGCTGATGTACTACTGAGGTTCTACTGATGTTCGATGAGGTTTTGCTGATGTATTGTTGAGGTTCTAATGATGTTCTGCTGAAGTTCTACTGAGGTTCTGCTAATGTTCTGGTGAGGTTCTACTGAGGTTCTGCTGGTGTTCTGCTGAAGTTCTGCTGATGTTTTGCTGATGTTCTGCAGATGTTCTGCAGAAGTTCTGGTGAGGTTCTGCTGAAGTTCTACTGAAGTTCTACTGAGGTTCTGCTGATGTTCTACTAATTTGCTGCTGAGGTTTCGCTGCGGTTCTACTGAGGTTCTGCTGAGGTTCTGCTGATGTTGTGCTGGTGTTCTGCTGATGTTCGGTGAGGTTCTGCTGAGGTATTATTGAGGTTCTGCTGATGTGCTGCTGAGGTTCTACTGATCTACTAATGTTCTGATGACGTTCTATTGATGTTCTGCTGAGGTTCTACTGATGTTCTAATGATGTATTACTGATGTTTACTAAAGTTCTGCAGAAGTTCTGCTGAAGTTCTGCAGAAGTTCTGCTGAAGTTCTGCAGAAGTTCTGCTGAAGTTCTGCAGAAGTTCTGCTGAAGTTCTGCAGAAGTTCTGCTGAAGTTCTGCAGAAGTTCTGCTGAAGTTCTGCAGAAGTTCTGCAGAAGTTCTGCAGAAGTTCTGCTGAAGTTCTGCAGAAGTTTTGCTGATGTTCTGCAGAAGTTTTGCTGAGGTTCTGCTGAGGTTCTGCTGACGTTCTGCTGAGGTTCTACTACTGATGTTCTACTAATTTGCTGCTGAGGTTTCGCTGCGGTTCTACTGAGGTTCTGCTGATGATGTGCTGGTGTTCTGCTGATGTTCGGTGAGGTTCTGCTGAGGTATTATTGAGGTTCTGCTGATCTACTAATGTTCTGATGACGTTCTATTGATGTCCTGCTGAGGTTCTACTGATGTTCTAATGATGTATTACTGATGTTTACTAAAGTTCTGCAGAAGTTCTGCTGATGTTCTGGTGAGGTTCTGCTGACGTTTTGCTAATGTTCTGCTGATGTACTACTGAGGTTCTACTGATGTTCGGTGAGGTTCTGCTGATGTATTGCTGAGGTTCTAATGATGTTCTGCTGAAGTTCTACTGAGGTTCTGCTGACGTTGTACTGATGTTCTACTGATTGTTCAGCTGAGGTTCTCCTGATGATGTACTGATGTTCTGGTGAGGTTCTGCTGATGTTCTGCTGATGTTGTGCTGATATTCTACTAAGGCCTAGTCCACACGTAGCCGGGTTTTTAAAAACGAATATCCGCCCCTCCAAAAACTTGCATCCACACCACCGCGTTTTAAAAAAAAACTCTGTCCACACGTACCCGGATAAATACGTTGTTAAGGACATGCCAGACCTGTAGGCGGCAGTACTTCCCCCGTTCTTAACCTCGTCCTTCGTCTGTGGTCTTCCGCAAGGAGCAGTAATTCCTCTTGCAAAAACAAACAAGCAGAAAGCGCTTGGACCATTGATGGATCGGGTAGTGACAGAGTGCAGCTCTGAGGGCTTCCATGATGTCGGCTAGTGTAAACACAGGTCGCACACGTGATGTCAGCATTTGTTTGTCGCGGAAAGTGACGTTGCGGACCTTAAAACTCCGGTTTTGTCTGTCCACACGCAGACACCCAAAACGGAGAAAACGCAGATCTTCACTTTGGCCGGAGTTTTTAAAAAGATCCGTTTTCGTGTGAAAAAACTCCGTTTTCGTGTGGATGACAGGCCAAAACGTAGAAAAATATCTACGTTTTGGCAGATCCCCGGCTACGTGTGGACAGGGCCTGAGACGCAGACAGGGTTAAATACACTGGGGCAGGATGAGTGGGAGATGAGCTGCAGGTGTGTGGGGAGAGAAACCTGGTGACATCAATTAACTAATCAGGGAGAGGAAAGTGAGCTGAGGAGTGGGAAAAAACATGACCTAAGAATAAAAACAAAACCTAAAGACTAGAAGAGCAAGATAAATAACTAATGATCTAAGGAGGGAGGAGAACTAAAAAACCGGTGGGGAAAGAAACACACTAAAGAGAGAGTAATTAAATGAAAAGCTGAAACTATAGAAAAACTACAGAGGGGTGACTAGGGGAGACCAATGGGAGCACAGGACCTGGGGGGNTTCTGCTGATGTACTACTGAGGTTCTACTGATGTTCGATGAGGTTTTGCTGATGTATTGTTGAGGTTCTAATGATGTTCTGCTGAAGTTCTACTGAGGTTCTGCTAATGTTCTGGTGAGGTATTATTGAGGTTCTGCTGATCTACTAATGTTCTCATGACGTTCATTTGATGTTCTGCTGAGGTTCTACTGATGTTCTAATGATGTATTACTGATGTTTACTAAAGTTCTACTAAAGTTCTGCTGAAGTTCTACTGATGTTCAGCTGAGGTTCTCCTGACGTTGGACTGATGTTCTGCTGATGTTCTGCTAATGTTCTGCTGATGTACTACTGAGGTTCTACTGATGTTCGATGAGGTTTTGCTGATGTATTGTTGAGGTTCTAATGATGTTCTGCTGAAGTTCTACTGAGGTTCTGCTAATGTTCTGGTGAGGTATTATTGAGGTTCTGCTGATCTACTAATGTTCTCATGACGTTCATTTGATGTTCTGCTGAGGTTCTACTGATGTTCTAATGATGTATTACTGATGTTTACTAAAGTTCTACTAAAGTTCTGCTGAAGTTCTACTGATGTTCAGCTGAGGTTCTCCTGACGTTGGACTGATGTTCTGCTGATGTTCTGCTAATGTTCTGCTGATGTACTACTGAGGTTCTACTGATGTTCGATGAGGTTTTGCTGATGTATTGTTGAGGTTCTAATGATGTTCTGCTGAAGTTCTACTGAGGTTCTGCTAATGTTCTGGTGAGGTTCTGCTGAGGTACTACTGATGTTCTGCTGAAGTTCTGCTGATGTTCTTGTGAGGTTCTAATGATATTTTGCTGAGGTTCTAATGACGTTCTGCTGAATTTCTACTGATGTTCTACTGAGGTTCTGCTGAAGTTCTGCTGAGGTTCTGCTGAGGTACTACAGATGTTCTGCTGAAGTTCTGCTTATGTTCTTGTGAGGTTCTACTGATGTTCTACTGAGGTTCCGCTGAAGTTCTCATTCTTCTGTCAGCACACGGTGCTGTTATGGATGACCGTGGACATGGGAGCCTCCTGACTCGGTCCCAGTCACCCACTTATTAAAGAGTGCAGGTCAGCAGATGAACAGTTCTCCTGAGAGACGAGCAGGAAGAGGCTGGTGGTGTTTATCCTGCAGCAGCTCTTCACATCTCTTGCTTTGTGGTGGAGAACGTTGTTCGTGGTTCATCAGGTTCTTCAGTCACCTGTGTGGAAATAATGACATGAACGTTTGTCCTTGTGAAACGACCAGAACATCACATCAGTTCTTTTTTAAATGTGTCCTGCTTTTTCTGCTGCTGCATCATGTGTTTAGCTTCACACAGCAGATGTTCCAGATGTGAGCAGAACCTGAACACCCAGACAGATGTTTCTCTCTGAAACATGACGTGAAGCTGGCTTTGGTCACCAGAAGGACCAGAACCATCCAGCACCGCTAGCAGACAGATGCATCCTGGGAGCTCTCAGCTGGACCTGTTGATCTCCACGGCTCAGACGGACCTCCTCACTGAGCGCCGGGTCTTGGCCGGGCCCGGTGACAGGCTGGGACGGCGGCTGTCGTCTAGGCCGTACATTAAGTCTGTTTTTTATTGGCTGGATGATAGATGGTTCTTTAATTGTTCTGTTATTGTGTCCTTGTGCGAGACCCGGACTTGAACGTGGGAATGTGGACTCTGCTGCTGCGTTTGGAGGGAGGCGGGTGTGCAGTCCTTCTGAGGAGCATTGAACCAGACACCTCTCAGGATAAACAATCAGCCTGCAGCAGAGGTAAACGTGTGCGGAATGAAGCTGCGCTGCAGGTGATGACAGCAGTTCTATTTAGAAAGGCCTCCAGTGACCCTTCATCATCATCATCATCAGTTACTCCAAGGAATTCTGATCATTGGTCAAGGTTAACAAAGTGGATGGTTTACCTTCAACCTTTAAGATCTGACGTCCTGCTGGTTTTACACGTAGAGAGGAGGGGTTTGGTTGGACGAAGCCAACAGGTGAACTCATCTGGAACGGGATCCAGCTGTGGACAAGCTGCAGGTCTCCTGTTGTTCTAACCCAGTTTGGTGTGAATTATTATGTTTGAGAAAAGTTCTTCAAGTGTCAGAAGTTCTGTTCTGGATCTGGAATGTTTCCTGTCCAGCGCTCCTCGTTGCACCGTCCTCTGGCCCGTTTCTTTTGCTTCCCACTGAGCTGTCATAAATAAGTTCATATTCTTCCCAGAGTTTGCACAAGCCTGCAGCGGTTATGTTTCTCTGTAGGCAGCTACTGAAGCTGCAGAGTGGAGCGGCTTCCTTCTCAGCTGCTGCACAACCAGCCTCATTTGTCTGTTACAAGCTCAGCTTTAGCTTCAATGCTTTCCAGATGTTCCAGATGTGATTACCACATTATTGCTGCTGGTAGAGCTCTGACTGTGAAACCAACCACGACAAGCCTTGGTACCAGCGGTGGAAGTGGGAGAGCTTGACTCGGTGTTTCGCTTGGCAGCGGGCCACTGAGCTCTCCGAAGGTTTTGCTGATTTATTTAGGAAATCTGAGATTCCAGCAGGAAGAATGTGAGGATTTTCAGTAGCACGTTGAAGCCGGTGAACGCGGATCCTCCGTCTAACATTATGGTGGTTTTGTTACACGTACTGGCTGATGCTGACCTGTTGGTCCAGCAGACTCGTGTCAGAGCTGTCTCTGAACGTCACCACGTCTTCAGCGTCCTCGTCTCTGCTGGTTTATTCAGAGCCAAACCACAACAGCAGTGATCTAAGTGCACTTTAGGGCCTTTCAGTGGAGCGATCAATAACACGACTCCAGAGAGTCACACCCATCCACAGCTTGGATGTGGAACAGCGGGACAACTGCTGAGAGAACCTCAGAGATCCAGTTCCTAACAAAACTAATTAGTGAGCGGGCGTGTAAAAAGATTGACTTAGTCATTCATTTGGTTTGGTTGCTCTTTGAAATGGTCAAGAAAACATTTGATTCACAACTAAAACAATCACACATTTTCACAAATTCAGTTTTAAACCAATTTACATCCTTGGAGAAAACAAGTTTAACTCCTGACAGGACGCTGATCCGCAGCAGTCCTCTCAGAGTTTCTGTTCTAGGAATATTTTAGGGATGGAGGGACCAAAAGTGTCTGAGTTAGTCACTGGATGGATGGATGGATGGATGGATGAGTAGATGAGTGGATGGATGACAGATCCCCTTGCACGTGTCGCAAACAAAATAGCACCCCCCCCACCTCCTTCACACATCAAAAGTGATTCATTACAAACCTGACACTGACACTGACATGCGGAGCTACAACTCTTCTACTGTTGGCTGTTATTAAGGTTTCATAAATGTACTTTTCAGAGAGAGAGAGAGAGAGAGAGAGAGAGAGAGAGAGAGAGAGAGAGAGAGAGAGATTTTGTCACGTGACGTGTGTTAGCATTAGCGCTAGGCTAGCTAACACGATGAACGGAAGGACCGTTATCGTGACCGGAGCGAACAGCGGGATAGGGAAGGCCACGGTAGCCGGGATAGTGAAGCTCCGGGGCCGCGTGGTGATGGCCTGCCGGGACCTGGACCGAGCCAAGGAGGCGGCCCGGGACATCCAGCGCGAGACCGGGGCGGACGGCTCGCTGCTAGCCGTCAGACAGCTGGACCTCGGCTCGCTGAAGTCCGTTAGCCGGTTCTGTGAAGACTTCCTGAAGGTGGTTCGGTTCGGTTCTGCCTCACAAAAACACTTGACCCAGTTAAAGCCAGCACGCGCTGTTTAGGTTCACCTCCAACAGCCTCAGAATGGCTCCTGAGCATTTTATTTATCTGTAAAATACCTTGCTGTTTACGAGTAAACAACTTGTTTACTCGTTATTTTCTCCTTAAAACAATACTGGTTACAGAACTGTCGAACAAATCCAAACGCATTTTCAAAGCTGGTGTAGAAATGAAACATCTGATCTGAAGTCAGTCAGACCAGCTGAAGACTCATGTCCTGCTCACAAGACTGTTGTCCTCTCATCACACACACACACACATCCAATCCAGTCCAATTTTATTTATAAAGCGCATTCACAAGGCATTACAACCAAACAAGGCGCTGTACACTAAAAATGTTGGTTAATTAAACAGGCGTTATACAAACATGTCGAACACAGATAAAAGATAAAAAGGAAATACAACAAAATTCCCAAAAATGATGACTGTTGTCCTCTCATCACACACACATGATGACTGTTGTCCTCTCATCACACACACACATGATGACTGTTGTCCTCTCATCACACACACACATGATGACTGTTGTCCTCTCATCACACACACATGACTGTTGTCCTCTCATCACACACACACATGATGACTGTTGTCCTCTCATCACACACACACATGATGACTGTTGTCCTCTCATCACACACACACACATGATGACTGTTGTCCTCTCATCACACACACACACATGATGACTGTTGTCCTCTCATCACACACACACATGATGACTGTTGTCCTCTCATCACACACACGTGATCTCACACCAGCTCGAGACTTGTCCTGCAGCCTGGCTGCGTCCTTGTCAGTATCATCAGTAGTAATATTACTAGTAATAATTCGTAGTCATTAGTAGTATTGTTACTAGTAATAATTCGTAGTCATCAGTAGTAATATTACTAGTATTAATTTGTAGTCATCAGTAGTAATATTACTAGTAATAATTCGTAGTCATCAGTGGTATTGTTACTAGTAATAATTTGTAGTAATCAGTAGTAATGTTACTAGTAATAATTTGTAGTCATCAGTAGTATTGTTACTAGTAATAATTCGTAGTCATCAGTAGTATTGTTACTAGTAATAATTCGTAGTCATCAGTAGTATTGTTACTAGTAATACTTTGTAGTCATCAGTAGTATTGTTACTAGTAATACTTTGTAGTCATCAGTAGTATTGTTACTAGTAATAATTTGTAGTCATCAGTAGTAATGTTACTAGTAATAATTTGTAGTCATCAGTAGTAATATTACTAGTAATAATTTGTAGTCATCAGTAGTATTGTTACTAGTAATAAGTTGTAGTAATCAGTAGTAATATTACTAGTAATAATTCGTAGTCATCAGTAGTATTGTTACTAGTAATACTTTGTAGTCATCAGTAGTAATGTTACTAGTAATAATTCGTAGTCATCAGTAGTAATGTTACTAGTAATATTTTGTAGTCATCAGTAGTAATGTTACGAGCAATAATTCGTAGTCATTAGTAGTATTGTTACTAGTAATACATTGTAGTCATCAGTAGCAATATTACTAGTAATAATTCGTAGTCATCAGTAGTAATATTACTAGTAATAATTCGTAGTCATCAGTAGTAATGTTACTAGTAATATTTTGTAGTCATCAGTAGTAATGTTACGAGCAATAATTCGTAGTCATTAGTAGTATTGTTACTAGTAATACTTTGTAGTCATCAGTAGCAATATTACTAGTAATAATTTGTAGTCATCAGTAGTAATGTTACGAGCAATAATTCGTAGTCATTAGTAGTATTGTTACTAGTAATACATTGTAGTCATCAGTAGCAATATTACTAGTAATAATTCGTAGTCATCAGTAGTAATATTACTAGTAATAATTCGTAGTCATCAGTAGTAATGTTACTAGTAATATTTTGTAGTCATCAGTAGTAATGTTACGAGCAATAATTCGTAGTCATTAGTAGTATTGTTACTAGTAATACTTTGTAGTCATCAGTAGCAATATTACTAGTAATAATTTGTAGTCATCAGTAGTAATGTTACGAGCAATAATTCGTAGTCATCAGTAGCAATATTACTAGTAATAATTCGTAGTCATCAGTAGTAATATTACTAGTAATAATTCGTAGTCATCAGTAGTAATATTTCTAGTAATAATTTGTAGTCAGTAGTATTGTTACTAGTAATACTTTGTAGTCATCAGTAGCAATATTACTAGTAATAATTCGTAGTCATCAGTAGTAATATTACTAGTAATAATTCGTAGTCATCAGTAGTAATATTACTAGTAATAATTCGTAGTCATCAGTAGTAATATTACTAGTAATAATTCGTAGTCATCAGTAGTAATATTACTAGTAATAATTCGTAGTCATCAGTAGTAATATTACTAGTAATAATTCGTAGTCATCAGTAGTAATATTACTAGTAATAATTCGTAGTCATCAGTAGTAATATTACTAGTAATAATTCGTAGTCATCAGTAGTAATATTACTAGTAATAATTCGTAGTCATCAGTAGTAATATTACTAGTAATAATTCGTAGTCATCAGTAGTAATATTACTAGTAATAATTCGTAGTCATCAGTAGTAATATTACTAGTAATAATTCGTAGTCATCAGTAGTAATATTACTAGTAATAATTTGTAGTCCGTAGTATTGTTACTAGTAATAATACTACAACTCAAGGTTGCTGAAATAAAACATTCAAAACAATCACAAGAATAAATGAAAGCACGGCAAAATCCTGAATACCGTTGAGGACTGGTGAGTTTAGCCTTGGAATGGTGAGTCGTAGCGTTCCTGAGTTCGGCTGGTGATGAAGTCCACAGCGAGGGTCAGATCTGAGGATCTGAGCAGTATTACTGATATTAGTACCATGACTAGTTGTATTATTATTACTATTATTATGGTTGATGAGCTGCAGGTGACTCTGTGCTGTCGGACAGGAGGAGCCTCGGCTGGACGTCCTGATTAACAACGCTGGAGTCTACCAGTGTCCTTATACTCGCACGGAGGACGGCTTTGAGATGCAGTTTGGAGTTAACCACCTGGGCCACTTCCTGCTCACCCACCTGCTTCTGGACCTCCTGAAGCGTTCGACTCCCAGCCGCATCGTGGTGGTCTCCTCTAAACTCTACAAGCATGGCGACATCAACTTCGAGGACCTGAACAATGAGCAGAGCTACGACAAGGCCTTCGCCTACAGCCGCAGCAAACTGGCCAACCTGCTGTTCACCTGCGAGCTGGCGCGCCGCCTGGAGGGCAGTGGCGTGACGGTGAACGCTCTGACTCCAGGCGTGGTGAGGACTAACCTGGGGAGGCACGTGCAGATCCCGGCCTTAGCGAAGCCTCTCTTCAACCTGCTCTCCTGGGGTTTGTTTAAAAGCCCCGAGGAAGGAGCGGAGACGTCGGTGTATCTGGCGTCCAGCCCAGACGTGGACGGTGTGCAGGGAAGGTGCTTTGCAGACTGTCGGCCTCAGGTGCTCCTGGACAAGGCCACGGACCCGGACCTGGCCTCTAAGCTGTGGGACATTAGTGAAGTCATGGTGGGAATAACCACGTAAAATCTGACCCGCTCCTCCTAGCAGTCTGGTCGCGTAGCGAGGTAATGCAGTGCCTTGGTCCGTCTCACAGCTGGAATGATCTAATGCCGACTTGAGACAGAGAGCTGCAGGAAGATGAAGGTTCTTGCTGCAGCAGATAGAACCTCCGTCCTTTTCTCAGCTCCTCCTTTTTGTCGTAGTCGGATGTTCGATAACCGGGCCGAGTGAGGCTTCAGGAGCAACAGCCTCAGCTGAAATGTTCCGCTCTCTCTGCTAACTCTTCTTCTGGGAGTGACCAGACGCGTGATGGCGGTGGTGGGAAACCAGTGACCTGGGTCTGCTGCAGGCTGTGTGTGAGCTTCCAGACCATAATAAAAACCACCGGTGTGCTTCACTAGCAGAGCTGGGGGGGGGTCAGATGCCAGGGGTTGGTTAGGCCTCAGTCAGCCATACCAGCTGCTCT
The DNA here is from genome assembly GCA_006942095.1 of Nothobranchius kuhntae. NCBI lineage: Eukaryota > Metazoa > Chordata > Actinopteri > Cyprinodontiformes > Nothobranchiidae > Nothobranchius > Nothobranchius kuhntae. Next base: position 270,079 of record SSNQ01034119.1, on the reverse strand, counting down.
GGGATCAGTCATTAGGAGGAAACATTTATTCTGCAAGTCACCCGGAAACCTCCGGGATTCCTGACTCCCCCACCCGGACCCTTCATTAGGACATTTTCTGGATCATTTATGGAGAGCTGGAAAACACAGAGGCTTTATCATCTCCATCACACACACACACACACACACACCTGGGGCCGGTTGAACAGCAGCTCCAGTCTATTTAGTGATCACTAAATGAGTCTAACTGGAGTCGTTCCAGGATCCGGCGTCCGTAACGAGCGCGGCGTTTCTGGAGGTAAATGTGGGAGATCTCTGGGCCAAGCAGGTTTTATCCGGTCAGAGCTTCTGTTGGGAGGAACGGACGAAGTCAGACTTCACTAACCAGTTTAGAGTCCAACCGACGTTTCTGAGGCGTTTCGCTGGTTCTGACCCACAAACCTGCAGCACACAGATGCAAACAGCTGCTTCAGGCGTTTGAACTTCTCTGACTCGGATGTAGGTCGGCCACCGCTCCTAAACGTCAGCAGGGTCACCACTGGTGCATTTCCTACATTAGTTATGCAACATTTCAAAAGTGGTGTTTTAATCTGAGACATAAATGCAGCTGTGGGACCGATCAAGTCTTACTGGTTGATTCTCCATATTTGGAAGTTTATTGAAAGTTTTTACCATAAAAAATAAAAATGATTGATATAAAAAGTTGTTTCAAAGATGTTTGTTTGTTTCCTCGTTATAAATAATTCAACTATAATAGTAACTAAAGGTGGTTTTTAACTCATAATTACATCCAATGTACCGATGATGTTTGTATTTATAATGTAAATAAATGACTTGGTTTGCTCTGCAGCGACTCGTCTGTTACGGACGACACGACTCGGAGGTCGTTTGTGTCGTCTAGAGGCAGAGAGGAATAAGCCGAATGCACGAAATGTAAAAGTAGATTTTCTGCTGTGAAAATAAGCTCCACCCCCTGCTGGGACCAGGAGATGACACCCCTTTCCTCGCGGTCATCCCATCCCTCCATCCAGCCCTGGAACATAACCTCCTGCTGGGAACGCTGGCGTTTTCCATGTGGGATCCTAAAAGAGCGCCACCTTGTGGAGCTGCAGCCTTGTTCTGGTTCCATCTGCAGGTAAATCTTTTCCAGGCGCTTCCCGCGGCGTCCTGATGCTGAGTCGACGCACCTGATTGGCTCTGTTCCGTCAGTCTGAGTGATTAGGATCACGCCCTGATTCGGAGCTCTTATCAGCTCCTTTCTTTCCCAACAGGATTTGGACCAGAACCGAGCCTGCCGCAGGCGGGAAGAAAACAACCTGAAAATTTAGTTTGGCTCTGCAGCCTCGGTGCACCAGAATGAACCCTTCAACCTTCTGAGTGGAGAACATTGGTAAATGATGTACCTGGTTTTGTTTTCTTGTGCAACAGCGGCTCTAAAATTAGCTCAACTCAACTGTTGTTTCCTCCAGAGGTCCATGTGAAACCGCAGCGTCTGTGTGGTGGTTCCTCTGAGATGCATCAGCAGCCCCGAGTGGCCAGCTCCGGTCCAAGGTGAAGGCCAAGGCCTGAACTGTGTGTGGAGAGTAAAACCATCCTTGGGCCGTTTTGGTTCTGATGGAGCAGATCCTGCAGGTCCGATGCTGATTATGAACTCTGGTTTTACTCCGCTAAACTGAATTCATTCAAATACACGAGTAGTCACACCTGCCCTGCTCACCTGTTCCTCGTGTGTGTGTGTGTGTGTGTGTGTGTGTGTGTGTGTGTGTGTGTGTGTGTGTGTGTGTGTGTGTGTGTGTGTGTGTT
>SSNQ01034119.1:247523-254740 GCA_006942095.1 Nothobranchius kuhntae | reverse complement strand
CCTGCATAATGAAACTCCTCGTTCTGATTTTTCTCTCTTTCCTTGTCCTCTGCTGCCCCAGACCCATCCTGCTGCCAGCAAGCTGCCCCTGAAGGACAGCTTCACGTTTGATGACTACAGGTGTGTGTGTGTGTGTGTGTGTGTGTGTGTGTGTGACTGCTACCAGAGGAATATCTTCACCTGTTCTGATGGGCTGGTTCTGTGAGACAGGTGGGCCGTGTCCTCCGTGATGACCCGTCAGAACCAGATCCCCACCGAGGACGGCAGCCGGGTCACTCTGGCCCTCATCCCTCTGTGGGACATGTGCAACCACACAAATGGACTGGTGAGTAGACGTGGCACACGAAAGCGCCCCAGCCGGATGAAGACAGGAGGGTCGTATGTTACATCATCAGACCGGTTTCCTACTTCCTGTGACTGAAGCAGCTGATGGAGACAGAAACGCCACGCGTCCTGCAGAAATAACGTCTAATGTGCTCCTGCTGCAGATCACCACCGGCTACAACCTGGAGGACGATCGCTGTGAGTGTGTGGCGCTGCGGGACTACAAAGAGAGCGAACAGGTGAGACACCTGGGTTTGGGTTTGTGGACCGGAACACGTAGACCCTACAGCACTAACATGGGCCGATGCTGCTCGTGCGTTTCTGGTTTGTTTACTTTTCTTCTCACCACCTCGTGGTAAAATCAGCTGACCTGTCCTTCCTGTAGATCTACATCTTCTACGGAACCAGGTCCAACACCGAGTTCGTCATCCACAACGGGTTCTTCTTCCCAGACAACGCCCATGACAGGGTGAAGATCAAGCTGGGTGTCAGTAAGAGCGAGCGTCTCTACGCCATGAAGGCCGAGGTTCTGGCCCGCGCCGGCATCCCGGCGTAAGTTCAGCCTGAGGCAGACGCACTCCTCTGATCTGACAAGATATTAGCATTTACGAGCTGCAGGAAGTCGGCTGGTCGAGCCGAGACGTCCTGCAGAGGTAGGCAGACCCACCAGAAAAGGTCTGCGCCCCCTGCTGTTGTGGTGGAGAGCTGCTTCCACACACTGACGTCTCCATCAGCACGTGTGTGTGAGAGCGAACTAGCTGAACGCGTCTTCTTTCACCACGGTTGCTGTTCGCAGCGTTCCACTATAAAGGTTCAGTGTGGCTGAGTCACCCGGGCCAACACCTGCCTCACCCATTCACCTGTTCAGGGTTACCAGCATCACCTGCACCTGTCGGACTCCAGCCAGTGCAGTCTGAGCGTGTCTTTTTATTTCCAGGTCCTGTGTCTTCGCTCTCAACTGCAACGACTCTCCCATCTCGGCTCAGCTGCTGGCCTTCCTCAGAGTCTTCTGCATGACCGAAGGTAAGAGATCCACACGAGGCAGCTGTCCGTCCGCCGGCTGGAAACCAGCCAAGCATGTCTTCCATTTCCTCTGAGAGTGAGTGACTGCTTCCTCCACCAGAGACGAGGAAGACGAGGTAGAACAGGACCGGCCACTGGGGACGGGGTCCGTCCCTGAGCTGCTTGACTGATGCAGGCAGGCCACCAGATGTGTGTGTGTGTGTGTGTGTGTGTGTGTGTGTGTGTGTGTGTGTGTGTGTGTGTGTGTGTGTGTGTGTGTGTGTGTGTGTGTGTGTGTGTGTGTGTGTGTGCTTACAAAAGTAGGGCAGGATCTTTCGTCTTCAGGTGTTCCTCAACCTCGTGTAGTTCTTGAGATCAGAGACAGAAGGAAGGTTGGACTCAGTGGGACAGGTGTAAACCGGTCGGGCGCGGGTGTAAACCGGTCGGGCGCGGGTGTAAACCGGTCAGGCGCGGGTGTAAACCGGGTGTAAACCGGTTGAGCGCGGGTGTAAACCGGTCTGGCACAGGTGTAAACCGGTCGGGCGCGGGTGTAAACCGGTCTGGCGCGGGTGTAAACCGGTCGGGCGCGGGTGTAAACCGGTCGAGCGCGGGTGTAAACCGGTCGGGCGCGGGTGTAAACCGGTCGGGCGCGGACAACACAAGCCTTGCCCACACATAAAACATCTGCAGACAAAAAAGGGACCACAGATGTGAAGTTTTTATTTGTAGAAGCTGAAGCTAACGATGTTGGTGATGCTGACGGTTCTGTTGGACGGTCCACACTTGGTTCTGGATGCTGGATCTTCAGCTCACCTGGTAGAACAGAATCTTTTCTCTGAACTGGTGTCGGATCAACCTTTGGGTCTGTGTGTTTCCAGAGGAACTGAAGGATTATCTGTTGGGCGATCACACCATCAACAAGATCTTCACCCTGGGCAACAGCGAGTTTCCTGTCAGCTGGGAGAACGAGATCAAGCTGTGGACCTTCCTGGAGAACCGAGCTGCTCTTCTGCTGAAGACCTACAGAACCACGTCTGAGGTGAGTTGGGGTTAGTAACCGGGAACATGGACCCAGCTGTAGCTTCCTGTTCGGCACCGACCTGGTGATGTTGGCCTGAAGGAGACCTTACATTCACGGCGACATCACACTGTCAAACGGAGCTGGTCCCGGGTCGGTCCGGAGAGAAAACCAGGGATCAGCTGGAACTCCGTCATGTTTCAAGATTTCTTAGAAAACCATTTTCTTCCTTCCAGGAGGACCGCTCTCTGCTGGAGAAGCCGGATCTTTCCCTCCACTCACGTCTGGCCATCCAGCTCCGTCTGGCGGAGAAGCAGATCCTGGAGAAGGCGTCGACCAGCGGCGGGGACAAACGTCTCCACTTTCAGAAGAAACTGGAGGACGGCGCCTCGCTGCCTCGGTTTCAGGAAAGCGACATTTCTTTGCTGGAAAATGACACGGATGCCAAACTTCCCATTCTCCTGGGGAGGCTGGAGGAAGAGGAGGAGAGTGGGGGGGTCCAGGCTGAGGAGTATCTCCTGAATGGAGAGAAGGCATCCTGTGGGATGGGGGCGGAGCCTGGTGGAGACGCCGTCAGCAGACAGGATGCAGGTTCAGAGCAGGAGGACCAGATGGAGTCTGCTGAACGAACTGAAGCGCATCCCAAAGAGAAGCAGGAATGAACGATCCACTTCCTGCCGCCGCTCCTGCCCGTTATTTAATGTTTTCTCCTAGATGGAAGCCGAAGGAAGGAAGTGTGGGATGATCCAGCGTGGCTTTCTGTAGATGTTCTTCACCAGAGGAGCTCTGATTCATCCTGTCCGGCAGGAACGCCTCGGAAAGTTTCAGCGGGAGTCGGTGTTCGAGTGAAGCTGGACCGCTCCGTGTCCGTTCTGAGTTCTCTTCCTGCTGCCTCCCAGAGACCGTGGAGTCGGATGAATCCGTCTCCGCTGGCGACGAGCAGGACGGGCTGATGAAGTATCGGGTGAATGCATCGTAAACCGGGCCGGTCTCTGCTCATAAAGCCATACTAGGACTCAGTGGGAATAAGGAATGTCGTCAGGTTTTCCCTTCTGGAGCAGGACTTTAGGAAAACACCACGCCGTGCTTTCTCCTCTGGGAAGAAACTGTTTCCACCCTAAATGTTCAAAGATGCGTCGGAGCCGTTTAACACGGCTTAAGGACTCGATCCGACTCCTCTGGACCGGTTCAGAACAGGTTTAAACATCCGAACCGGACCCGGTCCCAGCGCTAGCTTCCCTAACATCTGGTAAGATCCCTTGTGGAGGCTGTGGAACCTGTCCTGATCTGTCCTTCTGAACCGGTTCTGATGCTTTCTGAGAATAAACATCCTCCCTTTCTCACCGTGTGTGTGTGTGTGTGTGTTCTGTAACCCCTCGGGTCACCACCCACCCCCGCAGGTGCAGGGTTAGGGTTAGATCCTGTAATAATCCGTGCCTGGTGAAGGTGAAGACCAGATTATAACTCAGCCGGGAATGTCCGCTGACCTGGGATCAGTGACCTCCTGGACTGCAGACATGTTTGTAGTCCAGCAGAACCGTACCTACGCTGCAGGTCGTCAGACGCCTCAGGTTCTAGTAAAGTCACGACATCCTGAGCTCAGACGAGCTTAGAGATGAAGGACTTCTGAGGTGTGGGTCTGAACCAGATCCGGCCCGGATGGCTCGTCTTTCCCACCTCTCGTGTCTCCTTCCTCCTCTGACGTGACCTAGAAACAGAAAAATGGTGCGAGGCTGGCCGCCTTTCTGCTTCCCTTCCTCCTCTCGGAGCGGGAACATCACTCTCTATTCTGCAGGTCAGAGAGGGAACAATTAAGTGTGGAGGGCGCTGCGCGTCGCTGACAGGTGATGAATGGCCGAGCCGGCTGCAAGTGACAATATGCAGACAAGCCAGATCATTTGCAAATGGATGTGGGGAGCTGGTGGAGGAGGGGGGAGGGGCTCGCCCTTCAGCAGCAGGTGGACGAGGTCCCACCACCTGCCCAGCAGAGAGACTCATTTGTTAGGGGACGGAGGCCCGGGGACGAGCAGCGTTTCCTTGTTTTATGTAAATTATGAGTAGTTTGTGCCTCGATGACCCCCGACCTTCCCGTGACGCGCTAGATTCATGGTTTTATGACATTTATGCCCAACATTTACATACGAGGTTTTATGACGCTCGCTCCAGACTTTTAACCACAAATACCGTCCCCATCACTACTGGAGGAATGACCCTTCCCTGGGCTGCCACCCCACCGTGGGGGAGGGGTTTGAGTGTCCCAACGATCCTAGGAGCTGTGTTGTCCGAGGCTTTCTGCCTCTGGTAGGGTCACCCAAGGCAAACAGGTCCTAGGTGAGGGGTCAGACTCAGAGCGGGCCAAAGACCTCATGATGAATTATATAAATGGACACGGTGTCACTGGGGACCCCCTCTGGAGGTGGGGCACGCCAGCGAGGGCCTGGTGGCCGGGCTTTCACCCATGGAGCCCGGCCGGACACAGCCTGAAGAGGAAATGTGGGGCCCCCTTCCCATTGGCTCACCACTTGTGGGAGGGGCCAAAGGGCCGGACTCACCTCGACGCATGGCTCTGTCTCTGGAAACAGTTTCTTCTACCACTCTGGAGTTGCTCCCACTAAGAGGTGCCGTGCAGGGGTGGGCATGCTAGTTGCCCCCACCTTGGTTCTTGTACATTGGGTTTACCCCGGTGAACGAGAGGGTAGCCTCCCTCCTATGTGCGGGGGGATGGTGCTGACTGTTGTCTGTGCTTATGCACCAGACTTCCCACCCTTTTTGGAGACCTTGGAGGAGGTGCTCCATCTGGTGACTCCATCGTTCCCCTGGGGGACTTTAACGCTAACGTGGGCGACGACAGTGAGACCTGGAGAGGTGTGGTGGAGAGGGGTCTTGTTCACGAGTGAGGGAAAGCTGGAGCGTGAGATCGATGGGTGGATTGGTGCTGCATCTGCAGTGATGCGGGCGTTGTACCGGTCACACATCCTACCCAAGACTTACCGAAAGCAGCCAATGCTGCAGCTCACTGCCCCCTCCATGGGACGGGTCAAATGTGGAGATGAATTTCACAAGTGTGTGATGATGACTATGGGACTTTAACTTTAATGAAACTTTGGGTCCATCTGAGGGAAATCCATACATCCCATGGTGTCCCCTAGATCCTCAGCAAAGCATCGTTAGCCACAGAGAAGATGAAGCCACATCGTTTTAGCAGACTCTAAAATAACGGTCACATTCTGGCTCCGTGTCTGAGAGCTGAAGATAAAATCCAGCGGTTTGTGCGGATTCACCTTCTTCAGGATGACCGGACAGGGCTGCTGTTCCTCTCAGGCAAGAACCCATGTTTGGGTTCCAGATGAAACTCCCTTTAGCTACACAGAGAGACCGGGTGTTAGTGTTTACAGTCCGAGGAAGGATCTGGACTAGACTACCTGGAAGGGGAGGAGCGTAGCATGATGATGCCACCATGCCCATCCAGGCTTCTGCAGTGGTGCTGAAGAACAAAAGCAGCTGAGACAGGAAAATGAATGCGTGGAGCCAAAAAAGAAAGACACCGGCTGTCTTCCACGAGGAAACAGCAATATAACGCGGTCATCGTCATGAGGTTTATTTACATGATGCAGTGAGGGATGTAAGGGTAGAAACATGTCTATCAGGGATGGTTGTTCTCTACCTTCTGCATGTTTTTAACTCAGGTCTGGTGTTTGCTTGTTATTTGGGAGGTTGCCAGTTAAAACCCAGGCTGTCTGTCGCCTGTGCCCTTGGGCAAGCACTTTACCTGCTGGTGGTGCTTCTGACTGCCCAGGGCAGCTGAGCTGTGGCTACAACGTAGTTCATCACCATCAGTGTGTGAATGTGCGGTAAAGCACGTTGGAGTCCTCCGGTTTAGGGAAGTGTTGTGAACTCCTCCTGAAATCCGTCTAATTTAATTTAGACAGAAAACCCAATTCTGAAAATCTGCTTCAGCTGTGTCAAGAAACCTCACACACACACACGCACACACACACGCACACACATTGTGACTTACCTCTCTGCTCCATGTTTGTCCTGGTTTTGGTTTGATGGCCTGTCATCAAACACCACTGTGAGACCCGAGAGTCGACAAAATCAGCTCGGATCAGACCCGATTCCCCCCCCACACACACACACACACACACACCGGTCAGCTGACCAGCAAGCACACAAGAGGCCCTGAGATGGTGTCTCACCTTATCTTCGTCAGACCTCCAGGCCTGACCCAGAATCCCCCAGACCTGCCATCCAGCGCCTCCTCGGACCACATCAGTGATTACTGCGGCCGGTCGCTCAGGTGGTCACACACGCTCTGATGTGATGGCTTTGGCACCGTGGGCTCTGGTGCCCAGTAGCCTGACTGTCAGGCCACATCTCAGGGGAGAGGCGGAGAAGTGTGGGATGGGAGGTTGATGGACGGAGGGAGGAGAGGGGAGACGACAGATGATGGAGGGCTGAATCTGGAGAATCTTCTCATGGTGGTGGAGGTACTATAGGAAGTTCCGCCAAAGAGGCGGAGCTTATTGTCACAGAAAAAGTAAACTTTCTGAAATAAGCGAATGTGTTCAGGATGTTTTTAGATGTGGTAAAAGACGACTGAAACACTTAACCTTGTTATCATTTTATTACCATTTACGCGCGTCTACAACGCTTCTGTCCCTGCTCCATTTTCACAACCCCAACTCAAAGACCTGACTGGCGTAACCGACTTCAGGGCACGTCTGGCGCGTTGGAGAGGTGTTCTGTTGACGGATGAATCCCAGTTTCCACTGTTCAGGACAGGTGGCAGACAGCGCGTGTGTGTGTGGATGACCGGTTGTGTTGTAAGGTGCCTTGGGCGGTTGTAGAACTTTAGAAGGCACTGGACCAA
>SSNQ01034119.1:216702-224202 GCA_006942095.1 Nothobranchius kuhntae | reverse complement strand
GAAGTATGACACAGTAACAGGCAGTAACAGGAAGTAAGACACAGTAACAGGAAGTATTCCACAGTAACAGGTAGTAACAGGAAGTAAGACACAGTACCTGGCAGTAGCAGGAAGTGTGTCACAGTAACAGGAAGTGTGACACAGTAACAGGAAGTATGACACAGTACCAGGAAGAATGACATAGTAACAGGCAGTATCAGGAAGTGTGACATGGTAACAGGTGACACAGTAACAGGAAGTAACAGGAAGTCTGACACAGTAACAGGAGGTATGACACATTAACAGGCAGTTACAGGAAGTGTGACACAGTAACAGGAATTTTGACACAGTAACAGGAAGTAACAGGAAGTGTGACACAGTAACAGGAATTTTGACACAGTAATAGGCAGTAACAGGAAGTAAGACTCAGTAACAGGCAGTAACAGGAAGTATGACACAGTAACAGGAAGTATGCCACTGTAACTGGCAGTAACAGGAAGTAAGACACAGTAACAGGTAGTAACAGGAAGTATGACACAGTAACAGGAAGTATGCCACAGTAACAGAAAGTAACAGGAAGTATGACACAGTAACATGAAGTATGACACAGTAACAGGCAGTAACAGGAAGTATGACACAGTAACAGGCAGTAACATGAAGTATGACACAGTAACAGGCAATTAAAGGAAGTATGACACAGTAACAGGAAGTAACATAAAGTATGACACAGTAACAGGAAGTAACATGAAGTATGACACAGTAGCAGGCAGTAAAAGGAAGGATGACATAGTAACAGGAAGTATGACACAGTAACAGGCAGCAACAGGAAGTATGACACAGTAACAGGCAGTAACAGGAAGTATGCCACAGTAACAGGCAGTAACAGGAAGGAAGACACAGTAACAGGCAGTAACAGGAAGTATGACACAGTAACAGGAAGTATGGCACAGTAACAGGCAGTCACGGAAGTAAGACACAGTAGCAGGCAGTAACAGGAAGTAAGACACAGTAACAGGCAGTAACATGAAGTATGACACAGTAACAGGAAGTAAGACACAGTAACAGGCAGTAACAGGAAGTAAGACACAGTAACAGACAGTAACATGAAGTATGACACAGTAACAGGAAGTAAGACACAGTAACAGGCAGTAATATGAAGTATGACACAGTAAAAGGAAGTAAGACACAGTAACATGAAGTATGACACAGTAACATGCAGTAACAGGAAGTGTGACAAAGTAACAGGAAGTATGACACAGTAACAGGCAGCAACAGGAAGTATGACACTGTAACAGGCAGTAACAGGAGGTATGCCACAGTAACAGGCAGTAGCAGGAAGTAAAGCACAGTAACAGGAAGTATGACAAAGTAACAGGAAGTATGCCACAGTAACAGGCAGTAACAGGAAGTATGGCACAGTAACAGGCAGTCACAGGAAGTTAGAAACAGTAACAGGCTGTAACAGGAAGTAAGACACAGTAGCAGGCAGTAACATGAAGTATGACACGGTAACAGGAAGTAAGACACAGTAACAGGCAGTAACAGGAAGTAAGACACAGTAACAGGCATTAACATGAAGTATGACACAGTAAAAGGAAGTAAGACACAGTAACAGGCAGTAACAGGATGTATGACACAGTAACACGACGTATGACACAGCAACAGGTAGTAATTGAAGTATGAAACAGTAACAGGCAATAAAAGGTAGTATGACACAGTAACAGGCAGCAACAGGAAGTATGACACAGTAACAGGCAGTCAAATGAAGTATGACACAGTAACAGGCGGTAACAGGAAGTATGACACAGTAACAGGCAATAAAAGGAGCAATGACACAGTAACAGGCAGCAACAGGAAGTATGACACAGTAACAGGCAGTAAAATGAAGTATGACACAGTAACAGGCGGTAACAGGAAGTATGACACAGTAACAGGAAATAAAAGGAGCAATGACAAAGTAACAGGCAGTAACATGAAATAAGACACAGTAACAGGCAATAAAAGGAAGTATGACACAGTAACAGGCAGTAACAGGAAGTGTGACACAGTAACAGGCAGTAACAGGAAGTGTGAATCAGTAAAAGGAAATGTGACACAGTAACAGGCAGCAACAGGAAGTATGACACAGTAAAAGGCAGTAAAAGGAAGTATGACGCAGTAACAGGCAGTAACAGGAAGTATGACACAGTAACAGGACGTATGCCACAGTAACAGGCAGTAACAGGAAGTAAGACACAGTAACAGGCAGTAACAGGGAGTGTGACACAGTAACAGGAAGTATGACACAGTACCAGGAAGAATGACATAGTAACAGGCAGTAACAGGAAGTGTGACACAGTAACAGGTGACAGTAACAGGAAGTAACAGGAAGTATGACACAGCAACAGTAAGTAACAGGAGGTATGACACATTAACAGGCAGTTACAGGAAGTGCGACACAGTGACTGGAAGTGGGACACAGTGACAGGAAGTGTGACACAGTAACAGGAAGTATGACACAGTAACAGGAAGTGTGATACAGTAACAGGAAGTATGACACAGTAACAGGAAGTAACAGAAAGTGTGACACAGTAACAGGAAGTATGACACAGCAACAGGAAGTGTGATACAGTAACAGGAAGTTTGACACAGTAACAGGAAAGTTGCTCTGAGGTGTGAAGCTGTGGCTGGTGTGTGACAGGAAGTGCAGCTCAGGGGGGACGTGGCACGTGGCATAGAAGATTATTGCCCCCCCCCCCCCCAATAGCTGTGGAGTGTCTAATACCCTAACCTCCACTCATTCCGTCCCAGAGCAGCTGTGACTATGCCGTAGCTCATCACTACCAGGGCATTATGATGGGGGGTGTTCTGGGACTCTAGAAGGTGCTACATGAATTAAGAACCTCCCGATGAAGCTACCCTGGATCATGGCTCTGATGGAGCCCCTCAAACTTGAGTGGTCAAGTTGGGTCAGGTCAGCATCGTGACTCGTAAACCTCATGTGGAGGATCTGGTCCAGCTGGGTCTTCATATGGACAGAACCAATCAGTCCTCCTCAGGCCTCAAGACCAGAACCAGAGCCACTGAATCCTGGTCCTGATGGAGAGGACTGAAGATGTTGAAAATATTTTTGACATTTGTTCAGTTTTTCTGATCCTTTGTGGACCGGTTCTGGTTCTGACCCACCTCCATGCTCTAGTTCTTCCTCCTGCTTCAGGAAAGTGGCGTTGAAAGAGCTGATGGGTGTCAGCAGACGTGAAGGACAGAAATGATGGTGGAACGAGAACAAACGTGTCATCAACACCACGATTCTTTAAAGCTGCTCCCCTTGACATTTATGTGGAGCACTCGGAGTCACCACTGGCTGCTGCTGCGGCGTTCCCGAGCCTTCCCAACGCTCCGCAATCCGTATAGGGACCTGCAGCTCAGACAGCCCTGCTCCGGTCTGGATCTCCCCCAACTCCCCCTCCTGTTTGACCAAGACACCCACACCTCCTTACCCCTCCCCCATCAGTCAGGAAACCAACTGTGTCAAGGCTCTCCTCCTCCACCTCCATCTCCTCCTCCACCTCCTCCACCTCCATCTCCTCCTCCACTTCCATTTCCTCCTCCACCTCCATCTCCTCCTCCACTTCCATTTCCTCCTCCACCTCCATCTCCTCCTCCACCTCCTCCTCCACCTCCACCTCCATCTCCTCTTCCATCTCCTCCTCCACCTCCATCTCCTCCACCTCCATCTCCTCCTCCACCTCCATCTCCTCCTCCACCTCCATCTCCTCCTCCACCTCCTCTTCCATCTCCTCCTCCTCCTCCCAGGACAGGAGAGTTTAAATACTGAGTAAACCGTGGCTCCTCCTGACATTCATGTATAATAAAACAGCTGCTAAAGGTCACGTTCACCTGAAAGATCTCCACTTTGCTCTGGAAGCTGGAGAGGTGAGTCAGATCAGAAGGTGGGATGTAGAATTCATAAAGCTGTCTGCTCCTGACGATCCGAGCGGGAACACGACGCAGGTTTTCCTTTTGAAGCCGCTGTCTGACAGAGCTGTGAGACATCTCATTCAGAGCGGAGAGCCTCTGCTGCATCACCGTCTTGGATGCAGCTCTGCTCGCGGGCTCCAGGAGACTCCCTCTTGGCTCGGTGCAGCTTGGACCGGCTCTGTGAGTGGAGAGGGGAGGGGGGATTTGGATCAGTCGGGTGACGGGAAGACGACTGTAGGATCCAAAAATGTGCTGGACCGCTGTCCGCGCCACATCAGGCTCATGGCAGAGAGCTTCTATTGTTGCTATGCCAACAGGATGTTGCTGACTTCACCTCAACACACAGAAGCAAATGTCCGTAGGTTAGGGGTCACATTAGTTCTGGGTCTCATAAAGGTGATTACTAATTACACCTGGCTTTGATCTTATTTACAATAATAATAAATACATCAAAAGAAGTGCCTCTGGGATCTGTTGGTAGTGTCTGGCCGGTCATTTTGAGTAGACTTACTTATTCATGACCAAAAACACCCGAACCAGTCAAACGGACCCAAAGGCGCTGTCCTCTAAAACATCCAACACACCTGTCATGACCTCATAAACCCTAATCAGCAAGACTCCGCCTCCACACGCATCTCAGGCTCATCTGCTGAGTAACAGATCTGAAGTCCACAACAGAAAGGCAGCGGAGGAAAATGTACCCCCTCAGGGATCTGTATGGTTTTACTTTAGGTGGTGATTGCGGGTCCCCGTTTGTGATGTCACAATAAGGTAAATGACCACAGAACCCCCCACACCTGTAGACGCAGCAGGAGTAGGGTTCTTCTCCAAGCCACTACCTGAGCTGCTCTCCTCATAGCAGCCAATCAGGAGATAGGTGGGCGAGTGCTGAAACAATTTCACGTGAGACTGGAGAACTGCAGAGAACTGCTAGAACCTGCTTGATGAGGTAGAGCGTGTCTCCCTGGACGCTCCAGCAGAGACTGAATGTTCTGGATAAAAGTTTGGAATCAGAGGAGAAGCGTTCTAGTCGACACCTGGCGAAGGCTTCTCAGACATCTCACTGACATGTATCAAGTGTGTGTGTGTGTGTGTGTGTGTGTGTGTGTGTGTGTGTGTGAGAGAGAGTGTGTTTAGGATAATAAATCCTCCCCCTGACACCCAGACACTTCCTACTTGCTCCCCAGGTGCAGCGGTGCAGGCCAGTGTGCGGGATTAGCCGGGATGCTCTGGCACTCTCTCTTCGTAATCCCTCTAATTTGTTAACAGGGCACAGAGACAGCGACAGACACACACACACGCACGCACTGGAGGTGTGGGAAACAGGATCCTGTTCTAACGAGCTAAATTCAATCCAACTTTCCACTCAAAGTCATAAAACCTCTTCTCTTGTCAGGAGTGTGCTGCTCGTGCACACGCTCGTGCACACACCTTGTACACTAACAATCCCTTACTGGCTGGAGCCAGAGCCAACGTCCAAGGATGAACGAGTGAGTCACAAATGATTTAAAGGAAATTCAGCTCAATGTTTGCTTTTCAAACTGGGATTATAAACTGAGATTAAAAGCAGCTGAAGTCATCTGAGATTATCCTGAACATTCTGACTGTGTTCAACAGGAAGATAATCTAACATTCCCTTCATTAGACACCCTGGGAATAGTCTGGTTGTCATGGAAACATCAGCAAACACAAAGTTAATGTAGTTGCGTGTGTAGCTGAAAGCCCAACCAGGCCTGTGCCGGCTCTAGCTGAGGCCGCTGCTCGCCCGCGGGATCAGGAACGCCTCGCTCGTGTCTCCTCAAGACGCACTTGACCTCGCTGGCGTTTAACACGGTCTGATTGTTGTACATCCACGTTTTATAAGCCCACGTTTATTTGTGTTTTCATCCAGAATGACTTCAGCTGTGGTGAGTTTTATTATCGGTGCCTTTTTGGTGCTTGTTTTGTTTTTAAACGTGCAGCGTTGTGGTCGACGGCGTTGTGGTCGACGGCGTTGTGGTCGACGGCGTTGTGGTCGACGGCGTTGTGGTCGACGGCGTTGTGGTCGACGGCGTTGTGGTCGACGGCGTTTTGTCTGCGGCGTTTTGGTCGACAGCGTTGTGGTCGGCGGCGTTTTGGTCAATGGCGTTGTGGTCGGCGGCGTTGTGGTCGACGGCGTTGTGGTCGACGGCGTTGTGGTCGACGGCGTTGTGGTCGACGGCGTTTTGGTCTGCGGCGTTGTGGTCGACGGCGTTGTGGTCGACGGCGTTGTGGTCGACGGCGTTGTGGTCGACGGCGTTGTGGTCGACGGCGTTTTGGTCGGCGGCGTTGTGGTCGACGGCGTTGTGGTCGACGGCGTTGTGGTCGACGGCTGGAGCGGTCAGACCCAGCAGATGAGGTCTAGTTACAGCTGTTGCTGTGGTCCCGTAATTCAAGCTTACTTGTTAAATCCAGTTTAAACAGGTTTCAGAAGAACGGCTGCTGGGATCGTCCCGTTAGATGGAAACACGCCGGGAATAAACACCTGATTCAGCTCGGGGAGCTACCGGCGGATGTGCACGTGAGTGCACGTGGGCGCATGGAGACTTCATCTCTGCAGCTTGTAGGAAAACTGACCAGAAATCAGTTTTAACCCTCATCAGTCAGGTGTAAATGTATTTGATTGGTCAGCAGCTGAAAGATGCTGAAACCTGTGATGACATCATCACCCTGATGGGGTGTGTGTACTTCCTGCTGCTGGGCTCTGGGTAATGACTGGACCCAATAATCCCACGGCGATGCTCTGTGATTGCAGAAATCTGACTCCTTCTCTCCTCCTCCTCCGTCTGTAACGCGCTGATTTAATTTAGCCTTTTAACCCGTAATTCCAGTGATATTTATTGAAGACCGGAGGGGAGAAGATTGGGCCATTAGCCGCCCCAGATGAATACACTGTGATGAAAATGAATGCTGCTAACTGCCGGTTGACCTCTGCACCTTTGCTTTTCTAGTCCCTCTTCTTTTTTATTAGCAGCAGCAGCAGTAATTACAGCAAATTGAATCATAGTGAAATCTGGAATCAGCGGGTAATGAGAGTTTTATACGCTGCTGAAGGAGGAGGAGGAGGAGGAGGAGGAGGAGGAGGAGGAGGAGGAGGTTCACCTGCAGGAGGAAGACAGATGAAAGTCAGGCTGCTTCACTGACCTCAGGTTGTTTCTGTTTGTTTAATGTTTCATTAAATCTAATTTCATTTATTTTTGATTTTCTTGCATCAACCTGCAGACGACTGATTAATGCTGGTGTGTTGCTGAAGAGGCGGGGCTTGGTGGATTTGACCAATCAGGCTCGTAGAAGGTGTGCATGGTGAGGTTAAGACCAGTAGGATAAAACGGGGATCTGACGTAAATATAAAATCCTACATCTGAAACATCATTCAGACGCGCCAGCCATCGGCGTTCCCAACTCCGGATGCCAGAGGACAGGAAGTAATGCAAATAAATTATTTATGCTGTGTTGAGAGTGACAATGGAAGATGTTGGATTAGGATTAGGACCCTGACTGGAGTTCTGATTATTTATACTTTATTTATAACAAGTTCAATAA
>SSNQ01034119.1:203413-213529 GCA_006942095.1 Nothobranchius kuhntae | reverse complement strand
CACACACACGCACACGTACGCACACAGACACACGCACGCACGCGCACACACACGCACGTATGCACGCACACACACACACACACACTGATACGCACGCACACACACACACACAGCATGTGTTTCTAGAATTAGAGTACTGGTCAAGAAAATTAGCTTTCATTGAATAAATACAAGAGTACAATTAGTGTGTGTGTGTCTGCTTGCGTGCATGTGTGTGTGACTGAGCGACACGTTAAACACACATCTGTAGGTTCTTTTTTATTATCTGATGAAAGAAGTTGGAACATCTTTACCTGGTTAGTGGTGGTTGTGGGTCGGTTAGTGATGGTGGTTGTGGGTCGGTTAATGATGGTGGTTGTGGGTTGGTTAATGATGGTGGTTGTGGGTCGGTTAATGATGGTGGTTGTGGGTTGGTTAATGATGGTGGTAGTGGGTCGGTTAGTGATGGTGGTTGTGGGTCGGTTAATGATGGTGGTTGTGGGTTGGTTAATGATGGTGGTTGTGGGTTGGTTAAAGATGGTGGTTGTAGGTTGGTTATTGATGGTGGTAGTGGGTTGGTTAATGATGGTAGTAGTGGGTTGGGTAATGATGGTGGTAGTGGGTTGGTTAATGATGGTGGTAGTGGGTTGGTTAATGATGGTGGTTGGGGGTTGGTAAATGACAGTGGTAGTGGGTTGTTTAATGATGGGGTAGTGGGTTGGTTAATGATGGTGCTTGTGGGTTGGGTAATGATGGTGGTAGTGGGTTGGTTAATGACGGGGTAGTGGGTTAGTTAATGATGGTGGTTGTGGGTTGGTTAATGATGGTGGTTGTGGGTTGGTTAGTGATGATGGTTGTGGGTTGGTTAATGATGGTGGTTGTGGGTTGGTTAATGATGGGGGTTGTGGGTTGGTTAGTGATGGTGGTTGTGGGTTGGTTAATGATGGTGGTTGTGGGTTGGTTAATGATGGTGGTTGTGGGTTGGGTAATGATGGTGGTTGTAGGTTGGTTAATGATGGTGGTTGTGGGTTGGTTAATGATGGTGGTTGTGGGTTGGTAATGATGGTGGTTGTGGGTTGGTTAGTGATGGGGGTTGTGGGTTGGTTAATGGTGGTAGTTGTAGGTTGGTTAATGATGGTGGTTGGGGATTGGTTAATGATGGTGGTTGTGGGTTGGTTAATGATGGTGGTTGTGGGTTGGTTAATGATGATGGTTGTGGGTTGGTTATTGATGGTGGTTGTGGGTTGGTTAGTGATGGTGGTTGTGGGTTGGTTAATGATGGTGGTTGTGGGTTGGTTAATGATGGTGGTTGTGGGTTGGTTAATGATGGTGGTTGTGGGTTGGTTAATGATGGTGGTAGTTGGTTGGTTAATGATGGTGATAGTGGGTTGGTTAATGATGGTGATTGTGGGTTGGTTAATGGTGGTGGTTGTAGGTTGGTTAATGATGGTTGTTGTGGGTTGGGTAATGATGGTTGTTGTAGGTTGGTTAATGATGGTGGTAGTGGGTTGGTTAATGATGGTGATTGTGGGTTGGTTAATGGTGGTGGTTGTAGGTTGGTTAATGATGGTGGTTGTGGGTTGGTTAATGATGGTGGTTGTGGGTGAGTAATGATGGTGGTTGTGGGTGAGTAATGATGGTGGTAGTAGGTTGGTTAATGATGGTGGTTGTGGGTGGGTAATGATGGTGGTTGTGGGTTGGTTAATGATGGTGGTTGTGGGTGGGTAATGATGTTGGTTGTAGGTTGGTTAATGATGGTGGTTGTAGGTTGGTTAATGATGGTGGTAGTTGGTTGGTTAATGATGGTGGTAGTGGGTTGGTTAATGATGGGGGTTGTGGGTTGGTTAGTGATGGTGGTTGTGGGTTGGTTGATGATGGTGGTTGTGGGTTGGTTAATGATGGTGGTTGTGGGTTGGTTAATGATGGTGGTTGTAGGTTGGTTAATGATGGTGGTTGTGGGTTGGTTAATGATGGTGGTTGTGGTTGGGTAATGATGGTGGTTGTGGGTTGGTTAATGATGGTGGTTGTGGGTTGGTTAGTGATGGTGGTTGTGGGTTGGTTAATGATGGTGGTTGTGGGTTGGTTAATGATGGTGGTTGTGGGTGGGTAATGATGGTGGTTTTAGGTTGGTTAATGATGGTGGTTGTGGGTTGGTTAATGATGGTGGTTGTGGGTTGGTTAATGGTGGTGGTTGTAGGTTGGTTAATGATGGTGGTTGTGGGTTGGGTAATGATGGTGGTTGTGGGTTGGTTAATGATGGTGGTTGTGGGTTGGTTAATGATGGTGGTTGTGGGTTGGTTAATGATGGTGGTTGTGGGTTGGTTAGTGATGGTGGTTGTGGGTTGGTTAATGATGGTGGTTGTGGGTTGATTCGTGATGATGGTTGTGGGTTGGTTAATAATGGTGGTTGTGGGTTGGTTAATGATGGTTGTTGTGGGTTGGTTAATGATGGTGGTTGTGGGTGGGTAATGATGGTGGTTGTGGGTTGGTTAATGATTGTGGTAGTGGGTTGGTTAATGATGGTGATTGTGGGTTGGTTAATGGTGGTGGTTGTAGGTTGGTTAATGGTGGTGGTTGTAGGTTGGTTAATGATGGTGGTTGTGGGTTGGTTAGTGATGGTGGTTGTGGGTTGGTTAATGGTGGTGGTTGTAGGTTGGTTAATGATGGTGGTTGTGGGTTGGTTAATGATGGTGGTTGTGGGTTGGGTAATGATGGTGGTTGTGGGTTGGTTAATGACGTCGGGTTGACGCTCAGAAAGAGAACAGATGATGGTTATTAGTCTCTAACTTGCTGTCACTGATCCTTTTACAGCCTTATGGCCACATTTACTCACCTTCTGGCTGGTTTGTGTGTCTCCAGGTGGGAGAGATGAGCCCTCCAACTACATCTGCACCACCTGTAAGCAGCCGTTCCCCAGCGCCTGGTTCTTGCTGCAGCATGCCCAGAACAATCATGGCATTCGCATTTACCTGGAGGCCAACCCCTCCAGCGCCGCACTCACCCCTCGGCTCACCATGCCTCCCCCGATGGGCAGTGACTCTATCCCACCGTCTCCCCTAACCAGCTTCCTCGGGGACAACAACCCCTTCCACCTCCTGAGGATGACGGGGCCTTTACTTCGAGAACCACCCCCAGGCTTTGTAGAGAACCGTATCCCCAGCACACCCCCGTTTGTAAGCCCGCCTCCCCGCCATCACCTGGACCCCCATCGACTGGAACGCCTTAGTGCCGAGGAAATGGGCCTGATCTCCCAGCACCCGAGTGCCTTTGAGAGGGTGATGCGGCTGACGCCGATGGCCATGGAGTCCCAGTCCATGGACTTCTCCAGAAGGTTACGTGAGCTTGCGGGGAACACTAACAGCACAACACCCCCGCTGTCACCCAGCAGGCCCAACCCTATGCACCGACTGCTAAACCCTAACCCCTTCCAACCGGGGCCCAAGTCGCCCTTTCTGAGTACCCCTCCCTTGCCGCCGATGCCCCCGAACAGCATCACCCCACCGCAGACTCAGAACAAGATCAAGTCGTGCGAGTTCTGTGGGAAGACCTTCAAGTTCCAGAGCAACTTGGTGGTGCATCGGCGCAGCCATACTGGTGAGAAACCATACAAGTGCCAGCTGTGTGACCACGCCTGCTCTCAGGCTAGCAAGCTGAAGCGCCACATGAAGACCCACATGCACAAGGCCGGGTCCATGACTGGACGCTCTGATGATGGCCTCTCCACCACCAGCTCCCCAGAGCCCGGCACCAGCGATGTCACGGTGGAGGGCATCAAAAACCGCGACAGGGACTTTCAAGGGGAAGGTAACGAGGAGGAGGAGGAGGAAGAGGAAGAAGAGGAGCTGGAGAACGAGAGCCGACCAGAATCCAATTTCAGCATGGAGTCCGAGTTCTACAGGAACCGGGAGAACAGCTCTAAGCCTCCTTCGGAGGAGAAGTCAGCTCTAGAAAAGATGGTGGATGGCGGGGCACTCGGCTCCATTCAGCAGTACAGTAACCTGATAGTCGACAATCGTAAAAGGATGGCCTTCTCCAAGAGGGTACCGGATGGCCAGCGGGACACTGGAGATGAGGATTCAGTGGCTGGAGAGATGGAGCACCACCATCAGGAGGAGCGGACCACCATTAACGGCCGGAACTGTGGCTCTGGTGACTCTCTCTCAGGCCTCTTTCCCAGGAAACCCACCCCCATCACCAGTCCCACCCTGTCCAACTCCTCCAGTAAGAGGATCAAGATCGAGAAGGACTTGGACATTCCCCAAGCTCCCCACATTCCTTCTGAGAATGTGTACTCCCAGTGGTTAGTGGGCTATGCTGCCTCACGTCACTTCATCAAAGACCCTTTCATAGGCTTCACCGACTCCAGACAATCGCCCTTCGCCACCTCCTCAGAGCACTCCTCGGAGAATGGCAGCCTGCGCTTTTCCACGCCTCCGGGGGACCTGCTGGACGGCGGCCTGTCTGGTCGCAGCGGCACCGCCAGCGGGGGTAGCACACCTCATTTAGGGGGAGGTCCCGGTCGGCCCAGCTCCAAGGACGGGAGGAGGTGTGACACCTGTGAGTTCTGTGGCAAGGTGTTTAAAAACTGCAGCAACCTGACGGTGCACCGGCGCAGCCACACGGGAGAACGGCCCTACAAGTGCGAGCTGTGCAACTATGCATGCGCTCAGAGCTCCAAGCTGACCCGCCACATGAAGACCCACGGCCAGCTGGGGAAGGAGGTCTACCGCTGTGACATTTGCCAAATGCCCTTCAGTGTGTACAGCACTCTGGAGAAACACATGAAGAAGTGGCACGGAGAACACCTGATGACCAGTGAGGTCAAACTCGAACACGCAGAGCGAGCCTGAGGTGCCGCTCCTGGACCCAAACACAAACTAGGCGTGTCTGGAAACCTTCCTGTTCGTTCTGAGTTCATTTAGTGTTTTATTACAACAAACTGAGAACAAAGTAACGCTGAGATCTTCACTGAAGCTGTCCAAACTGCCTCACCTGGCATTGATTTCTGAAACAATCAGTCTGTCGACTTCTGATGTTGTGGAGCCTTTAACTGTGCAATAATTTCTGTATTTATTGGATTTTGTACTTTGGCATGTGCAGGTATCGTTTCTTTATTGTTTACTCGGATTCTGCTTGTTTTTGTTTTCGCCCACCAGACATCCTGAGAGCTCCTCAGAGGACTCGGTCCACTTGGTCTTTTATTTTGGCCGCTGACGGCAGGAAGCTGCAGGATGGTAGCTCTGGAGAAAAACTCCTGAATTTAAAATGAAACAAATGTAGAAAGCACTGGTTTTGTTGGGTGGCGTTATGCGGACAACAATCCCTCGGCACGGAAGCATGGAAAGACTGTAAAACGTGCCGATGTTATTGGAAGCGACGCTCTGAGTGTCATAAATACGGAAGAGGATCCCAAGATTCCTAAACCCCGTTTCCCTGTGAGAACAGGTCGTTAACAGCTGCCGGCAGCGCCACACCTTCACTCTTCCTGTCTTTAGCGTGTATTCGTTAGCTTGTCAGCATGAAGCCATGACACGTCTGCACACGGTGAGAGCACAGAGACGTCTCAGGGGAATACAACTACCAACCTTCTCTCTAACTTGTCAGAGTCGGACTGAACGAGCAGCAGAACCTCTCGTCCTTTTCCTCTGAATAATCTCAGCTCGGTTCTGGATCCAAACGTAAGATAATCAACATTTCTATGCATTCAAGGCTGCGAATATAAGAAACGACTAAAACTGTAAAAAACAACGCTGACGAGTGGTCGATATTCCCGTAAACCCAAATCTTTGATGTCACTCTGGGAATGTCCTCCTGGATCATAAACAATCCCATGATGCTTTGCTTCATCGGTGATTGATGTAGAAACCCGACAGATTATTACAGCGACCTGCAGCAGCGTGTGTGTGTGTGTGTGTGTGTGTGTGTGTTCCTCAGCTAATAATTTAGATGTTTGAAGTGAAACTCCTAAAATCATTTAGTTTCCTTTGAACATTTTCTGACGATTCTCATCAAATCAAACAAAAGATTTCTCCGGGAAGACAAACCGGGTTAGGGTTAGCGGGACACAAAGGGTGTGGAGCTTGGGATCTCCTGATGCTGAAGTGCCAGGATTGTTTTGTTTTCCCAGATCTGGCACTATAAACCATGGATTCATCCACGGGGATAACAGTAATATTATGGTTTGGGACCGTTTCCGTACTGCCGTTCCGTTAGACGTGAGTGTGCCTTTAAATACTTATTGTCTCTTGTTATGAAATTGAACAGAAGTAAAACATTTTGTCGCCTCAGCGGAAAGGAGACGGACTCGTGTTTGGCACGAGTCAGCACAATATATTATTAATAATAATAATAATAATACGAACGTGTGTGTGTGTGTGTGTTTACGACACACTCACTCAGCACAAATCGGAGCAGACGAGGACCGAAGGCTCAAAAAAAACGTCCAAAAGCAGGAAAATGTTGGGTTTACAGAAGCGACTCGCGTTCAGACGACAGCTTTTATTCTGAAGGCCAAAGTGGCAATATTCTTATTATTTATGTTATTTTACGTTGGGGGTTCATTTGTGACAGTTTCTGGTATAAATATATATAAATATAAATATATATATGAATATATGACATCTTTTGGGTTTACTGTAAAAGTATTTGTAAGAAGTGGGAATGCCGGGCATTTTACAGACGTAAGAAAATGCTGTTTTTTATTTATTTCATCTTTTATTTGACAGTCATTGTGGGTCTCTGACGCTGTTTTGTCCATGTGATCTGTAAAAGTCTTCAGTTCTAGTAACTTCCTTCTGGTTGGGTGTAAAGAGAGCTAACAGAAGCGCTTTGGGGGGTTAGGGTCGGTGCTAGTAGAACGGTTCTGCTCTTCAGGAACAGATCCCACGGAGTGGGAATCCTGACTTGTATGTAATTTTCTTCTGGAATGATTTTTCTTCATGGATGGTGTGGTGTTGGACTCTGGTTCTGGTCTTTTCTAACTCCCGGACTTATGCTGACGACCAGCCGGAGGCCCAGCTGCCAGGTTCTGTCAGACCCGGCAGAACCGTCCCTTTGTACTGTTGTGATGCGTCCTGTTGTACAGAATGGATTAAACGGAGGTTGTTAAACAGCCTCTTAGAGACCAAAGCCCGCCTGTTCCTTACCTCCACCGCTGTACATAGTTTTCTATGGTTGGTGAGTTCTCACGGGCACGGGCATCCACCCCTGCTCCTCTGCCTCCTTTCAGAGAATAAACTCATGAAAGGAGAAGCTTCCTCATTAGTTTGTTCTGATGTTCTGAGAGGAACCTGCTGCTGGACTGGACCACAGAACCCACGGCTGTGGGGGTTCTGGATCAGAACCACCTTTACATTCCTCTGGTTTCTCCTGTTAGGAGGAAGTCAAGCAGCTCTGAGATGAAGCGGAAATAAAATTGTTCTTTTTGTTATTTAATGATGTTTGACTGGCGAAGGGGCGGGGCTTAGTGATCTCGCTTTATTCACGTACACCTGACTGAGGCTGCAGCTTGTGTGTTTGATGATGTCATCAAGATACGGCTGAGGATTTTCATTGGTTACAGTAAACACGACATTCAGACTCACACCGTCTGCCTGTTCTTTGTTGCAACACACACACACACACACACACACACACACACACACACACTGAGATCACCAGATCTGCTCTTGGACCTAAGGTGTCGGTCTCATCATCAGGACTAGTACGTTCCACAAACGTTTCTGTAAAAGTCTTCTGCCTCCTGGTGGAAGATGTAAGTACTGCAGCAGCTACGTACCAACCCTGTTAACCCTTTACAGCACAAATCATCTGAAACAGAAAACAGAGTAGAATAAAAGCGTCTAAACATAAAAACGATTCAATAAAACAAAGAAGTAAAGTAATGAATAGAATGTCTCTAGTTTTCAAACATGAATATCTGACTCAAGGAGCAAATCAGCAGATGTCTGAAACGGGTTGTGTCACCACGGGTCCTTGAGGGGTAACTCATTACCGC
This sequence comes from Nothobranchius kuhntae, assembly GCA_006942095.1. Taxonomy (NCBI): domain Eukaryota; kingdom Metazoa; phylum Chordata; class Actinopteri; order Cyprinodontiformes; family Nothobranchiidae; genus Nothobranchius; species Nothobranchius kuhntae. The sequence continues at coordinate 205,554 of SSNQ01034119.1, read as the reverse complement.
CGTGTTGTAAAGCGCTGTAACGAAGCGTTGCCACGGCAGCACCAGTGGTGATGCTAAATGCACGAGTGCGTAACGGAGGGAGGACCCGGGGGGACGTGGCTGAAACCAGAAAACTATTCTTGGCTAAGCTTTCAGACAAACGCGAGAAAACCACTTTATTATTATTTAAATTTGTCTTTTAAATCTCCACCATAGATCCATGGCTGTACTGCGTTAGAACGTTCAGATTTGCTGTTGCAGCTTCATCTAAACTCTGTAAACAAGCTATAAACCAAGATCCACCTACCCCGGCTGGTGATGCTAGAACACAGAAACACGTTTATAAACACGTTAATAAACACGTTAATAAACACGTTAATAAACACGTTTATAAACACATTAATAAACACGTTAATAAACACGTTTATAAACGTGTTTCTGCATTTACAGCAAATCATCCAATTATTAACAGCTTAAAGCGTGTAGGTTAATCACTGTGATCCTCTTTATTTACTTATTTATTTATTTATTTATTTATTTATTTATTTATTTATTTATGTTTGTGCTTTCAAAGGAAGCTGAACCATTTAATCTTAGGAACATGCCGGTTTTTAAACGACACGTTTGCAGCTCCGCTGAGTGTGAATCCACTCTGAAGTCGATGTTTAAATGAATCTTCTCCTTCTGCACACTGACTCACGTCTGTGTGAAGCTCGGCGTCCGTCGGTGCTCATAACGACGACACCTGAGGGGACCCAAAGAGCTGCGTCTCTATTTTAAAGAAAACAAAGAAACACATCATTTCTATGATTTCTGCAGTAAATCTGAGGTCTAGAAATCAGGCCGCTGTTTCTGTCGTCACCTGCTTAAACTCTTTCATGTTTTTAACTTTTATTTTGATTTAATTTCAGCACTCCAGATCCACAAGAGAAACAGAAGGAAGGGTTTCAGACCAACAAATTAGTGGAAGGAGGCATTAGTGTGGAGTCGGGCCCGGGCGAGTTGTGAGTTGGCTTGAGTTTCAAGGCAAATGGGTAATTAAGGCTTTTCCCTGGCCGACCCGCACTTTGAAGTCCCCTACAGGGGGGATTATCCCAGCCAAGAGAAAGACGGTGGAAAGGAAGTAATGAGAGCCAGTAAGAGCCGGGGAAAGCAGGGAGTGATGCCTCCATGAGGAAGGACATTCACAATCAAATCACGGAGTTTCAAATGGCAGATTTCTGTTAGTAAGTCAGAAATGAGATAAACACAATAAAATAATGGAGACTAAACAGCAGTGATCAGACATCAAAACGTTAAACATGTTGTTCTCCTTTCATTCAGATCTTCTCTGCATCAGGAAATACATTCATGTGTCTCAGAGGACGACGGCGTTTCCAGCTCAGGTTAGAGTTCAGAATAGAACTGATGAGACTAGAATAAAATAAATAAAATAAGATAAATTAAATTACATTAAATTAAACAGAATGATGGTTTTATTGTCCCACAGAGGGGAAAAGCTGGTCTAGCAGCAGAATAAAATGCTCCTGGTGTCTTTGTGATTTATTTGTTGTTCTGTAAAAACATTAAAATACTAAAAAATTGAAGTTGTGTTAAAATAAAACATGTTTTCATTAAAGACGTCTCAGAGCATTTAAGATGGATTTATTTTTAAAATGAACTTTAATCATCAGCTCCGCGACACCATTTATGAGTTTAATCAGAGTTTAATCTGTTAAACAAAACGTCTTTCCTCAGTTTTTAAACTCGATCTGGAGACTTTGTCTCTTCATCCTTAGATGAACCCTAACCCTCTCACCCAGAAGATAGAACCCTAACCCTCTCACCCAGAAGATAGAACCCTAACCCTCTCACCCAGAAGATAGAACCCTAACCCTCTCACCCAGAAGATAGAACCCTAACCCTCTCACCCAGAAGATAGAACCCTAACCCTCTCACCCAGAAGATAGAACCCTAACCCTCTCACCCAGAAGATAGAACCCTAACCCTCATCAAACCATTATCAGAACCAGTTCCACCACATTTGTTTTAGAACATTTAATGAATCAAAAATTAAACACAAATAATTTACAACATTAATTTTTACACACACACACACACACACACACACACACACACACACACACACACACACACACACACACACACACACACACACACAC
>SSNQ01034119.1:185829-191134 GCA_006942095.1 Nothobranchius kuhntae | reverse complement strand
ACCACCATCAGGTCTACATCACCACCATCAAGTCTACATCACCACCATCAAGTCTACATCACCACCATCAAGTCTACATCACCACCATCAGGTCTACATCACCACCATCAGGTCTACATCACCACCATCAAGTCTACATCACCACCATCAAGTCAACATCACCACCATCAAGTCAACATCACCACCATCAAGTCAACATCACCACCATCAGGTCTACATCACCACCATCAGGTCTACATCACCACCATCAGGTCTACATCACCACCATCAGGTCTACATCACCACCATCAGGTCTACATCACCACCATCAGGTGGGGAGGTCTGACAGAGGCGAGGCTGCCATTTGGTGCCGTCGGCCCCTCTGACCACCACTAACACAGTCAAGTTGGGTGAAGTGTCTTGCTCAAGGACACAACAGCAGGATACCCCTGGCGGGAGCTGGAATCGAACCAGCTATCTATGTATATATATATATATATATATATATATATATATATATATATATATATATATATATATATATATATATATATATATATATATATATATATATATATATATATATATATATATATAATATATCTCCATATGAACGAAGTAGGAAGTGACGCCACCATCAGCGTCAGATGATGGTGGCGTCTGAAGATGATGAATACCCCCACCTGCAGGGTGAACCTAGAGCATTGTGGTCAGTGTTCTGATCTGGGAGATAAGACCGTCTCTGTACAGCTTCTGTTTTCTATCAAATGCACCCACATCACACGCTCGCTGAGTGTGTTTGCGTCAGGAACAGGGCTGTGCTCTGCAGACGGAGCGTGCTCGCTGCAACAAGTTTCACAAGTGCCACCTGTGCGAGAAAATGTGTTGTGACCAAACCCACAACGATTTCCTGGTTGTTCTACACGCAGCAGCGGGCCGAGAGAACATCCGCTTTCACACACAACATCTTCATCAAAGACGGCAGAACCTGAAGTCTCAGTCAGACGTCTCTCAGGTATCAGGCAGTGAGCGCCTGGTCTGATGCTGGCACAAACGCAAACACAGATTAACCACCAGATTAAACGTGACTACTTCTAGTTGCTTTTAACAGACAAGAACCCAACGCTTGTACCGGATAAGAGACTCGAGATCAGTTCATCAGGCTATGGACTAACTGAGTAGACTATGGATTAACCGGTCAGATTATGGATTAACTGATCAGACTATGGATTAACTGATCAGATAATGGATTAATTGATTATATTACAGATTAACTAACCATATTATGGATTGATTGATTAGATTATGGATTAATTGATCAAATTACAGATTAACTAACCATATTAAGGATTAATTTATACGATTATGGACTAACAATCGGTGGTGAATTAATTGATCACATTATTGAAAAGTTAATTTGATTATAGATTAATTTGGGAAGGGTCAAAGGTCAGTTACAATCTATCAGGAATCCATCGTTTTATGGAGAGCTGATGATCTTCTTAGGAGTGGATGTTCCAGCAGAGGTCAGAGGTCAGATCAGGGAGAAATGACAAAAGCTGCAGGTTAAAGGTCATGTTTGTGAGGTCAGAGCAGCTCAACTCTGGTTGGCAGAGGCTCGTATAAAACAGGTGGGCCTTTTTACCCATAATGCACCACAGCTGACCTCAGCAGGACGGGGCTGTTGGGGCTCGAGTGTCCACTGGGACCTCAGCTGGAAGCAGTCTCGACCTGACTAAACCGGGTCATGAATCACAACCAGAATCCAAACAGAACCAAGATGCCAGAGTCCAGGCCAGAACCAAAGTGAAGCTGAAGCAGAAGTTCTGGTTCCATAAACGCTCAAAAGTCTGATCATGTTGTTGTTTCTGGTTTTATTAACGTGAAGGCGGATTTAAACGTTCCCGTTTGGACTTCCGAGACAAATAGAAACATGGTTCAGTTTGTTCTGTGAAACTTTCCTCGAGGGTCTGAGAAGAAGGGAATGAATAACGATCTAAGTGCTGCTGAGGGGGTTTGAGTGAATATCTGGATGAAGCCGGGATAATCTGCCGTTCCAATCTGATTCCCGGTGGGAAACGACTCGTGTGTCTATACTTAGGTGACCCACGCCACTTCCTTTGTGCGTTCTCGGTTCCACAGGATCAGCAGCAAATTGGAGAGAGATGTTGTGCGCTCCTGCCACCACAAATTGGATTGCATGGTTTCTCAAATGAAAGCAAATAATTTCATGGCTAATGGGCTTAATTTTAGGAAATCATTCCAAATTTCCACACTTTACTGTTTTGCATGTGAACGCCCGGCCTCTTCTGGAGCTGCTCTTCTGGTTCGAGAGCAGAAGGAAGATCAGTTTTAGCACATCTAACCTGATCAAACGCGCCAGAGTCGGCTTTGACTGCTCTCCTTTGAGCTGGCAGCCGCTGCGGTTGGCGGCGCCGGGACCAGAACTGTTGTTCTGTCAGCTTTTATTCAGCGAGGACCGAACAGAAGAACAGAGTTATTACCCAAAAAAGGATGAAAGACAGAAAAAAGATATAAACAAGAAGTAAAAATGTGATTGCCAACAAAGGAGTGATTAAGCTGCACAAAAACGTTGTTAAATAAATAAATAAAGAGCTGTAATGAAATAATGAACGAGGGAAGCGGTCCATAAAGCGCTGATTGATGTCCAGGAAAGGGGGTCTCTCTAATGGAGGCTGGCTGACAGTGATTGCGAAGGCCCATTTACCAGCTGATGTTTTGTTATGATTGGACACGTCAGTCTCCCTCCTCTGATTAAAAGGAGGGGGGGGGGGGGGGGGGGGGGGGGGGGGGGGGGCATAACACGCCCTGCGTCCTCGCCTTTATGCTTTTTATTTCCTCTCCTCTCGTTCCGTCTGCTGGAATAAAGCAGGCTGGGAATTATTTGTCAAACTTCGGGAGCGAGTGACATTCCAGGTCTGAGAGGATGCTCGCTGGCCTTCATGAGCACCGTAACGATGCTCAGACCAGGCCGGGTAACAGCTGTGTCCGCCACAGCAGAAGCAGGAGCCTCCAACATCAACAACGGAGTACTTCAGAGATTCCACCTCTTCAGAGGCGGTCCGGTCCACACTCCCATCCAGCTGGGGTTCTGGAAGGGGTCCAGGCGTTTGGACTTCACCTGAACTGCAGATCCTGTTTGCTGATCCTACATCAAGCTATGAGCTTCAGCTTCTGACGGGATGAAGATCAGCACCTTCCCATTGGAGGCCACGATCCCCAAGTGGAAAAAAAGAATTACCGACTGGGAAAGGAGCCAAAGAACAGGGTGATTCCTACAGGAAGGCCCAGGAGGGGCCAGGACCAGAGTCGCTGCTCCTCCACATAGAGGATCCAGGGTTTTCCAGGACGTTGGCTGGATTCACAGTTGAGGATCCAGCAGCTTCAGGGCTGAACAGGATGACAGCTGTAAGGACTCCGAGTCTGCTCCAGCGTGACAAACATCCAGCTCTTCTAAACTCTGCTGTTTTGTCTCACACTCCCCTCCAACCAGCTCCTTGTTGCCGAGTGAGTCTGGAGAACAGCCGTGACCTTCTTCAGCCTGCCAGATGGAGCTACCACGGGTCTATCTTTGTTGTCCGTCCCTCCGGTTGCTCTGTGCAGGCTGGCCAGAATCCCTTCAGACAACTTTAGTGATGTTGACTCGTTGTTTTGTTCTCCTGAGATCATCAGAGGCTGCTCCTCCGATGGGAGCGGCGGTAGCGGGACCAGACTCAGACAGATGGACGTCTGTGGAGGGTCGCTGCTCCTGGACTTCACCTCAGCGACGCTCTTTGAAGGTTTCAGCAGAGCAGACGGCTCGCTGAAGTCAGCAAAACAAAAATGCAATAAATGAATAAATCTCCTGGGAGGTCTCTGCAAACAAACACATTCAGGTGCAGAAGTCCACGACCAGAGGGGAAGATATTTAACGTGACACACAATGTTTTTTTTAAAATGCAGGAATCAACTTTATTCAGCAGGAAAGTTCAGTCGCTGAGAAGTTTGTTTGTTCCAGTTGGAGGTGAGAATAATAAAGACGGATCTCTGTGATGCTGCTGAGCCCGACGTCAGGCACTGTTGTTTCAATAAGGCTGAAACTTTATTAGCATCCGGTCAGGAACCAGCCTGAGACCCGGGTCACGCGGCAGCAAGGTCACGGTGACATCAGACCCCCCCCCCCAACGACTCTAAAGATGATCCTGCTGCGTGTGTGGTGTACAAAGAGCTGTCTGCTCGGTGCCCCAACCACACACACACACACACACACACACGCACGCACGCACGCACACGCGCGCGCGCACGCACACACACACACACACACACACAAGTGAACTAGGTAACAGCAGCTAAACACACAAAGGACATTAACTCAGCCCGGTAAATAAAAACCGGGGTCCTGTCCGGGTCGGGCCTAATGTGCTGATTTGATCAAGCATCACGTTGCTGCATTCCCTTCCATGTTCCAGGGATTTACACGGATCCAGTAAGCCAGCCCAGCACCTCCTTCTCCTGCTGCGTTATTCCCGTTGTAGGCAAAGCTCCATGAGGCCTCCTGCCCCGAGGCTCAACCCTTTCTATATGACATCAGAGCCGGAGCCGGTTCTGGGTCAGGAAGGCTTTGATTCTCCGGGTTCTGGATGGAGGTGTTTGGGAAAGCAGAAGTTGGATGTTAATATGGAGATTGTCCGATGATTACAGCAGGTTCGCTGAGATTCAGCAGCAGATTTAAGTGGCTCCTTTCAGCACCAGTAACCATGGCAACCGCACTGAGAAACTATTAAAACAGCTCTGCATGGCAAAGTAGAGAAACCCCTCGGAAAGCGGGAGAACGGCGGTCTATTGGCCCTCAAACCCGGGATAAGCCTGTCATCAGGCTGGGAACAGCGAGCTGCTTAGAGCACAACACGTGTGTGTGTGTGTGTGTGTGTGTGTGTGTGTGTGAGTCTCAGACTCATTTTCATACATATTGTTTCCATAAGTTGAGAGAAGAAGCAGCACGACTCCAGGCTGTGGCTGCAGCGCCTCCCTAAACCTCACAAAGCAGCGCTGATCGTGCTCCTCACAGCCGGAATGTCGGGAACGCTGAACGGAGAAAGTTTGAACTAAATGAATTTGATTCAGTTGATAAAAGCAGCTTTTAACAGAACCACCAGGTTCTAGTTTCATGTCCATGATCACTGAAACCACTCTGGAGAAACATCATCAGAACCTTCTGAAGTCCAGAGGCGGTTCCTCCTGCTGCTCTACCAGTCTGAGCCTGACCTGGTCCTCAAACACGGCTCAGAACCAACAGTCCATGTCCAAGTCTCGGTTCTGGGGGAAG
>SSNQ01034119.1:173329-175829 GCA_006942095.1 Nothobranchius kuhntae | reverse complement strand
TGCCTGCATGTGCATGACCTTGCCGGTGCCTCACTCTGACAGGATTTTTGGATGCGTGAACTTCTGTGGGCTGTACTAACGGTCTGTGTCGTTTTGAGGAGAGGAGCTGAGTCCACAGAGGAGCTCCCATAGCTGGCACCGACAGCCCCGCCCCCTCTCCTGTCATCGCAGCACACGCTGCTCCGTCTCACCTTCTCCTATATCAGCGAATCTTCCGCGATTCCCTGATTGTCCCACATTTTAAATAAAACACCTTCTTTAACGTTTTACTGTGTTCTGGCTGAGTTTCTGGGTCTGATACCGTCACATGAATGAAATATTCTTACAATGATCCATTCACACCACAGATCAGTGTGTTTGAACAACTTTGTCATTTACACGTTACACATATGATACATGTAACGATTATATGAGAGCGGAGCGTTCTCGTTCAGTGTGAGAAATGATTCATAATAATTAAATATTGTTGTTATTACCTACACCCCAAGGCCCCGTGTGCATGCTTGTGTGGTGATGTGAAGAGCAGGAGGAAAGTGTCTGAGGATGGGGAGGAATGGCTGGGGGGCTAGACCACAATAGGCACCCCCATCCCTAAAATCCACCCGGGGCATGGAGACCCCAGCCTGTCTAGCCAGGGCCCAAAGCAGCAGCCTCGCAGCGGCCCTCAGAGTCTGAGGCCACCTACCCAGCACCACTCCCACACCCACATCTGACCAACTTCCAGACTACATGAGACAGACACCCAGGTAAGCTGGGCCCTCCCCCTCCCCACAGATGGAACAGATGTGTTCCTGCAGGAGGAACCAAGGTCCACCCGAGGCCCTCGACCCAGAGCCAGGCACTGCTGCATGCCAACCCCGGACCCAATCCCCAGACCAGCTCCTCCTCTGGGGACGACTGCCCCCACACCCCTAGCCAACAGGCCCTCCCCAGACCCACCCAGGGGTGATGCAGCTGTGAGGCCAGGACCTGTGGCCACCTCTGCATCATGACACACACGTGTGAAGATCTCTGTCCTTTTGCAGGAATACTAGGAATATTCTTCAGGACTTCAGGGACCTTTCATAAAAAATAAAATCAGGATGTTTCTGCAAGATGATCCCATTCTTTAGAATGTAAAGCAGCAGTTTCAGCAGGAAAGTTAGGAATATTTTTCAGGGCCGTGGAATGTTTGTGCAGGAATATCATACAGAATATTGGGGTGTTTCTACAGGAATGATGTTTCAGCAGGATTATTAAGAATGTTCTTCAGGAATATTTGCTGAGGAACTCTGGGATGTATCTGGAAGAACATGGATATTTGGTTGTTTCTGAAGAAATGACGAGGAAATTTGGGATATTTCCGAAGGGTTATTAGGATACTCTTACAGGAATATCACTTACTGATATGAAAATAACTTTTGTGCGTTTTGTCGCCCAAAACTGATCCATGAGGTCATCTTTGGGATATTTTTACTCAGGGATTATAAGTAGTGGGAGTAGTTTGTCCCTATGGGAAAGGGTTAGGGATGGAGCGGAGACTAAAACCGGCTCCGTGCAAACACGCGTGTTAACCATGAAGATCACCGTCCTTCCTTTAGTCGTAACGCCAACGCTGAACATCCCCTCCAGACCTTGTTTACAGTTTTATTTACAGCTTACGTTTACTTTGTTGCTTCCTGGCATCTTCCTCGGACACGGCCCGAGCGTGTGACCTCAGAAGAAACCAAAGCATGTCGCTGCCGCGCTTCTTCAGCACCACTGGTGCATGATGGGACATCGGCTGACTCGACGAGCGGACATGAACTTGTTTTTCTCCCTGCTGACGACGACAGGAAGACGAAAGGTTTCAAGCTCGGCTGCTCATTGTGAGCCAGCGAGATGGAGCCGGAGACACGGCCAAACAAAAGGCAGCCAGAGAAATATGCACGGTGCTCAATTATACATTAGCGAACATCACTTGGCAATCTGTTCATATCAATTTAATTGGATTTTAATACTGCCTGTGATCTTGTTTCCTAATTAACAGCAGCGGCTGGCAATAAAGCAGAAGCATGCACCCAGCAACACCTTTGATCCAGGCCATATGGACCTGCTCGGAGCTCATTGGTAGGGGGAGAGAAAATATCAGTCACCCAAATATGGGCCCGTGACAAGTGTGTGTGTGTGTGTGTGTGTGTGTGTGTGTGTGATGTTGCACCGTCTTGTTGTCCATGCACGTGCAAAAGGGTTTTGCGCATAATGATATAGCGTTTTTCTGCTTCCTGTGTGTGTGTGTGTGTGTGTGTGTGTGTGTGTGTGTGTGTGTGTGTGTGTGTGTGTGTGTGTGTGTGTGTGTGTGTGTGTGTGTGTGTGTGTGCCTTCCAGTGGGTGGAGCGATCAGCACAACCCCCAGATGGCGGATATCACTCCAGCCTTGCACCTTCATTGATTAATTTCTTCCCTGATTGGTTGTGATCACTGATAAATTAAACATGATCTGGGGATCAGATGCAAATCAGTTGGGGGGGGGGGGGGGGGT
>SSNQ01034119.1:160026-171042 GCA_006942095.1 Nothobranchius kuhntae | reverse complement strand
TGTTTACTTGTTGCCCCGTTGCCCTTCGCTCTGGATTAGAGGGCAGGCAGGAGGATCAGGCGGCCTCTTTGACCAGATTCCTCACACTTCGGATTCCTACTCCTGACGTTGATTTGAGATGACATCACTGATCTGAGACAGCTCCGCACGACAACAGGGCTCTTCAGTGCTGCACGTTATTGCTGATTTGAAAGTTCAAATGATTTGTCAGGTAAATAAAAGTTTAGAGAGAAATTCAGCAGCAGCCTCAAATCGCTGTGAGTAACAAATAAAATCCAGAACGTCGTCTAGTCTCGTGTTTAATATGGATGTTTCAGATGAATCTGGTGTGTAAACGGTCCCGGCGGCCCGGTGTGATGATGCTAAACAGAACCAGCCGGGTCCAGTTGTCAGTTACATTTACACAACAGATAATCGCTCCGTTGGGGGTCAAGCTGCCCAAAACCTTAAAGGTGTCTGAGACGGGCAGACCTCAGATCAGCCTGATGACATCATCACAGATGTGGTTTCAAATAAAATGTCCATGACCCACCGGTCCCTGTTGGCCAATCCAGACAGACGCTTGCAATAATTTCTCTTCTGTTTGATTTTTCTGCAGTGTAAACTCAATTTCCCTACGCAAAGTTTAGATGTTCAGCTCGACATTATTACCCCAGTTTAGAGATTCTCTTTATTCAGAGTCAATTAGACGGCGGCGGCGGCGGCGAACGCAGCTCGGTTTCTAAAAGGAGAGCAGAGAGCGGCTGGATCTCTAGAGCAAACAAACCTTTTTACACCAGCAGAGAATTCCAGAGACAATGCATAAATCTACATCTACATCTAGATTTCCCTCCAAAAGTCAAACGTCCAAATGCCAACAGGAGGAAGTGATGCGTTTTACATCAGAAACAGCGTCGCTCCACAGGCCAGGCAGCTCTACTTAAATAACAGGATGTTCAGTACAGGGTCCTTACTCATGAAGACACAGGCAGGGTGCTGTGAGGCTCACTCGCTCACTCACTCACTCACTCACTCACTCACTCACTCACTCACTCACTCACTCACTCACTCACTCACTCACTCACTCACTCACTCACCCCCAAAGCTAGATTAGTCCAGTCCAGAGCCAGATTAATCCGGTCCAATGATAGATTGGTCTGGTCCAGAGTTTGGTTAGTCCAGTCCAGAGCTAGATAGGTCCGGTCCAGAGATTGATTAGTTTGGTCCAGAGAAGAAGAAGAAGAAGAAGAAGAAGAAGAAGAAGAAGAAGAAGAAGAGGAAGATGATGATGATGATGATGATGATGATGATGATGATGAAAATGATGATGATGAAGGTGATGATGATGATGATGATGATGAAGAAGAAGATGATGAAGAAGAAGATGATGAAGAAGATCACCAATGTAAGATGGTGCTTGTCCATGTAAGGCCCTATAGACCAGAACCAGGATCTTGAAATGAACCCTGAAGTTGACTGGCAGCCAGTGAAGCTGGAGGAGAAGCGGGGTGATGTGGGTGTGTTTGGAGGACTTGGTCAGAAGCCGAGCACAGGCGTTCTGAACCACCTGTAGACGGTTCAGGGAGGTTCTGCTCAGACACGTGAAAAGAGAGTTACAGTAGTCTAAGCGTGAGGAGATGAAGGTGTGGAGAACTGTCTCAAGTTCAAAGCGGGACAGAATGGGACAGCTTAGCAACGTTCCTGAGATGCAAGAAGGAAGAGCCAACAAGAGAACTGACAGGAGAATCCAGGGTGAGAGCTGGGTCAAAGGTCATGCCAAGATTCCTGACAGAAGGCTTGAGGGTGACCAAGAGAGTCTCTGACTTTGGGAACCAGCTTGTCTGGGGCACAGATGAGGATCTCAGTCTTATCTTCATTCAGCTGAAGAAAGCTCCCACCATCCAGGTTTTGATAGAGTCTAAGCAGGTGTGTAACAGCTGCAGCTTAGACATCTCATGGGGCTTAAAGGAGATGTACAGTTGGATGTCATCTGCATAAAGATGGTAGGAGATTCCTTTGAAGGAGCTCAGGATGTGCTGAAGAGGAAGCAGATAGAGGAGGAAGAGCAGAGGCCCCAGCACAGAACCTTGTGGGACACCATGGGTAAGAGAGGTGGTGGAGGACCTAAACTTGGAGACGGCCACAGAAAAGGAGCGCTCAGAGAGATAAGAGGAGAACCACTCCAGAGCAGATCCTGATAGGCCTACCCAGTCTCTCAGCCTCTCCAGTAGCAGGTGATGGTCAACAGTGTCAAAGGCTGCAGTCAGGTCCAGCAGGACCAGAACAGAACAGTCCCCTGCATCACTGTGNGTCAGAAGGTCATTAGAGACCCTAAGAAGAGCTGTTTCAGTAGAATGAGCTCTACGAAAACCTGACTGGAAGCTATCATAGATGTTATGTTCATCAAGAGCAGCTGTGAGTTGTTTAGCCACAACCTTTTCCAAGATCTTGGAGATGAACGGAAGTTTAGAGATGGGTCTGAAGCTGCTATGGAGAGAGGGGTCGAGACTCGGTTTTTTAAGAAGCGGGTGGATTACAGCGTTCTTAAAGTAAGCAGGGACCTGACCAGAGACCAGAGAAGCATTAATTATAGAGAGCACGCTGGGACCGATGGACTGAAAAGCACTTTTAAACAAAGATGAGGGTAAGATGTGGAGGGGGCATGCAGAGGTCTTCATAGAGTTAACTAGTTTGGTTAACTCAGGCAAAGAAACAGGAGCAAAGCTATCTAGGATGATGGGCCTGGTTGGAGTCGGGAGAGGCGGCGATAAGGCTGAAGGAGAGATGCTAGATCTAACCTTATTGACTTTGTCCACAAAGAAAGACAGAAAGTTCTCACAGTCTGCAACAGAGTGGATGGAGGCTGTAGGAGAGGCAGGAGAGACGATGCTGCTGATGGTGTTAAACAGCACCTTGGGGTTCCCTTTGCTCTGGGACACCAGGTTGGAGAAATAGGAAACCCTAGCGTCTCTGACTGCAGAGTTAAAGGATGTCAGAAGATCCTTTAGGTGCAGCAGATGGACGTGGAGATGGGTTTTCTTCCACAAACGCTCAATTTTTCTGCATTGGCGCTTCAGGCTGCGAAGGCTGTCATGAAACCAGGGAGTAGGGTTCACTGCAGGACCTGATCTGGTTCTGACAGGACAGATGTTGTCCAGAATGGAGAGGCAGTGCTCGTTAAACTGAGAAGTTAAGGAATCTGGGTCGTTATCAGAAGAGCAGGGTGGATAAAAAGCAGCAGAAAAATTGCTAGCTGTGCTCTCATTAAGAAAACGAGAACTAACCATACGGCGAGCAGGAGGTGGGGACGCAGAAACTGACAAGTTAAAGAAAATGCAATGGTGATCTGAAATATAAACGTCCTCAGGACAAACACTGTCAGCATTTAGACTCAGGGTAAAAACAAGGTCTAGAGTGTGCCCCCTGGTGTGTGTGGGGCCAGAAACATGCTGGGTAAAGCTGAAGGAGTCCATAAGGCTGGAGAAATTCATGGCAAAGTGATCAGAGGGATCATCAACGTGGATGTTAAAGTCACCAACAACCACCAGTCTGGACAGCTTCACAGTGGAGGATAGAAAGTCACTAAACTCCTGAAGAACTGTTTGGACCAGGTGGACGATAGACCACAGCACAGTAGAACGGGTCCTTACGCCCGACTTTAATCAGCTGCAGTTCAAAGGAAGCAAAGTGACCAGAGGTTGTAGAGCTACAGGGAAGATGGTCTCTGAAAACAACAGCTAGGCCTCCACCACGACCAGAACCCCGGGGCTGGCTAAGTCAGAGCTAGATTAGTCCAGTCCAGAGCTTGATTGGTCAGGTCCAGAGCTAGAGTGGTCCGGTCCAGATGGAAGCAGTCTATTAGAATGAAAGCAGAGAGGAAGCAGAATTGAAAAGACTTTTCTTTATTTCTATTTTTAATGTAAACTACATCTGTGAGCTTTCTTCTCCGATGTTCAGAGTGTAACGGTTTGTGACACAATGCATTATGGGAAACTTTACTGTCCTGGTGTTATTGCTCTGCAGGTTTGGAATGGACCAAGCTACAGATCAGACGGAGGAGATATGGAGGAGATATGGCCAACCTAAAGAGGCGGAGCCTCAGCAGGATTGAATCTGAGACTGGAAGGTTCTGGACTTTTAGCTGCGATAGTGGTACTAATAAGGCCCAGCAGCTCTGCTGACAGGCGGCTGCAGATAGCAGGTTATAGCGGGGGTCGGGGGGGGGGGGGGGGGGGGGGGGGGGGGGGGGGGGGGGGGGTCTGGGGGTGCATGCACGTAGGAGAGAACGTTGGCCTCCTCCTGTTGACAGGACCTGTCCGCTGACGAGGAATCCTTTTCTCATTACAGAGTTCCTAATCCTCCCTCTGGTTTAAAAACGGTCCACACCTCTCCTCCACCGGGAGGAAACAAGCCCCCCCCCCCCCTTTATCAATGAATACACCACTCCTGACACTAAAGACTTAACATCAAATGAGCTTGGAAATCCATTTTCACACTGGCTGCCCATTCCAAAGCTTTGTGTTATTTTCCTGTTTCAGAGGAGGCGGCTGGAGTGTGGCTCAGACGCAGAGTTGCTTTGTTGGTCGGCCCTCTGGCCCTCGGTGCCCGGGCTGCCGGTACCGCCGGGACACGGCTACACCAGATCAAACGAGCTGAAGTGAGGAGCGCCGCTACCTGGCCCCAAAAGATGCCCCCTGGCTCTCACAATTATTTCAGCCGGCTCACAAAAAAAAAATTAAAATCCTGGTACTGTCAATCAAAATAATGTACCCAGGCGCGGGCGCTTTCTTAAAGGCGCACCGCTGCTTTCCTGACGGGCCTGTCCACTTAATTTCAAAGCTCTTTATTCAAATCAGGGCTGAGGAGGAAGTGCTGGAAAGCACCACAACCAGCGCTCTTATCCTCCAGCCTGCAGTTGTCTTCAAAAATAATGTGGGGGTGGGGGTGAAGGGAAAGAGATAGGAGAAAGAAAAGAGGCGCCCGGTGAGGCAGCGTGTCATTTGAATAATACGCTGGACACTTTCAATCTCCCAGAACATAAGAGGAAGGTTTTAATGCTCAGGAAGCTGCGGTGCCCTGTTGCCTCGGCGGAGAAGACTTTAAAGGCGGCGCTCCAGAGTCAGATGGAGGGTAAACTCCTAACTTTGGTGACCAAAGGAGCAGGATGAATATGAAAACAACCTGGCTGCTGCTGCTCGGTGTTTGGTGGTGGAATATGAAAATCTGGTCCTGCTGAGGGCTTCTCCAAACACCATCAGTGGTTCATCCTCCTCACAGCTCCTGCTCCGGATAAACGTCCTTCCAACACGTCTCAGATTTATCAGAAAGACTGCAGGATTATAAGTTAGACTCATTAATATTCATGATATGCAAACATCTGGCTTCTGATTGGCTAAAGCAAGGTGCTCAGAATCCTGTAAGGTGTTTGGAGGAGCAGGCTGATCGATCCGATCCCGAGTCCGATTGGAGGAGGACTGCCTCCAGATCGGTGAAAATAACACGTGAACATCTTCTCTTCGTTATCAGCTGCTAACGGTTAGCTTCCGCTAGCCGAGACACGCTCTGTGCTCTCTTTCCTGTGGGTGGTCCCAAGCCAGGGTGGGCGGGGCCAGGGACACTTTATTTTCCTGTGACGTAGAAGAGAGCGGCTGTTTCTGACCTGATCGTTTTCCCTCTTCCTGCCGCTGACGCAGGTGATGGAGCATGCACGTGACCAGCTGTATTGCAGTATTAAATAGTTTCTATGGAAACCAGAGCTTTGAAACCTAAACAACCCGTCCGACAGGACTGAAAAGATTTAGTAGAACCTCCAGCCGCTGATTCTGTTCAGTGAAGAACAAGCAGACAGTAAAATAGTCTGAATTCCTGCTGAGACTCTCCGCGTTTCCTTTTGTGTTGGTGAAAGCGTCTGAAGTGGACTTGGATGAGAATTACGAGTCACCCTTCAGGCTCGGCTGTGTTTTTGTGGCCTTTAATCAGGCGGTTTCGGATTCCCAGTGATGACCAACAACACTTTATGCAGGTATTGTATCCAGGAATCAATGCTGGCTCCTCTCCATCCATAATACCTGCAGTCAGTGACAGCATGTAGCCGTCCTGGGGCGCTCCCGCAGTCCTCTTTGTTCCAGCGAAGACTCGGGCCATTGTTCTACTCCGCCATGTCCTCACGGCATAAATCACACGACGACATCCACCTATACAGATGCTTTCTGCGGGAATCGTAGACACAGCAGGGTGCATCTTTAAGGCTTTTGTGTTGGCTGACAGACAGCGTGGTATTGTTACCTGATTTAGACAAAGGTGGCTCTTCATGTTTTCCGTGTAGTGTGTGTTTTTCTCCATTTCTCCGACTGCTGAAGCTCATTGAGTTGGGAGTGTTGGAGAGTAAGCACTTTTTTATTCTGAGATGCTCTCCAAGACAAAATTAGTGAGCATTGTCATCACTTTCTGTGCACATCAAACCTGTTTTGTTTCTTGGAGTGCGGAAGACTTTCCTTCGAAGCTGAGAGCGGAAAACGCTCCGGTCGGACCAAAAAAGCTCACGGAGAAAATTCAAAGTGATGGCTAAAATATTCTGACATGTTAAATAATGTCCAAACACAGCGCTGACGGAACTCCGGAGGGTATAGGTGGAATAATCTGATTACTTTGACTCTGTAGCCTTTCTTCTCTTTTCGTCTCCAGAGGAAATTGCAGCACGCTCAAGCCTGCATATCCCTTCTCCCTGAGTAACTATCAAAAAAGAAAGATTCATCACTGACACAGAAAACAATGAAATCTGCGGCTCTGAGACTATTTTTTATCTAAAT
This sequence comes from Nothobranchius kuhntae, assembly GCA_006942095.1. Lineage (NCBI taxonomy): Eukaryota > Metazoa > Chordata > Actinopteri > Cyprinodontiformes > Nothobranchiidae > Nothobranchius > Nothobranchius kuhntae. The sequence goes on along the minus strand of SSNQ01034119.1, from coordinate 164,254 downwards.
TTACACTTAAATACATTTAACTGACCAAGAGGGGAGTATGCAGTGGCTTCCAATAAACCAAGATAAAGCACTGCCACGCTACTTTGATTTGAGTCTGGGAAGTGAAAACAAAATGGACTCTTCTATAAATCATGATAATACCGTGACTGCAGGGAGGAGGAAGGGGGCGGCTATGCAATAACAGATAAAAAGTAGGGCGTTAGGAGTCAGCTCTACTGGCGTGGAGTAAAAACATGCTAAAGGTAGAGATGGAAGGTGCAGATTGGCAGGAAATCAGGATGTCTGGAAACGTGCCAACAGCTCATCAAATCTGAATTATGAGCTGCAGAGGCAGGAGTCATAAAGGTGGGCCGGGGCCTCGGCTGGTACCCTGGGGCACCCCAACGCCCACCCTCCTTCTGCGTGGACACCAGAGCTGCTGGGACAGGAAACCAGCCGGGTCCAATCAGAGGCCAGCTTAGCAGAACCAAGTCTCTGAACCTAGCCTGAGGTAGCAGAACCTTTCTACCCTCAAGGTCTGAAAGTCAACTTATGACAGCTTAAAATATGAATGAAGGAACGCTGTTGGTGTCAGCTCCAATCAGGACTCCATGTGGGAAAAATGTCCCAACTTTTCAGAGACTTGATCAGACTCGCTGAGAGCTGGGAAGTAAAGCGGAGCGGGAATGAGTGGAGTCTGAACAGAAACACCTCATGATCCTAAACATGAATTACCCTGACCTGCAGACAAAGTTCAGGGTGAAGCAACCCCTTCTTGCTGGCATGACGACATGTACGGCAGACTGTTGTTCCATTTGTCTTACTGGGAATGTTTTCTTGATGATTGCTGTGCTTTGAAACGGTCAGAAAACTTTATTCATTAAAACGTGACATCATTTTGGTATCATGTCTGGAGGGTGAACAGATCAACCCTAACATCACCTGTTAGTCTGGATGGTGACTCACCTGCAGTCCCTGGTTGTAACAGGTGCTCCGGTTTCCTCACTAACCACCGGGATGCAGGTGCGCTTCTCCAGGAAGCAGCTAAGATACTATGACTCGGTGGGATTACGGCCAGACTCAGACGCTGATGCAGCTACCTGCTACGAGAGGATCACAGGTGATCTGATGTGACACAAACACAACACAGCAGTGGTGGACATGGGTGTGATGGTCAGAACTCTCCTCAGCCGCCGACTCTTAATCCAAGAAGAAAAGACCCGGAAAAGGAGAGGTGGACAACTCTGGAGCAACCAGTATTCCGACCCTTATCCCATCTGGCCCCTCCCACGACACTTGTAACTTCTTCAAGTGTGGCACTAAAACGGGAATCTGGTACCTGTTGCTATAGCAAACGCCTTGGAACTGGGCCAAACTGAGTTGAGCCATTCTGAGTCCTAGTTATCAGCCCTGATGAAGCTACCGGCAGGTCCGGGTAGCTTCTAGAGTAACGCGCAGTTATCGCCTAGTGTTTGGGTTTGCCGCCCCGCTACAGCGTTTCCCTGTGGTCACATGACTCCTCCTCTCAGGATCTTGGTCGTATCATCCAGCAGGACGTCTGTTAGTCAGTAGTGAAGTGGCTAGCGGACATGCTAGCTTCCAGCAGCTGATTTGTTTGATTTAGTGACGAACCGCTCCTGTAGACACCAGTGAAGGCTGAGGAGACATTTCAGTTACATTAAGGTGTTAGAAACCCAAAAGCACCGCGAGGAGGAGAGTTTCAGTTCCTGCTTCATAACAGTGAATTAAAATGGACACTAGGGGGTGCTAAAGCATGCCTGGACATGCCTAGTGTCTCGTTAAAGGTTCAATGTTTAATGGCAGGTTGTTAGAGGTCAGCCGGGGTGATTGTGTCGGGGGCTGTTGATGTTTCAGATCTCATCCTTCCACGTTGAAGCTATGGTGCACCAGAAAGGGGCGGGGCCTCTGAGGAGTTTTACTAATTAACAGAGCTGTTAACCCTGAGAAGTCAGGTCTGTCTGCTATTCATTCCTCCACACAAGCACTCAATCAGACCCATTAAAACATGGTGCTGATCCAGTCTCTCACACACGCACGCACACACACACACACACACACACACACACACACACACACACACACACACACACACACACCTACCGCAGAGGCACAGATCAATAACACTAATAACGTGGCGGTGTAATCATGCACACACGTATGTTTCTGTGGGACGGAAGCGTAGCAGCTAATGTATTCACACTGAGACCAACTGCCATTTGACATGGGGTGGGGTGGGAGGGGGACTTGGTTGAGTAACCGTAATAATTGGAAAATGACTTTGATAGCCTGAAACAATCTAATATATTACAGAATTTTATTAAAATAATATCAAATCAAATTAACTGCTATTCCATAATGAATTAGGTAACAAGTTAGGCAGATATTAATCGCTGCTCGCTCCCTCAGGCCTGGGCAGGCTGGGAGAGAGAGTGGTGGCGGGGCTGCAGGCTGACGGGGGGGGGGGGTTGCTGGCTCTGAGAGGTTAGGACTGAACTTCTTCAAACATCTGAAGCCTCTTCCACGTCGGATGTGGCGTTGCAGGGGTTAACCGGTTTGACTGATGACCCCACCTCGGTTAACCCCCCCCCCCCCCATTAGCGCGACCCGCACAGGCTAGAACTCTGGAGACTTTCAGCATCGAGTCTATTTATAGTGACATGGATCTTTGTACTCTGTACCACACCAGCGTTTTATTGATGCAGCGCAGCTTGAACGGCGTGTGAGCCGCCCAAAGCGCTGCACAATCACCCAAACAGGCGATAAATGCAGAAAAAGGCTATTTAAGACACGCCGTTGTCCAAGAACCAGAAGGGAGTCTTCAATCATGACTTGAAGACGGCGACAGATGGTGACGGGCGAGCTTCGGTGGGTAGATCATTCCAACGGACGGGGCAGCAGTCTAAGACGTTCCGTTGGCTGTTTGAACTTAACCTGTGGCCATGGACCAATCACAGCTTCGAGCAGGTGAGGAGCGTCCTCTGGAGTCTCTGTTTCCTGGGCCCGTCTGTGTCCAGAACAGGAACAAGGACCAGGGTGCAGGTTTATCCCCAAAAACAGCCCTGGAATAGAGGAAGGAAGACAGTCAGCATTCCCATCATTCCCAACAACCAGCTTTTGAAACAGCAGCAACTTCCTGACATCTTCTCGATTTACTCAGCTGCTGGGATATCGGCGGGAACAGAGGATCAAAGGATGGTGCATGATCAGAATGTCCTGGGTCAGATCTTGATTTCCCAGCCTACGTTTGCTGGATCTTATCACTCCAAAACTCCGATGGACAAGGAATGTTTTAGGAAAAGTTTCACAATAGCTCCACAATGAACTGGTCCACCCAGACCACATCTCAGTTTTACAGTAGCAGCTTGTCTGAGGCAGACCTTCTCAGACCCTCACAGACCTTCTCAGACCTTCTCAGACCCTCACAGACCTTCTCAGACCCTCACAGACCTTCTCAGACCCTCACAGACCTTCTCAGACCCTCACAGACCTTCTCAGACCCTCGCAGATCCTGGCAGACCCTCACAGATCCTGGCAGACCCTCACAGATCCTCACAGACCTTCTCAGACCCTCACAGATCCTCACAGACCTTCACAGACCTTCACAGATCCTCACAGACCTTCACAGATCCTCACAGACCTTCACAGACCTTCTCAGATCCTCACAGACCTTCTCAGACCCTCACAGACCTTCTCAGACCTTCACAGACCCTCACAGACCTTCTCAGACCCTCACAGACCTTCTCAGACCTTCTCAGACCCTCACAGACCTTCTCAGACCTTCACAGACCTTCTCAGACCTTCACAGACCCTCACAGACCTTCTCAGACCCTCACAGACCTTCTCAGACCTTCTCAGACCCTCACAGACCTTCTCAGACCTTCTCAGACCCTCACAGACCTTCTCACACCCTCACAGATCTTCTCAGATCCTCTCAGATCCTCACAGACCTTAACAGATCCTCACAGAGCCTCACAGAGCCTCACAGACCCTCTCAGACCTTCTCAGATCCTCACAGACCTTCACAGAGCTTCACAGGCCTTCTCAGCTCCTCACAGACCTTCACAGACCCTCACAGACCTTCTCAGACCCTCACAGATCCTCACAGACCTTCACAGACCTTCACAGATCCTCACAGACCTTCTCAGATCCTCACAGACCTTCACAGACCTTCACAGACCCTCACAGACCTTCTCAGATCCTCACAGACCTTCACAGACCTTCACAGATC
>SSNQ01034119.1:105988-128488 GCA_006942095.1 Nothobranchius kuhntae | reverse complement strand
TAACGGTACCGGTTCAGAGGATAAATGAAACGTTTGATGGTGGTTGTGTTAATAAACAGCCGACTGTCTGAGTGGTGAAACACTCAGAAGAGGTAAACTTCATCATGGATGTCAGAAGCTCACCTCCAACAACCCCGAAGGATTAACTTGAACTAAAATCTGGATGATGAGCGTTCACAATCACAGCATCATTACAGCATCTTATACGCCCTGGAACGTTCCATCTCTGACTAAATCAGCCCTGCTAAACAGAAACTTCAAACTTGAAAAGTGACTTGATAACAACTGGTCAGCCAGGACTGGAGCAGATAAACGGAGAAGGAAGTGACGCGCCACCATCAGCGTCAGCCTGAAGAAGCCGGCAGCTGTCGGTGAAACTGTAGCTACAAACAGGTAAACAAAACTGTTTCTGTGTTTAAAAAAGAACTTAAGAATGGAATTAGAAAGACACAGCAAGAACACACCTAAGATGTTCAGTATGGTACAGTACAGTGTGGTACAGTACAGTATAGAATGGTGTAGTATAGTATGGTATGGCATGGTATGGTACGGTACAGTACAGTATATGGTGTGGTACAGCACAGTACAGTATAGAATGTTATGGTATGGTATGGTATGGTATGGTACAGCACAGTACAGTACAGTATAGTATGGTATGGTACAGTACAGTATAGTATGGTGTAGTATAGTATGGTATGGTAAGTACAGTATAGTATGGTGTAGTGTAGTATGGTATGGTATGGTAGGGTATAGTATGGTACGGTATGGTATGGTACAGTACAGTACAGTATGGTACAGTACAGTACAGTATAGTGTGGTGTAGTATAGTATGGTATGGTATGGCATGGTATGGTACAGTATAGTATATGTATGGTACAGTACAGTATGGTATGATACAGTACAGTATAGTATGGTGTAGTATAGTATGGTATGGTATGGTATGGTATGGTATGGTACAGTACAGTACAGTATGGTATGATATAGTATATTATAGTATGGTATGGTACGGTATGGTACAGTACAGTACAGTATGGTACAGTATGGTGTAGTATAGTATGATATGGTATGGTACAGTACAGTATATGATATGATACATTACAGTACAGTATAGTAGGGCATGGTATGGTATAGTATGGTATGGTATGTTACGGTATGGTAAAGTACAGTACAGTCTAGTATGGTGTAGTATAGTATGGTATGGCATGGTATGGTACGGTACAGTACATTATATGGTATGGTACAGACAGTATGGTATGGTTCGGTATGGTACGGTACAATACAGTATAGTATGGTATGGTATAGTATAGTATGGTATGGCATGGTATGGTACAGTACAGTATATGGCATGGTACAGTACAGTACAGTATAGTATGGTATGGTATGGTATGGTATGGTATGGTACAGTGCAGTACAGTACAGTATAGTATGGTGTAGTATAGTATGGTATGGCATGGTTTGATACGGTACAGTACAGTATAGGGTATGGTACAGTACAGTACAGTATAGAATGTTATGGTACACTACAGTATGGTATGGTACTGCACAGTATATGGTATGGTATAGTACAGTACAGTATGGTATGGTGTAGTATTGTAAGGTATGGTATAGTATGGAACAGTACAGTACAGTATGGTATAGTATAGTATGGTATGGTACAGTACAGTACAGCACAGTATGGTACAGTGTAGTATGGTGTAGTATAGTATGGTATGGCATGGTATGGTACGGTACAGTACAGTATAGCGTATGGTACAGTATAGTAGGGTATGTTATGGTATAGTATAGTACAGTATGGTATGGTGTAGTATTGTAAGGTATGGTATAGTATGGAACAGTACAGTACAGTATGGTATAGTATAGTATGGTATGGTACAGTACAGTACAGCACAGTATGGTACAGTGTAGTATGGTGTAGTATAGTATGGTATGGCATGGTATGGTACGGTACAGTACAGTATAGCGTATGGTACAGTATAGTAGGGTATGTTATGGTATAGTATAGTACAGTATGGTATGGTGTAGTATTGTAAGGTATGGTATAGTATGGAACAGTACAGTACAGTATGGTATAGTATAGTATGGTATGGTACAGTACAGTACAGCACAGTATGGTACAGTGTAGTATGGTGTAGTATAGTATGGTATGGCATGGTATGGTACGGTACAGTACAGTATAGCGTATGGTACAGTATAGTAGGGTATGTTATGGTATAGTATAGTACAGTATGGTATGGTGTAGTATTGTAAGGTATGGTATAGTATGGAACAGTACAGTACAGTATGGTATAGTATAGTATGGTATGGTACAGTACAGTACAGCACAGTATGGTACAGTGTAGTATGGTGTAGTATAGTATGGTATGGCATGGTATGGTACGGTACAGTACAGTATAGCGTATGGTACAGTATAGTAGGGTATGTTATGGTATAGTATAGTATGGTATGGTATGTTACGGTATGGTACAGTACAGTACAGTCTAGTATGGTGTAGTATAGTATGATATGGCATGGTACGGTACAATACAATACAGTATAGTATGGTATGGTATAGTATAGTATAGTATGGTACGGTACGGTATGGTACAGTACAGTTTGGTACAGTACAGTGCAGTATAGTATAGTATGGTGTAGTATAGTATGGTATGGCATGGTATGGTACGGTACAGTACAGTATATGGCACGGTACAGTACAGTACAGTATAGTATGGTATGGTATAGTACAGTATGGTACGGTATGGTACAGTACAGCACAGTATGGTACAGTAAAGTATAGTATGATGTAGTATAGTATGGTATGGCATGGTATGGTACGGTACAGTACAGTATAGGGTATGGTATAGTACAGTACAGTATAGGATGTTATGGTACAGTACAGTATGGTATGGTACTGTACAGTATATGGTATGGTACAGTACAGTAAAGTATAGTATGGTGTAGTATAGTATGGTATGGTATAGTATGGTACAGTACAGTATGGTATGGTATAGTATTGTATGGTATGGTATGGTACAGTACAGTACAGCACAGTATGGTACAGTATAGTATGGTGTAGTATAGTATGGTATGGCATGGTATGGTATGGTACGGTACAGTACAGTATAGGGTATGGTACAGTATAGAATGTTATGGTACAGTACAGTATGGTATGGTACTGTACAGTATATGGTATGGTACAGTACTGTATAGTATGGTGTAGTATAGTATGGTATAGTATAGTACAGTACAGTACAGTATAGTATGGTATGGTACAGCACAGTATAGTATGGTATAGTATGGTACAGTACAGTACAGTATGGTGTAGTGATCTGTAGTTTGTATATTTATACACAGCAATTAGATCTAAATATTATAATCAGAAGTGGTTGTTTTTATCATCAGGGAGTACCTGTGTACCCATTTGGAGACGGGCGCCTTGTTTTTGCTGGCAATCTTGATCTGATACACGACCGGAGAGATCTTATCTGTTATCAGGTATGGACCCGACCATTTGGGCAAAAGTTTCTTAGCCAGCTTCCCCGAGGTCGCCTTATTGTTACCCGTTTTGGGAGCGAAAATGTAGTACCAGGCCTCATCACCTACATCGAGTTCGGAATGTGAGGCTTTCTTATCGTAATAAGATTTTCTGCCTTCAGCCGACTTCTCCAGAGATGCCTGTGCGAACGAGAATGCTGCAAGCAGGTGAGTTCTCAGGTCCTGCAAGTATTGGTCGCTCGTACAAGCTGGGGCTGTGTCGGGCTGAACCCGTTGATACAGCAGGTGAAGCGGTAGGGTCATTTGCTTAAGTGGAGGGCTGGCTGGCGGGACTGATGCGATGGCATTGTCCGAGCAGTGTTGGCACGCAGCCAAACCCATGCCAAGAGGGCTACGTCAGTTCTGGGCGTAGCGCACCTCGATCTCGAAGCTTTGAAGAGCCAGCAGCCATGACGCGATCCGCGAATTGGTCACCACACCATCTCTGATGCGCTGACTGTTAAGGAAGGTCACCGGCTGGTGCTGTGTCTCAATGATGATTTTCTGGCCGCCAATGTAGTTCGCAAAGTACTTAACTGCCCACATGGTGGAAAGCAAAGCTTTTTCACAGTCCGAGTACTTCAACTCAGGCCCAGACAAGAGCTTACTAGCATAGGCTACCACATGCCTGTCGCAGTCATGAACTTGGTAGAGACCAGCACTCAAACAGTGAGCTGAGAAACCAACCTCAAGGTGGAACTCCTTGTCACAGTCGGGGAGCGCCAAGCACGGAGCTGAGCACAACGCGGCCTTCAGGTCATCCATGGCCTGCTGGTGCTGCTCTGCCCACTCGAATGCCACATCCTTCTTCAACAGATTAGTCAGAGGTCGTGCTTTGTCAGCGTAATGTTCCACGAACTGACGCGAGTAGTTGCAGACCCCCAAGAAGCTCTGAAGTTCGGAGACGTTTGTCGGAGGTGTGATGGTGGCAATGCCCTGAATTCTGCCAAGTTGAGGCTGCACTCCCTGTGGTCCCACCAGGAGGCCAGCGTACTGAACTTGCGACCTGCACCACTGTCCTTTGGCGAGAGAGATCTTTGCACCTGCTGCCGCGAACTGACCCATGACATGGTCCAGCTCGGACAGGTGGTCATCTAATGTACGCTTACGAATAAGAATGTCGTCGACATAGATGAGGGTCCCTCCCTCTCGAGCATCGGGGCAGGCTTTGTTCAAGAAGATGTTGAACTCAGCAGGTGAGTTGGAATAACCAAAAGGACACCGGGTGAAGGTCTACTGCCGGTTGGCAAAGGAAAAGGCAAGTTTGTGTTGGTCCTATTCGTGGACGGGAATCGTCCAAAATCCGGACGCAATGTCAAGTGTGGAAAAGTACTTAGCATCTTTCACTCTTGGAAGCTCCTGCTCCAGGCGTGCCATAGGCCACTTAGACAAGGGAACCTGTTTGTTGAGTTGCTGGTAGTCAATGGTTAGTTGCCACTTACCATTAGGCTTCTGTACCGGCCACAACGGAGCTGAGTAGGTGCTGTTGCAGGGTCGAATGATCCCGTTAGCCAAGAGGCTGTCAATGATTTCCTGGACTGGTCCTTGGGACGCCAGGGGAATCTTGTATTGCTGCACAAAGGTCGGCGGTGCATCTGGCCTTGTAGGAATCCGGACCTCATGGATAGTGGTTAGACCACAGTCCAAGGAGTCAAGTGAAAGAAAATCCGTGTACTTTAGCAAAAGTTGTCGCAGTTTGTCTCGCTCGACCTCGTTGGTGAGAGCATCTGCTTGGTCTATTACATTCTCAATCTGGGACAGAACTTCAGGGGGCTTTCCGGGTGGCGTTGAGCGTGGTGGTGAGCCCGTAGTCGCGGCCTCACCCGAAAGGCTTGCCACAGAGTAGCGGAAGTCCTTGTTAGGCGGCGGCTTGTACGGCTTAGGCTTCCTCACACGCGCAAACAGTTGTCCGAACTTGTAGCTGATTTTAGAGTCAAGGCGTTGGAGACAGTCCAACCCTATGAGCATGAGAATGGTCATGTTTTCATCGATGTACACGGGGTGTTTTAAGGACATGGCCCCAATCAAGATGTTCACCGCAGTCTGCGAAGACGCGGTTGCTGGAGTGCCACCGAAATCAGTGAAAATCATCGAGCCTGGAATGAGTGTGGGGGGTGAGAGGCCCTCCCCCCTTTTGTCGCACATGCTGTTGTAAAAACCTCCGCTCATGAGCGTAATGTCCGCACCTGTGTCTAGTAACACGACACAGCGATGTCCCTGATGTACAGTGACCTCTACTGCGGGCCTATCAGACCCCTTCCTCACGACCAGAGGTGCGAGCAAAACTTTGTCAGTTACGACGATAGCGGTACCGGGGCCGTCGTCCATGGGTGCATCGCCTAACATCGCCACGGATGCAATGACCGGTGAGGTGTTGTCGCTTTCCTTTGAGGTGTTGTTGTTTTCCTGCGAGTCAGAACCTGTGAAAACATCAGCCTGCAGCATCTTCGTCGCATCTGGCGGCTTCTCGGCCAAACACGGGGTTGCTGCCCGTGTCGCCTGAAAATCACACACAAAATGTTCGACGCCCTCGATGTCCTGCTGAAGAGCGCAGATCATGTTCATCATGTTCCTCATCTCAGTCATCATCGGTAGGAAAGCGCTTTGCATCGCCGCCTGAAGTTGTGATGGAAATTGCATTGTTTCCTCTGAGCCCATCTTCCAAATTAGTAATGAGTTCTTAAATTTACTAATTCTTCCAGAAACAACCTTACCTGTAGACTTATTAAAGAATTAGTTACAGGGAAGCTTGGCTTTTGAATGAATATTTTGGGCAAAATCGTTTAGTAATGCCAAAAATAACATCCTCTTTTGACCTACCCAAGATGGCCGGTCGAGCTACGTGTCGGGTTACCTAAGATGGCGGATTGTTGCGCATGCGCCGTCTGTCACTCGGCGTTTATCCCTGTAGCAGAATCACGATTCTACACACCGGAGCGTTTTACAAGAACCACCGCTAAAGCAACCTACTGTACTTTGTACCGGAAGGTTTAGCGGATTTTAGGACGCAGAATCGCTGCGTCGGAACGATTTCACAGCTGATCGGGATGCGTTCCCGAGTCTAAACCGGGGTGACTAGTTAGCTCTTCGGCTAATGCTAGCGAGTGTCTGGAGCGACAGAACAAAAATGCCCGATTAACCAAACGTGCCTTAGCGACAAGGTAATATAGGGACTTTAGCGTCTGCACTCTGGGGTGCAGAAGCGTTCTTCGGTGTCTAACGTCGGCTTATAGCGAATAATATTAGCAAGTTAAGCTAACTATTATGCTCGCGAGGTTACCGGGAAAGGATAGGCGCGGATCAGACGCCTTCCGAACGGAAGTAACTTCCGACGGGGATAAATCTATCTCCGATTTTACAAATATGTGCACACAGTTTCACAAACACAGCGACAAATATTAAAACAGACAGTTTTCAACGTACCAAGACAGGAAAAATATACCTTCATATGTAGGCCTCAAAATGGCCGCTAGCCACATCAGCTTTAAGGTGTTTTGATGAAACAGCGCCTCCTGTGGAGGGTGATGAATGTGCAACCCCCCTTCAAGAAAAAAGCTGTCTCCCTAGCTGAATGAGGAAAAGCTCACTTTTTCCTTTTTTTCTCTGACCTCACACTGAACAAAATCCCAAAAGATGTCTCAAAATCAGCACAAAGTGTAATAAACTGTGCAGATATCAGGCTAGGCTCGCCAAATGTAGTGATCTGTAGTTTGTATATTTATACACGGCAATTAGATCTAAATATTATAATCAGAAGTGGTTGTTTTTATCATCAGGGAGTTTACTTAAACACTTTGTATTGACTGAGAGACAAGAAAAGAGAGAGTTGGGATCGTTTAAGAATCTTTAATTTCTATAATTATAAATTCCTACAATCTACCAGGACTATCTCAATGATGAATGCATATGGATTTGAATGTTATAGTGTTGGTGTGTGGGTGTGTGTTTTGTTCAGAATCTCTAGGCTGGCGTAGCGAATCTGGTTGTTATGACTAGGCTACCACGAGGCTTCAGAAGCTGATGACATGAGCCGCCTTTTTGCCATAACCACGTACCCTGTGGAGCCTCCTGTGTAGATCAGGAAATGCCAGGTCCTCGGACCTTCGGATGTACTGGAGCTGGTGGAACAGCGGTCGCAGCACTACAAAGCCCGTCTGTGGGTCGACTCCGGTAGCAGCGGCAGGCGTCAGCGAGTTCACTCTTATTTTGAAGGAATGTCGTCTTGTTGTTCAAATGACGGAAATCTCCAGCTTGACAGTTCTCAGCTTAAAGTAGAAAGTACATCTGGCCAGGCTGTACTTCTCTTTTGGCGGTGATGGATCGAGAGCTGGTTGAAACTACGTTGAGAGTATGATGTAACTCCTTTGGAGCTAAGATCGAACAGAGCTGAGGTTAAAAAGGAACTGAGTATAAAATGGCATTGCCTTGTTTTATATCCCCTAGTTGTTTACAAATCTTACCAGCATCCGACCTTGGCGATTACTACACGTTGTTACTGTGTGAAGGGGCAGCTGTTAAGGGCAGAAAATAGGATCTTAATAACGCTACAGTATGGTACAGTATAGCTCAGACTCTGTCTTTAAAAATCAAATATAAATTCAAGTGAGTCTGTTTGCTCTGATTCATCAACCCCAAAATCCTTTAAAAAACTTGAGTCCGTTTTATTTGAGTTTCGTTGAAATCAGTTAAAAAGTAACTTCCTGCTGGAACCTGCCAGCTAACGACACGTTCTTCCTCTCTAACAATTAAAAACAAAGAGGCATCGCTACGCAGGATAAAAGCCGATTTTCTTCAGTGATTTTCTGTATTCTTGTCGGGAACGACCCCACAGACCCCAACTGTTTACTGCAGCAGATGTAAAAGCTTTTATAAACTGGCTATAGGTTGACTCCCTGCTGGGTTCCAGCAATCTGCAGCAGAACAGCTGAAACACTGACATTTATTCATAAGAAAATGTCAGCGTTTAGTGCTCTAAAAGTTGTTCCAAATGTGGCTCTTGAGCCTTGCTGATAACAGCTGACAGGAAAGCGTGTCTGCATGTTGGTGCTGAGTCTTAAGTGAAGCATTCACAAACATCAGCCATATTCACCTGCTTCTGTTAAACAAGGATGCTGCAACTGGAAAAGAAAAACCAGCATGTTGCTCTGCAGAGCTGAAATTAGAGCAATACAACATTCAGCAGCATGAGCAGGAAGTTCAGGGGCAGGGCTGGGCGACAAGGGGAATACACCCCCACAGCAACACACACACACAAATAAATAGTCCATATGTACCGATAAACCCCAAAAGTCTCAAACCTGTCTGGAATGGTTTCTGCCAAATTCAGGAACAGGGAGCCAACTGTGGGAGGAGTTGAAGAAGAAAACCAGATGTACAGCACAGGCCAAAGGTGTGGACACACCTTCTCATTCATGTGTTGTCTTTGTCTTCGTGACCATTTCCGCTGGTAGATTCTCACTGAAGGCATCAAAACTATGAATGAACACATGAGGAGTTATATACCCAACCAAAAAAGGTGAAATAACTGAAAACATGTTTTATTTCCTATTTTCTTCCAACAGCCACCCTTTGTTCTGATTACTGCTTTACACTCTTGGCATTCTCTTCATGAGCTTCTAGAGGTGGTCACCTGGAAAGGTTTTCCAACAGTCGGGAAGGACTACCTCTGAGAAGGTGTGTCCATACCTTTGGCCTGTACTGCAGTCTAGATTATTTCTGACTGAATTTACTTCAGAAATGTTTAATTTACAGGTGAAACTGTAATACAGAGAATATGTTGCAAACACCCATCCATGCTCAGACTGAGAGACCATCCAAAGGCTCAGCAACGCTCTGCAGGTGTTCTGGACTCAGCAGCTGATTAGAGTCTAGAATATTGAACCTTTTCACAATATTCTGATTCTGAGATGCTGAATGCAGAGTTTTCATCAGCTGTTCGCCACAATCATTACAGTTAGAACAAATAAAAGGTACAAATATCTGGATTTGCATAGAATGAGTGTTACGGCGTCTGCCTCTTTGCCTCAGGAGTTCAGGACCACGGTCAGCACCACCGTCTACTTCCTAACCCAGAAGACACGCCAGACCTGGGCTTCTGCGCTTCCTCTCTCCAGAGGACTACCTGTACAGCTGCACCCGATCGCTTACTCCAACCTCAGTAGTTAAAGGTGCGGCTGACTTAAAAACTGTTATTTAATTATTATTTCTCTGAGTGTTTCATGCAGGCTGAACAGGAAGACAGTCTCCTACACATATCTCCTGCAGTAGCTTCTGATAGAAAACAGACGGTGAAACTCTAGGATTAGAAAAGCCTGACAGATTGACGTCACACTGTCACTAACATTCATGGACTCACCCGTCTGGACTCACGACGGGGAAGGCTGTTGTTGGTTTAGCGTCCAGGCATCCTTCAGTGTAGTTTCTGCTCATTTAACAACAGACAGCTACAGCTTATAAAGTTGACACTCCCGTTTTCCAGTCCAAATTGAAAAGCTCCTTGGATGAGAAGCGAAACGTCTTGAAGAAACGAAGTGTGGTTGCCTTCATTTGCGAGACGCACCACTATCCCTCAGCATTTTTACTGACACCTCTCTATAGGGGCTTCCAACAGTGAGACGTTGCCAGTAAGCGTGAACGGCTGGAAACTGGAATCAGGAATGTCTTTCTCCTCAGCATGACAAACTGGAGAGGAGGAAGAGGACAGTTTAACAAAAGCCACATTTTTAGACTGGGGAGGACTGCTCCCATTTTCAGTTTCAACTGGCAACACTCTTGAATTAAATGACCCTTTTTATGACAATAAAAACACTCCCTTGTCTTCGGTTATCAGGAGATCTGGGGTTTACAGACGATTCCCGTTTCATCCCTCTTTCCACCTTATGAGAGAGAATTAGTCAGCCAGGAGAGCAGCTGCGGACGATAAGGTAACTTTTGTTCACTTAGATATTCTCTGGAATTTTTCTTTTTAATTCCTCTGATAATATTAACTCTCATAAAGCTTCAAAAGAACTAACTTTACTTACCAAACACCGTTTTACCATCTGTGAGCTTTTCTGTCGAGCAACCTCGGAAAATGTCTGACCAGGAGTTTGCTTTGCCCAAACTGCTGTCAGCAGGCTTCAGGCACTATTCATAAGCATTTAAAATGGCAGATTTAACACATTCATAATTCATGCCATCTATGACTTACAAAGCCGACATTGCTTCTAAAGTTTTCACGCGTAAATTACATTGCAGAAGTAAAGAGCAGACATCCCGAGGCCAGTGGAGAGCAGTTGCAATCCTCTCAAACGTCACAAGTAGCTGTCTACTTCAGCTTCTCTGAAGGTGGGCACAAGGGGAATGCTTTTACCGAGGTCTGCAGGCTGAGAAGAGGAGGCTTACGTACAGTCTCTGTCGGAACGGGTCTTGAAAAGGAGTCAGCCTGAGTCTCGGCTTCTGCAGGTGGAGGTGCATCAGCGGGGATGTCCTGTTTCAGAAGTACACCTGTTTTAGCTTGTAGCTCTAATTGATGGATGTACAGCCTTGTTAGCGTTTGTTTGGAGTTTCCAAAGTCTTAAGTCAAATGCCATTTTTTCTCTCCTTGCCTGGGCCCACTCATCAGCTTCAATCTGAAGTCGAGCACGTCAGATTTTTGATCAAAGTCCTTCAGATTGTTCTCCACCAGAGGTAGGAGAACAAGGAGGAGGTGGATGTTCTGTTCCTCACCAGATCCTTTCACCAGCTCATTGTCATCCACAGAGTCAGGAACAGCTGGAGCGCCAGTGTCAGAAGGGGGCGTGAACACCCTGTGGGCCACCAGCTGATCAGTGACAAAGATTCAAAGTTCGTATTTATTTATTTGTTTGGGTACCTCTAAGCTGAAGTGGATGGTCGCCTGCAGCAAATCTGCCTTACGGCAGCTCTCCAACAGCCGGCGAGATGGGGTCTCCACGAATGCCTGTAAATCCAACGAGACCATCGGGTTCAGGTCGTCTTTGTGTCAAAGAGCAAAAAAATCCCAGTTTTAATTCACCACACACTCCAAGGGATGTTTTCACAGCCAAAATTGGGATCCTGGACGAGCCCCCATTTATGTTACAACCCTTGTGTGTTAAGTGGTTGTGAAGGAGGGGGGGGGGGTAGCATAAGAACTGGAGTGAAAAAAGGTGTGATTAAATAAAAAAGGTGTTTATTAACAAAGGTAGAACACAAATGCTCAGCCCTTGATGGAAATAACGGGGACAAATGAAAATTCTACGTATGATCATTAAACAAAAGTACACAACAACGATCGAAATAACAACACACATGAGCCCAAAGGCCCCAGGGAGGAAAAGAAAAAGCACTTTTAGTTCACTATTTACACGGAAGCTGGAGATCCAAAACTAAGGGAATATTTATTTTTAAAATCTAAATCAAAACATGACAGCTTCATTAATTAATTTACCAAAAGAAAAAGCAAGCTCTATGCTGGAAGATTAATTCTAGAAAACAAACAGATGGCTACCAAAAAACAGGCGGTTACTAACTGAAGTTCAAGCTCTAAGAGCGGGAAAACAATCTACTGAAGGACACAATGAAAATGCCTATTAAACTAAAAGGGTTAAAACCAAAAGAACTATCTATCCAAAATACGGAAATCTATAAAGTTCTAAATCCCATCCAAACCATTTAGTAGCGAGGTCCGAGGACCGATGAGAGAAGAACCAGGTGTGAAGCTGTGGTTCTCTCCCAGAGATGAGACAGCTGACTTTTATAAGGCATCAGCTCTCGTGAGCTGACCACCTACCGCTGGGGCGCAGGTTGAAAAGGAGGCCCAGAATGACAGAAGACCTGTCGAAGGTCTTGAAGCTGTGAGGGGAGAGGGCGTTGGGCTCGGTCTGGGAGCGGGAGTCCAGCATCCCTAACAAACCCTTTTGGATTACATGGATGACTGAGAACCTTCATCAGCAACATTTCTTTTTTTATTTATTTATTATTTTTTTTACCGTGTCCTGTCTGGCTGTGAAGCAAGCAGAATTGATGTCTGAATGCTGGTGACAAGCCTTACAGATTTACTCTTAGGTGGAGCATTAAAGCGTCTGCTTTTAATGTCACGCCTGATACTTAAAACTTTATTGTTATTGTTGTTGAATGCTTTGTAATTCCGACCAGACACGGAGACAGAGGTGAAAGAGAAAGGAAAAGAAAAGGTGGGGAGGGGTGGGGGTGTGGGGGTGTGGGGGTGGGGGTTCCACTAAAATAAACAATAATGAACAAGAGTCTGCTTCTAGACCTGCAGAAAAATACAAAACAAATGCAAAAGGGCAAAAAAAAATGGGACACAACAACAATACAACAAGATCTAGCTATCACTGCGTCAACTTGATGAGGAAATATATAATCAACATTGCTTAACTGAAGAATCACGATAATAAATCACAGTGCATTAAGTGCCCACCATAGTCTTAAGACCTGTGTTTAACGTGCCCAAGCCCATACTTTTGAGAGCACCATGTGAGCACCTGTGTGTGTACACGCGCTTGTTTATTTAAGGTTTCTCTATAGGAGCGTCCAACAGAGAGTGTGAGGGACCACAGATCTGCCCCCCAAAGATGCGCAGGAGACGGGGGGAGCTCCAAGTCTCAGAGATCCAGGCGCTGCCCCAGAACACAGGAACCCCAAGGAGACTGTAACCAGAAAGGCCCCCGCCCCCCTCAAGAATCACAGAGGATCGCCCCGGGGGGGCCACAACCAGCAGCCGGCAGAGTCCTGGGAGACATCATTGGCAAGCCCTCAGGCCCGCCCGCAGCCTCCCACCCCCTAGCCGGCCAATCCCGGGACCCAGCGACCTGGGACCCAGGGGCTACCACCCCGCCGGGGACCCAGCAGAGCCCAGGGACCCAGACCCCACCAGGCAGCCACCGGGATCTATCAGGCAGATGCCAAAATGTTAAACCCCCAGACCGGGTTGCCACGAACACTCAGGCAGACCAAGGCACAACCCCTCACACCAGGTGTGGCAGGGGGAGGGGGGACGAAGATCTATATCATCAAAATAAGTTCCAGGAGAGGGGAGGAGTCAAAGGCCCCACCTGACATATACAGTCACACACTCCCTCCCTCATGCTCACACATACACATAAAACCAAAGACTTACAAAAATGCACGCCGGACACCCACTCATGCTCCCCATACACACCCTATTCACTCTGGTCCCGGTACTGCTGCACATTGGGTACAACCATCACCGGTTACCAGAGTTTAACCTTTTCTGCTGGGGTACTGATGAGCAGGCCCCCCCGCCCAACGCTCAGCACAGCAATCTACCACCCCAGACCCCAACCAGACGGCCAGATCTCCCTCCTAGCCTCCAGCCCCAGGAAGCCAAGCAACAACAGAGGTGGCTAAGACCCCTAGTCTCCCTCCGCCTGCTCCAATATAGTGTTGTGTGATCATGAGGTGTATTCCATGGCTGTGGTGAGTGGGCAGTGCGGGCATCATCCAGCATATGCCAGCTGATGCCACCGCACCACCCCACTTACACCCTCAGCCATCAGTGTCTAAGTGCGGTTTAAAATTGGAAGTGGGCACCGGCACTCGGGAGGAGGCTGAAATATCCCCCTGCCAAATGCCGTTGAATGTGCTCACTCCCAAGGCCCTAAGTGTGTGTTTGTGTGGAATGTCATCAGTGGAAGTGTATAAGGTGCAAATAAAATTGGGGGGCAGGTTTCCACAGGAATGCGGAAATGGGGTCCATACCCACACTCCCTGACTTGCCCACCCCCCAAGGTCCTATGTGTATGTTTGTGTGATGATGTGAGGGAGCAGGAGGAGAGAAATATGCGGGGATGGGGAGGAATGGCTGGTTGGGCTTAGCCCTCCAGGGAGCCAGCTCCCCTACTGGCCCCAATAGGCACCTCTGTTGTCAAACTGCCACCCAGGGCATGGAGACCCCAGCCCATCCTGCCAGGGCCCAAAGCAGCAGCATTACAGAGCCTCACGGAGTCCGAGGGCACCAACCCAGCCCCACCCCAGCAGAATATCTATGCCCATCCCTGCATTTGCACAACTTCCAGAACATATAAGACATGGGACATCCAGGTAAGGTTGGGTCCTCCCCCTCCTGGACCTCCCCCTCCCCTGTGATGGAACGGCAGAGGAGCCAAGGTCTACCTGAGGCCCCCGAACCCGGGCCAGGCACTGCTGGGTGTCCCTGCCTTCTTCCCGGCAGCATACATGTCAGGACCCGACCCCCAAGGCCCC
The DNA here is from genome assembly GCA_006942095.1 of Nothobranchius kuhntae. NCBI lineage: Eukaryota > Metazoa > Chordata > Actinopteri > Cyprinodontiformes > Nothobranchiidae > Nothobranchius > Nothobranchius kuhntae. The sequence continues at coordinate 113,752 of SSNQ01034119.1, read as the reverse complement.
GCCCAGATCCCCACACGGGGCCGGCCACCCCCAAACCCCGAGCCCCCAGGCCCCCACCCAGACCCGCCCAGGGGCATTGCAGCCGCCAGGCAGTGACCCATGGCTGCCGCCAAGATCCCCAAGGGGCCCCACTCACAACTGCCATTAGTCCACCCCCCGAGGCAACCCAAGCATCTCCAGAGGGGGGCAACGCCCCCCCCCCCCCCCCCCACCCCCCCCCCCCCCCCAGTCCCAGACACCCCCAGCAACATTTCTACTTAAGTGGGTTTCCCCCTCCAGCAAGGTAGGTAGGTAGATAGATAGATAGATAGATAGATAGATAGATAGATAGATAGATAGATAGATAGATAGATAGATAGATAGATAGATAGATAGATAGATAGATAGATAGATAGATGATAGATAGATAGATAGATAGATATCCTTTATTGTCATCAAATGATTGTCCATTCAACGAAATTTCCTAGAGCTTCACATTAGGTGTCCACTAAAAAATGCTAAGAAAAATAAAAAATAGCTAAAACAAGTACAATATGCACCATACAATAAAAACAAAGACATTATAAAATACAATAAATAGTATCAATGTAGTTGATTTTTCTGTCCATTCAGGGTTCTAACAGCCCAGGGAAAGAAACTTCCTCAGTCTGTCGGTCCTGCAGCTGAGGGATCTGAACCTTTTCCCAGAGGGCAGCATGGCAAAAAGGTAGTGGTTTGGGTGGTAAATGTCCCTGGAGATGGTCCTTGCTCTAGTGAGACACCTCTGCAAGGCGATAGTGTCCAAGGAGGGGAGGGTGCATCCAATCACCTTTTCTGTCGCTCTGATGACCCTCTGGTATCTGTTTTTGTCAGCTACTTTGCACCCCGCGTACCACACAGGGATAGCGTCAGTCATCACGCTCTCAATGATTGCTCGATAGAAAGACACCAAGAGGTTGGTCTGCAGCCTGTTCCACTTCAGGACCTTCAGGAAGTGCAGCCGCTGTTGTGCTTTTTTGACCAAGGCAGTGGTATTGATTGTCCATGACAGATCCTCAGAGATGTAAATCCAGAGAAACTTAAAGGAGGGAACTCTCTCCACCTCAGCTCCTTTAATGCAGAGAGGGTGGGGGGCATCCTTACTCCTTCGGAAGTCAATAACCGTCTCTTTGGTCTTCTTGATGTTAAGAGAGAGGTTGTGATCATAACACCATTCTGATAAATGGCAAACCTCATCTCTGTATGCTGCGTCATCGTTGTTATGGATAAGTCCTACAAGAGTGGTGTCATCTGCAAACTTAATGATCTTATTAGAGCGATGAATAGGAATGCAGTCATGGGTGTAGATGGTGAACAGCAGGGGGCTTAGCACACAGCCCTGAGGGGAACCAGTGCTGAGCAGAAGTCAGAGTGGATGACCGCTTGTCACCAAACCTGACAGCCTGTGGGCGATTGGTGAGGAAATCTTTGATCCAGCCACAGGTGGTAGGAGGGAGGTTCAGATTAATCAACTTGGCTACAAGAATGTTCGGGATTATGGTATTAAAAGCAGAGCTAAAATCAATAAAAAGCATTCTAACGGAGGTGCCGGGGTTCTTCAGATGTTGCAAAGAGGAGCTCACAGGGAGCTTACGCTTCTGCCTTTTCCTCCCTTATCTGTTTTTTTCCCAAGGCTCTTTTTGTCCCATCTGCCTACAGAGCACTTCTCTGCATTTCCTCTGCAATCACCTTTTTTCAGCATTTTTCAACATGGACTTAATTAATTGGTCATTCAACGCGATAGATAAGATTTTTTCTACAATGAGGACGGAGGAGGGGGCTCACGCTTGTCCTCAGGGGACACATGCAGCGGGATATATGTTCGATTCCTGGAAAAAGGAGAATGTCATCTGTCTCTCTCAGCTGTCCATTGAGGACGTCGAAGATATGTGGATATTTGGCTTGATGATCGTTGGATTTCTTCTGACTGGAGTGGGAGGATATCTGGCTTTCCATAAAATTGGGATGACAGGAGCGATTGGAGGGCGACCCGCAACCATGGATGGCACCGTCCGTGTGGATACCTCACAGACTGGGACATTGCTCGAGTTGAATCTCAAGCTGGACAATGTCCTAGCTGCATTACCGGTGTTAGCGCGCAAGATTGGATACCATCTCGGAAAGGGTCACCGGACGGTGTGGAGATGTTTAATCACTGAATTGGCTTCACTGGAGGACTGGAATGATCAATACAGACTCAAGGCAGAGAGGAAAAATTATCTCTGTCTGACCCAAACAAAGTTCTGTTATCAGATCTGACGCCATAAGCAGCCTTGGAGTTGCATGCAAAACCCCCACGATGGAAGGAATGCAGACAAATGCTGTGAATCTCTATCCACCCCCCCCGCCTTCAGATTGTGGTCTCCACCGAGGTCATCAAGCTGAAGGACTCACTGCTCTCTATGCTTCCTCATGACCTCCCTCCCACCTGCGGAGACAGCTGGTTGAGCGCCACACAGGCAGCCCCCACTGAGGAAACCAGGATCCCAGCCCCTCCCCCCTACCTACCGGGTCTCATGTTGTGAACTGTGACGTTTGTTGCTTACATGTTGGGTGTTTTTTTTGCATTGGAGTGCTACACCCTGCTGGTGTAACCCTGTTAATGCCTTTTTTCTCCCTCCCTGAACTTTCCTCATGTATTCCCTTACTCATCTACAAAGGAGCGCCGTCATGGCTGCTCCCATGGTCTGCCTGTTTCTGTCCTGTCTATATGTGTGTGTGGAACCTTGGTCAGGTTGTACTATGGAGTCAAGTTCCTACGCTCTGAAAGGAACGCTGGCAATAAAATTCATTCTGATTCTGATTCTGATTCTGATGGCATCCTCAGTAGACCTGTTTGCTTTATATGCAAACTGGTAGGGATCCATGCTGGGTGGGAGGAAGTCCTTGATATGTTTTTGCACCAGCTTCTCAAAGCACTTGGTCACCACCGGAGTGAGTGCTATGGGTCTGTAATCATTGAGACTGTTGACTATAGTAGACTTGGGGAGTGGGACTATTGCTGTTGATTTCAGACAATATGGAACCGTAGCTTCAGACAAAGAGCGATTGAATAATTTGGTAAATACCATGGACAGCTGTTCTGTGCAGTTCTTCAGCACCTTGCCAGGAATACCATCTGGACCAGCCGCTTTCCTCTGATGAACAGCCCTGAACATGGTGCGAACCTGTTGTTCTTGAAGTGTGAGTATTTGTGCATCTGAACTAAACTCAGCAGGTGATGTTAAAGGAGTGATGTTAGTTGTGGGGAAGCTGGTATTCTCAAAACGAGCAAAGAAATAGTTGAGTTCCTCAGCTAATGAAGCTCCTATTTCAGTGCTAGATCTGCTGTCCTTGTATTTGGTAATATGTCTCAGTCCTTCCCAGACCCTACTTGGGTTGCTGGCAGCCAGATGTTGTGACAGCTTTTTGGTGTAGCTCACTTTAGCCTCCTTGATTCCCTTTTTAAGATCAGTCCTTGCCCGCCAGTACTTGGCCTGGTCTCCCGACGCGTATGCAGCATTACGTGCCTTTAACAGTACCCTGACCTTACTCGTCATCAAGTTAGGGTAGATCCGAACCTGCTTGTGAATGAAAGCAGTGTCCATGCAATGTTTGATATAACAGAGCACATCTTCTGTGTAAATTTGAAGATCCTCATTTTCAAAAATGCTCCATTCTGTATGAGCAAAACAGTCCTGCAGTTGAGCCATGGCTTCATCTGTAAGAGTATTAATGGTTTTAATAATTGGCCTTGTTCTTTTTTTCAGTGGTATGTATGCAGGTAGGAGGAGCAGAGAGAGATGGTCTGACTTTCCAAGTGTGGGGGGGGGGGGAGAGACGGATTTATAAGCCTGTTTAATATTTGTGTAAACATGATCCAAGATGTTGTTTCCTCTCGTGGGGCATTTCACATGTTGGACAAATTTAGGCAGCACAGTTCTCAAGCACGCTTTGTTGAAATCTCCTGCTATAATGTGTACTCCTTCAGGATATGTTTGCTGCTGTTCACTGATTTTATAATATAAATGATCAAGGGCTAGACTGACATTGGCATCCGGTGGTATATAAACTGCTGTTATCATCACAACAGTCAGTTCCCTGGGCAGATAAAATGGTCTACACGTGACAGATATCGTCTCAATATCTGGTGAGTAGAATGTAGCAGAGATCCTGCTGTTCGTACACCAGTTGTTGTGTGTGTAGATACACAAACCTCCTCCTCTACGTTTTCCAGCTGAAGCTTTCCTGTCGCTACGGTGTAGAGTGCGGCCCGGTAGTTGCGTCAGGAATGTCCTCTCGTAACCAGGACTCCGTCACGACCAGAACGCAGCAGTCCCAAGTGAGTGAATGAGCTGTGAGTAGTAAATCCAATTCGTCGATTTTGTTGACAATAGATCGTGAATTGGTCAGGAAAATGCTTGGGAGTGGTGGTTTAAATGGCTGCCTCTTTAGTCTGGCTTGCAGGCCAGACCGGCAGCGCCGCTTTTGTTTGCATCCCTTCCGTCTCCTACGACACGTAACTGAGCCAACAACGATCCACGGAGCGTCCAATGGCCTCGCTATATTCGGAGGGATTTTGTGGGAGCTTTGATACTCCTTTGTAATGGGCATCCGGCAGTTGTATCCGATGCTGTATAGTTCCCCTCGGTCGTACGTGAGTTTCGCTCCGCAATAGTCCCTAATAAAACATAAAAAGACGACACAAAACATGGTAAAAAGCCTAAGTGAAGAGCTCAGAGCCGCTGCGTCTGTGCGCGCCGCCATCTTACCTAGGTGCCAACAGCAAGCTGAAAACACAAGATAATATTATCCTTTGTGATTGTACAACAGTATTTTCTACTGGGCGGAGCCTGAAGGAGGGGGGAACTGGACCTTCAGAAGGGGAGGAGCTTTACCGTCCTGAAGGACCAGTAGGCTCATGAATCGAATCATTGCATCTGTTTGTGCTTGAGCATCCAAGTGTTCTGACAGGGATCACATCTTCATGGTCACAGCTCAGGTGGAGCAGGTCTGATCATCCATGAAACACTGATTTCAAAGACTAAATGAGTTCAGTGACAGAAGCAGTTCTGGTTCCTGTGTAAGACAGCTTCCAGGCCGACAGAGGTTTGCTGTGACGCGTGTCGTTGATGTGTTGTGTCTCTCCACTGCACAGTCTTGTCATAAAGCACCGTCGGCCTAACGAATGGCGTGCCCACCGGTCTAAGAGGTAATATGATGAAAGTTATTCATCACATTTGAATTATTCTAATCAATTTGCTGTCAGGCTAACTGCCGTGGCCGTTACAGTGACACCACCGTCAAGCACCGTTTGGCTGCAGCTCGGCACTGCCCATGAAATTTATACTTTCCATAAGTACTCATAAAACCTTCACAGCATGACTGAAGAGGTGGATGCCCCCCAGCCCCCATCCTCTTAGCATCTCCGCCCAGATGCTTCAGTCAAAACAGCAGACAACAGAATCGCTCCCAAATACAGGAGTCCTGGGCCAGTCTCTTACAGCGGGATTACAAACGGCTTTAATCTTTACAGAGAGGTATGCAAGGATGCAGGCTCCAGAGCAAAGAGCATTAATATAAACTCTCCTGGTTTAAATCATCACATCATATTTTCATCAATGGGGTCAGAGGTCAGCAGGGTGTCTGTTTTCAGACCTCTTTCATTTTAACTCACTTTGCTCTTTCTTGTTTGATTCGTGTCTAATTATTAACGATCAGATTATGTTTATGTATTTAGCAGACACTTTTTTCCAAAGTGACTTACAAGTGATGATTCAAAGTTCAAGTGATGATTACACAGATTACATTTAAACTCCTCAGACTACAGCTAAAAGCTACAAGCTACATATACGAGCTAAAGCTCACCTGTAACTCAGTGTTGGGTGGTGATGAGCTCCACTGGCAGACAAAGATTTTGTAGAGAACTCCATCACACACCCGAGTGGTTATTCTTTTCATAGCCAGCCCCGGCATTCTGGTTGTGGTGGAGGCCTAGCTGTTGTTTTCAGAGACCATCTTCCCTGTAGCTCTACAACCTCTGGTCACTTTGCTTCCTTTGAACTGCAGCTGATTAAAGTCGGGCGTACGGACCCGTTCTACTGTGCTGTGGTTTATCGTCCACCTGGTCCAAACAGTTCTTTCCTTCAGGAGTTTAGTGACTTTCTATCCTCCACTATGAAGCTGTCCAGACTGGTGATTGTTGGTGACTTTAACATCCACGTTGATGATCCCTCTGATCACTTTGCCGTGAATTTCTCCAGCCTTATGGACTCCTTCAGCTTTACCCAGCAAGTTTTCTGGCCCCACACACACCAGGGGGCACACTCTAGACCTTGTTTTGACCCTGAGTCTAAATGCTGACAGTGTTTGTCCTGAGGACGTTTATATTTCAGAACACCATTGCATTTTCTTTAACTTGTTTGTTTCTGCGTCCCCACCTCCTGCTCGCCGTATGGTTAGTTCTCATTTTCTTAATGAGAGCACAGCTAGCAATTTTTCTGCTGCTTTTGATCCACCCTGTTCTTCTGATAACAACCCATATTCCTTAACTTCTCAGTTCAACGAGCACTGCCTCCATTCTGGACAACATCTGTCCTGTCAGAACCAGATCAGTTCCTGCAGTGAACCCTACTCCCTGGTTTAATGACAGCCTTCGCAGCCTAAAGCGCCAATGCAGAAAAATTGAGTGTTTGTGGAAGAAAACCCATCTCCACGTCCATCTGCTGCACCTAAAGGATCTTCTGACATCCTTTAACTCTGCAGTCCGAGACGCTAGGGTTGACTATTTCTCCAACCTGGTGTCCCAGAGCAAAGGGAACCCCAAGGTGCTGTTTAACACCATCAGCACCATCGTGTCTCCTGCCTCTCCTACAGCCTCCATCCACTCTGTTACAGACTGTGAGAACTTTCTGTCTTTCTTTGTGGACAAAGTCAATAAGGTTAGATCTAGCATCTCTCCTTCAGCCTTATCGCTGCCTCTCCCGACTCCAACCAGGCCCATCATCCTAGATAGCTTTGCTCCTGTTTCTTTGCCTGAGTTAACCAAACTAGTTAACTCTATGAAGACCTCTGCATGCCCCCCCCCCACACATCTTACCCTCATCTTTGTTTAAAAGTGCTTCTTCTTCTTCTTCTTTTTCTTTTTCCATCTTCTTTTTCTTCTTCTTGTTCTTTTTCTTCTTCTTTTTCTTATTCTTCTTGTTCTTGTTCTTGTTCTTTTTCTTGTTCTTGTTCTTTTTCTTCTTCTTCTTTTCTTTTTCTTCTTCTTCTTCTTCTTGTTCTTTTTCTTCTTCTTCTTGTTCTTTTTCTTCTTCTTCTTTTTCTTTTTCTTTTCCTTCTTCTTGTTATTTTTTTTCTTATTCTTCTTTTTCTTCTTGTTCTTTTTCTTTTTCCTCTTCTTGTTCTTCTTCTTCTTCTTTTTCTTCTCCTTTTTCTTCTTCTTGTTCTTTTTCTTCTTCTTCTTCTTTTTCTTCTTGTTCTTGTTCTTTTTCTTCTTCTTGTTCTTTTTCTTCTTCTTCTTCTTCTTTTTCTTCTTCTTTTTCTTCTTGTTTTTTTCTTCTTCTTCTTGATATTTTTCTTCTTCTTGTTCTTGTTCTTTTTCTTTTTGTTTTTCTTCTATTTCTTTTTCTTCTACTTTTTCTTATTTTTTTTTCTTTTTCTTTTTGTTTTTCTTCTTTTTCTTTTTCTTCTACTTTTTCTTCTTTTTTTTCTTTTTCTTTTTGTTTTTCTTCTTTTTCTTTTTCTTCTTCTTCTTCTTTTTTTTTT
>SSNQ01034119.1:94813-99813 GCA_006942095.1 Nothobranchius kuhntae | reverse complement strand
AGCGGATGAATACATTTCTAATGTCTGACCTGTTTTATGCTTAATCTGATCAAATATTTAAACGTGTTTAACTTTCATAGATCTACCTACAGCTGCCCATTCCAGCGGCAGCCATCAGAAGCTGAAGATTACAAAATAAGCATTATAAATCTCTTTATTAGCATGAGCACATAAAACATATCTGTTGCACCTTTAATTTAGTTAAGCTTTACTTAGAAGTGAACTGCAGCAACAGAACAACACGTTGTGGTGCCATAATAGCAGAATGGAAACAAATTGGATCCAGGTGTGGATTAAAAGTCCTGCAGCTTCATATGAAACCTTCCTACTGCCTTTAACTAGTATTTCTACTGGATCCAAACCCGATAACCCTCCAAACCCTTCCATGTGGGTAACAGAACCAGGCCTGTCAGGACTGAAAAATGTCTCCTGACTGGAAAGAGGACAGCTTAGGGTTCATTCTGGTGTGGGGTGTAACCTCCCACCTTCCAGCGTCGCCACCTCCCCCCCAAAGTTGAAATAAGACTGTCACTTTGATGTGTCTGCTCAGTCTTGATGAGCTGGGGAATAAATATGCAAAAAAGGCAGCTTTATAAAGGAGAAAGAAAGAAGAGGAAAAAAAAGGCAATCAAGGATGGCCGCCATCCCCGGCTGGACTATAAATCTCTGTCTGTTTCAATCGGCGCTGTGGCCGAAACGCTGTAAAACTCGAGTGGGGATGTCATCAATTTCTGTTAGTGGCTCTGTCCCTTTCTGCGCCGGTCGGCGGGCCGCCATGATGGATTGATTTTGTCACTTGTGTTCGGTTCACAGTATGTTAACATGGAAGGGCAGAGCTGGGTTATGGAGAGAGGCTTATTAGTGGCTCCGACTGGACTCCTCTCTCTCTGTTCACGTCAAGGTCTCTCGTCCCGTCTTCCAACCGTCAATCCGCCTCATACCCAACATGCCCACTGCTCACTCCACCACACCACTACACCTCTGCACACCTCCACCCATCATCCACCCGTGACTCAGCTGGAATGAAGCAGCTCTCTTGGCTTTGCAGTCTCAGTAGCAGCTGGGTGATGGACTCGTACTCATCACGGTCAAGTGTGGTGAACAGTGATGACTGAAGTACCTGAATGACTGCTCATGAGCTTTGATCTTCTCCAGACGTCCATGACCGTTCCACTCAGCAGACGTCACTGGGGAGGTTCTCCTAACCCTAACCCACGAGCTGGAACACGCTGCCAGGTTCGCTGTTGGATGATGACGTGCTCAGTTATGAAAGTGTTTTCGTCACACAGCAGAACAGCGCTGCTGCTCCACGAGGAGATAGTTTGTGTTTTCATCATGAGAGGAAGATTTGTGCCTGAACGGCTCTTGCTGTCGTCCAGAATCCATTTTCCTTTGTGATGTGAGCGAGTGTGTTTGTGTTTCTGCTCACCATCTGTCTTCGTGTGAGTATGTAGAGGTATGGATGTGATGGGGAAGCCGTAGCTGCTGATGGGGATCTATCCTCCACCCCCCCTGTTCACAGACACGTGGACAGATGTGTCTGCAGGAACCAAGGGACTAGATTCAACCGACTGACTTCAGCTTGATTGGTTTATAAAATAAAAGCATAAAAGCATTTGGTTTGTGACGGAGCTGAACTTTGACCTGAGACTTTCTCACCACCTGCCGTGTTTGTAGTGGCTGGCCTCCAAACACGGTAAAAAGTCAAGATCCTGCAGGCAGCAGGTTTAAACGGGGAGACGACACGATGGGGAGCAGAGACTGAGCTGGGGGTAAATGAGGAAGGGGAGTGCTTAAAGGAAACAGCTGAGATGATAGCAGCTCATCCAGGAGATCCAGGGAGGGGGACCAGGGTCTGGCATCCACGACGTGGTCCAGATTTAGACTCCATCAGCAGCTTCTTCTCGTTTTGACTTCTACATGTTTTCTTGCTTGACTTTGTCTCTCATCGCTTCTCCATCTGAGCTTCTTCAATTTTCCCAAAGTTGCACTAAAGCTGGTGTCTGACCTACTTCACCTCAGTCCCTGGCCTCCTACATGAAGAATTAACGGCATTCCCACTTATCTCTAAAACACCATCAGCCCAGCCGTCCGTTCTCGGCTCCTCCGAGACCCTTCCAACAGAAGCGTTGTGTAGAAACAGGAACGGGTAGTTCTGGGTGGAGGGAATGTAGAGGCTTTATTATTAATAATTACAGAGAATTGTTGATTAAAAGCTGAATTCCTCGTTGATCTGAGCACCCGGGCTCCTGCAGCTCCAACCTGACCCAGTCCGAGGTTTAACAACTGTAGAGAAGTTCAGACTTATGATCTAATGATATTTTCTTGTAGGTGTTTATTCCCGACACCAACTTCTACTATAATTCCTGTTATTACAGCATCTAACAAATACGGGGGGTTAACCCTAACCACGTTCCTCTGCTTGAACCACCTCTGAGTGTCATCTGCTGGACGAGTGTGGAAACTTTTAACAAAGCTGCTGGTTTGACGTCTCTACTGCGGCTGGAGTCGGATCACCTGCAGCAGCTAAATGTCAGCTGGGGTGGGGGGGTGGGGGGGCAGACGTGTTGTAAGTCACGGCGGCGGCGCTGGAATGTTTCACCGATACTGATCTCATGTTCTCTGACAGTAATGGTACTTATGATAATGTCCTCTGGAGCAGACGCTCGCTGCTGGTAACACTTTTCATTTTAAATACCTGCAGAGGACTTTCAAAATAAAAGTCAGGTCAGCCAGCCTGTTGGAATAAAACCTGCTTTTAGAGCCAGTATCAGATCTTTCGGTTTCTTAGGTGGACGTAAAGTTTGTTTTCGCTCTACGGGTGACTGTAGATGTGCACCCCCGTTGCTGGGGGGGGGGGGGGGAGGATCCAGCAGGAACTCCTTCTCTGGTTTTCTTACATTTATTGTGTTTTCATCTGCCGATGTTAAAGGATTCATTCATTCATTCATTTGAGATGGGACATGACTGTGTGTGGTTCTGGTTCATGAGGGAAAGCCCCACCCTCACCCCACGTCGCCATGGTAACATCTTGATTTTTATTCTGTTGTTGAAGAAAATAAAAAGCAGGAGATTCTGTTTCAGGTGTCTTGGCTGACCTCCTCCTGAACCTCTGACTCCGGCTCCTGGATCATCAGGAATGCTGTGGATTTTCTCCCGTTCCCTGAGCATGTCTGAGGTTTGTCGTCTGCTTCCCAGCACAACCGGAACGTTTCCTCTTCATTCCCTCCTCTGGTGGAACAGCGACATTTGGAAGTGACAGGGAGATAAAACAGAAGTGCATCCTTAACTCCGCTCTCATTCCTGAGACTGTTAGCGCTCCACATCCATCTCTCCTCATCAGACAAACTCAGACAGACGCCTGCTCTCATTCCTCTTCTCTGTCTTTTAATACATGTTTTCTGTTTATTATTAGCCGACTCGGTGCTTCATCATCCTGAGAAAACTCATATCTGCTGAACATGAGGAGCAGAAACGGTGAGGAATCCATCTTTGGAGCAGAGCAGATAAACAGCAGACACAATCAGGAGGAGCAGAGGAGACGCGGGCCTCCTGGCCTCATCCGGCCATGATGGATCACACCGGGAAGGGAGTCAGGGCGGCGCTGTGCACGCGAAGCAGGCCTCCACGATTGTTGGAATGATGTTTGTCCTTCCAACTAAAGCCTAGTTGTTCTGCCTATCTCCACATGCCCCTGGACGCTCCTCATCCTCCTGCTCTTCATCCTGAAACCCAGTTCCAGGCTCGACGGCAGCAGAAGTGAGGAGAAAAATCAAACAAACATCTGTTTTACTTCCTAAACAGATGATCTGTCAAGGAATGTTCCCCTGGTGGAACAGCAGGAGATGGACGGGGATGGACTGTCCCTGTCCTGACCTCCTCCTCCTGCAGCCTCCCGGAGCTGGAGGAAGACGTGACGGAGCAGCTGACAGGGTCACATGTTAGCATCAAGGAGCACGTTTCCTCTCCGCCACGGAGCCGGGTTCACCTGGATACAGGATCTGGTTCCTCACACGGAACACCCAGCAGATCCTCAGGAGACAAAATTCTGCACCTGTGAAAGAAGACTGGGCAGGAAGTTGTTTTAGGGAGAGCCAGAGCCATTCAGGAAGTAAAAGCTGCATGGATGGATGTGGTTAACACAAGGCATTATGGGTACTGTAGGCCTTTGCATCAGTCCTGGTTTAGAGAGACTCCGTTTAAACTCGGGGAACTAATGCAAACACTTAGTGGAAAAGGGGAAGTTTGTCCACGAGGAATAATCTGGTGAAAAGAACCTAGGAGGCACGGAGAAAACGCGCGGCTAATCTGAGCTGGTTTTAATCCTGACGAGCTGCTGCAGGGGTCCTGTGAGAGGAAGATGATTCAGTGATGAAGGACAGAAGCTCTACATGGTCGTGTCCTCTCGCCTCCGAGCTACGGGCTCCGAACGGATGCTTTGTGAATCGTCAAGGGAGGGAAGCTCCGACGGGAGATTTACATTTTTTTGGCAGTCGATCTCAGTCCTCAAAGTTTCCTTTACGATAACGAAAAACCATTAGCTGCTGTCAAACAGCCGCGGAGAGAGATTATTCTTTTTATTGAAATAAGATTAAAATGATAAGTTTGACTGAGGCTTCCACCTGATAAAATATTTCTGCTCATAAGCGAAGTGTGGGCTCAGGGATTAGAGAGGGAACGGTGGGCGCTCGGAGAGGGAGAGGATAATAAAACAAAAGGTGTCATGGGAAATAACAGAGTTATTAAAATTAGAGCGACGAGGATCCGTATGAAAAATGCAGATTTCAGGATGTAAATGATGACGAGAGGGATGAGAGCAGATGTGTGTGTGTGTGTGTGTGTGTGTGTGTGTGTGTGTGTGTGTGTGTGTGTGTGTGTGTGTGTGTGTGTGTGTGTGCGTGTGTGTGTTACAGGTGTGTGTGTGTGTGTATATGTGTGTGTGTGTGTGTGTGTGTGTGTGTTTCTGTGTGTGTGAGTTTGTGTGTGTGTGTGTGTGAGTT
>SSNQ01034119.1:69813-87313 GCA_006942095.1 Nothobranchius kuhntae | reverse complement strand
CCATTCTTCTCAGTTATCGATCCTGAATGTGTTGCTGAAGCAAAAGTCTTCCTAATAGGTCAGATTGTCTGAGTGATTGTTAGAAAATCTGTCGGTTTCATGTTGATTCAGGAAAACCAGCTTTTAATGAGGGACGTGACACTTTTATGGATCCAGCGAGCTTCTCCTTTAGAACCAGGACTTACAAGAACTCTGGTGCGGATAACCTTTAGCTGTTCATGTTCTGGTGGAGAGGAGCAGAAGTGATTCTGTACCAGAACCCTCGGTTCGTCACGAGGGCTAAAAACATCCATCATCTGTGAGTCTAGCCTTCAGAACCTGCTTGTTCTGGGCTCAGAACAAGTCTGATCTTCTGTAACGGTCTGAGGTAAAACTGTACGAGTCAACTGTGCAGACTGACTGTGAGGAGGAGGCGGAGGAGGAGGAGGGAGAGGAGGAGGGAGAAAATGGCACTTGATTGGTGACAAAAGATAACAAGAAGTGGCTGCAGGGAGCCTCCAGAACTCAGAGTGGTGTGAATAGACCCCATCTGGTTCCCTCCGAAAACGCTGAGGAGACGTAGATAATAGGAGGTGCACACAGCCTCTCCCTACGACTCCCTCTTAGCGCTCGGCCTGACCGGTCCCGGGTGGCCTCATCGCCTGGTCCAGGATCCCCCAAAGAGCTCTCGCCATCGTTTCGGAGCGTTCACTTCAGCTAGACCAATTTAACGTGAGAAAACGTGAGGAGGGCGAGACGCTCTGTCCATCTGTGGCTAGTAGTCGTGGGGGGGGGGCACATCCCGCCTCACAAAGGGAAAAATAACAGAGCAGGCATGTTTACGGATGTCCTCCCATCTGCTTGCTTCCGCTGCAGAAATGTTGGACAGGATCTCTGACTGGATCCCGTCCAGCCGCCATTTTCTGTTTATGTCAATAAATGACTTCACTTAAACCACAGAAGACGTGTTTAATGACTTAGGAACGACATCTCTGGTTCCCAACCGCTCACACGGTCCATCCATCAGCTGCACCCTAACCCTGGAGCAAAACAAGCGCCCCCCGGTGGCTGGTTCCAGGACACGGTCTAAGCTAAACCAGCCTGAGATCCTGTTTCCACCGAGTCTCACCTGCTGCTGGACGTTCATGTTTCTGAGACCTTTAGCTGGAATTAGACTCTTAAAGGAGCATCGAGTGGGAATTTTGTTACGTTGAAAGAGATTTGCGTCTCAGCCGGCGGGACTGTGGAGGTCACTGAGAGGAATAGCTTGTTTTAAAACATGGACTGCAGTACCCACTTTTGACCACATGATGTCATGCTTACTTCATGCTCTCATTCTCTCACCATCCCACTGAAGCTGGTCTCTAGAATGAATGAATGCTTGTGTCGGCCTCGGTGGGAATAAAAGCTCTGGCCAGAGCTGGGCTTTAGATCTGGAGTCTAACTTCCTGACATTTAGACATCTCTCCTCTGATTGGCTAACAGCAACACGACTCTACCACTGACTCTGTTCGCTCTGCAACGTTGGTGTTTTATTTCCACAAATAACACAAGAGGAGTTCTGCTGTGTGGTGCTAATGCTAACGGTTACGTGGGGGTCACTTGTTGGAAGATTGGGAGTGTTGGGATAGGCTACAGGAATCTGCAGCCAGCCGGCTCTCGCTCCGAGCCGCGGAACGATGGAGGCTGAAAGTGTTACGCTGAGGGTGCAGAGGAGTGTCAGTGGTGTTGCTATGGAGTGTGATGTTGCCGTTTTGTTGTGTCACATTACCGAGGTAGTGTTTAATGCAGCACCCCCCGCCACACACACACACACACACACACACACACACATCCTTTGTTTCCCTGGATCTTATCGTTTTGGCAATTGTGTGAGTCACTGGAGGGAGTGATTGTTGAGTACGGCTCCTGGGTTTGTTGTCGGGGGAAACAAAGGATTTTTATATGATTTGATATTTGTCCTTGGGGGGGGGGGGGGTCCTCCAACCACGACTGCCCTCCATCACACTCAGAGAGGCAAGTGCCCCCCCCCCTCTAAAAAAAGGCAAACGAACAAACAAACAGATCAAATGGTCTGTTTGAGACAGACAGATGAGTGTGTGTGTGTGTGTGTGTGTGTGTGTGTGTGTGTGTCTGGGGACAGATCTTTCCTCTAGCTGGCAGATGCCCAGCTCATCACAGCTGTGCCCCAGCCAGCAACAGAGAAGGGTCATGGCAGGATGGGGGCTAACCCCCACCCCCCCCACCCCCAGGTATTTTGAGACGACAACTCAGTCGAAGCCGGATGGACATTCCCACTCCTCCTGATCCCGTCTGCTCCTACTGAGGAGATCAGGTGTTCCAGGTGATGTCATCAGAACGGTGGACCGTTCCCAGCTAAGCGGGAACGTTTATTAATCGTGTGAAAACCGTGGATGAATGAAGACCTCACCACTCCTGCTCAGGATTCCTGAGATTCTGGTCTCTTCAGACTCAAAGGAAATAATCGGGTTAAAGCTTAAAACAACACCCACAACGATAACGCTGACCCAGAGCCACCTCCACCTGCTCCTCAGCTGGGGTCCAGCGGCGTTCCCAGGCCAGTCTGGAGGTATATTCCCGGCTGTGTGTCCTGGCCTAATACCAAAGGTCTCCTAGTGGGACGCACCTAAACCAGATGGCCAAGTGCTCGGATGATCTCAGGAACTGGACAATCTGGTCCCAGAAACCCTGATCCAGAGGATTCCCACGTTCCCACACCGGAACCAGGTCTAGGGTCAGGATCCCTGATGACCAGGTGTTGGCCCATGAGGTCTGGCTGGTCCGGGTCGCCTGGACCTGCTTCCTGTAGGAGGGGCACAAAGCAGACCAGTGACCTTCACCTTCGAATCCTGTTTAGGAAAAGGGATAAGTCAGAGTCTGCTCATGGCTCCGAGACAAACCTGTTTACGGAAGAGCCACGCTGTGAGCCTGATGTTTGTCAGTGGCAGGATGGTAAAGTTAAAGCGCTTTAGTCTCAACATTCCACTCACGGAGCGTTTGACTGAGCCTCCGTCATCCAGCGGCGGCGTGAGGACATGCGGAGTGTGTTTATAGGAACATAAATGGGATTGGAGTCTCAGAAATGGCCTCATCAGCGGAAAATGTGATGCTTATTGAGGAGTGTTTGTGTAAAAGAACCATCAGCAACACAGACTTCCACGGAGCTGGAATCTTCACACAGATGACATTCCAAAGTCACCTGCATCCATTAGGCCCGGCTTTAACGGCCCGGCCGCTCAGGAACGACGGTATTGACCGTTTGCACACAAGGTGGATTCTCTCCATCAGTCTCAATCTGCTCAGCTGTCTGCGGCGGCTGACACGGCGGCATTGATGGAATGATTTGAGTCGGACGTGCCGGAGCCGCTCACGCGTCTTCGTTAGGCAGGATGCTCGGCTCCTTTTGTCTCCCAGACTTTTGGGTCGACGGCATTCTGGTTTCAGATGGAAGAAACCGGAATGAAAGCGATCCCGAAGGCGGCGATGGATGGCTTTAATTGTCGCAGTGTGACTCTCTGCTCGCTCGTCCTTCTCCTCCAATCCAAATGAACTGTTCGTTTTCAGAGGCGTGCTGCGAGCAGGAAGTTGTAATTCACCAAAGGAATTACAGAACGGAGCCGGAGCGCAGGTAATAAAGCTGCAGGTGGAGCTCTTTCAATCTAACATAATTGTCATAATTATCACACGCAGCTTAGGAGAAATTATTATTTCAGATCATTATTATCTGTTTTGTGTTTGTCGTTAAATGATTAATCATGGCTGCTTTCCCGAGGTCACCGCCGCTGGAGCAGGCCAGCAACGCCTCCTCTTCATCAGCAGCAGCGGGAGGAAGGTGTGTGTGTGTGTGTGTGTGTGTGTGTGTGTGGATCGGGGAGTAGGGGTCTCTGCTTTGCACATATGGAAATGCTTTTTCTCACCGTGCCGCCTTCTCTGTTGTGGCCAGATGGAATTAGAGAGTGCTCAGAAGCCGTGAAGGCAAACACATGTGGGGGGGGGGCAGGAAAGTTGGCGTTCCACCTGCCGTCTGTCTGCAGGATCAAACACACTGAGTGGGATTTGATCCACCAAACAGCAACACACCATTCCTAAAATCCAGACCGGATAATAAGTCAGACGTAAGCACAGGCGGGGGGGGGGGGGGGGGGGGCTGTTGGGTGGGACAAGTAAGGTGCTCAATATTCACTTGGCTCAGAACCAACTCCCTGCTCTCCCGGTTGAGTCTGACATCCGTGTCTAATAACACGCTGCTAATTAGACGCCGCGTAGTGTCGAAGCGTCAACAAGTCCCAGAAAACCTCCAAGTCCCTCAGGAGAGACTCGAGGAGATCAGCCTGTCTTCTGCTCTGGAAGCCCACCTCCACCAGCTCCAGGGAGACACGGGACAATCCAGTTTATTCTGTCTCAAACACAAACACATGTCAGCAGGCAGGAAGTGACATCAACAGGCTCCTAGTCAGATCACCAGTTCAACAGAAAACATTCAGTTTTCTTTAAATCCATGTTTCAGCTTCCGTCAGAGCAGAAATTCCTGATGGGAGCGTTTCCCTGCAGCATCCGGACACAAAGCCCTTCTAAAGGTTTAGCCCGTGTAGGAGAAACTGGGTTGCTCAGCCATAGTGTAGCGTTGTGGTTTTATGCTCTTTTATGAAAGAGGAACCATCCTACGTATTAATTCGGAATATTAATTTTTAATAAATCAATAACCAAATTTTATATTGTTAAGAAGACTCAAAGGTTGTTTTCATCGATAAACTGACGATAATATCTGTGTGTCTGTGTTTCAGTTCAATGAAGAAACAAGTTTGACAATTAAAAGTTTTAATTCTTCAAATTAAACTAATGATTTTGAAATTGACAAACAGGAAATAACAACCAACATTGGCAACTTGTGGGACAATCTTTAACAGTTGATATGCTGTTCTTGCTCAAATAGACCTTCTGTCGGTGAATGAAGATTGAGAGTGATATGATGTGGTTATGGATGCGTGTGTGTGCCAAGTGTCGTGAGAATTGAACATGAGGTGAGATGGATGCGTGTGTGCATCTGATTTTGCTTCAGGAAGAACAGGTGTCTGAGTGAAGTGATGGTTTGGATAAACTTAGGTCTTATCAGAGAACTGCATCAAACGCTAAACACCGTGTTCTGTCTCACCGAACTCTTGTGGACCCTCTTTCGGTTCCGGGCCGTGGAGGATGGTGATGGTTCATCCAGATGACACCAGCGACTGACAGGGAAGACGTAGGTGTCGAACGGAACCGGTCCAGAGTTGCCCTCGGTACACGTTGATGGAAAAGCGTTTTGTCGATGCGTTTGTTAAGTTTAGTTCACTCAGAAATCAAAAGACTCGGGATGAGTCTGCGTTAGAAGTTGCAGTTCAGCTATTCTGTCTGGCTGACAGGGACAGCGTGAGAGGGGGGGGGAAGAGATGAGCCGGCGGCTCTGTTTCCCCCCTTCGGTCTTTTCCGAGTACTGTCCTCTTTGGTGGTCGGTCTCGAACTCAAATCATAAGACTGAAACTTACCAAAAACCTTTCTCTTCTCAAAGCAAACGTGTGCGTCAGCAAATGTGTTTTGGAGTTTACTGTGAGCATCTGTGTGTGTGTGTGCTTGAGTGTGTGTGTGCTTGAGTGTGTGTGAAGGTCGATAACAAACATCCTCAAACATTATTTAAGTATGGATTCATTAATCCATTATAATTACCCCAAAGCATAAGAATCATTCATTTGATTAAAACACATTTATAATGAGCAAATTGATGATTAAACTTTTAACATTCAAAACAAGAAAAGGAAGTTTAAACTTTATGTTTTGACTTGTTATGACTACATTTATGGGGACAACATCTTCTGTAGGAACAACATCTTCTGGCACGAAGCTGCAGGTGGCAGATGTTATGGTTTCCTCCCAGACTCGCTGGCGTTCAGGTCTTAATCTGTGGGTGAAAGTTCTCACCGACCCAGCTTTGACCCAGCTGAGTCCAACACCACCTTTGTGACAGAAAACCCATATTTCCTCACGTTACACCCGTTAACGCCTTCATGAAGAGCATCATGTAGATGTTTTTCTGCTGTCGTGTCTGGTTCCTGTCGTGATTCATGTTTACGTTTTACTGCAGGAACAGATGATTCAGATTCCCATTTAAGGATTTCATCAGAATCTTCTCCTGCAGATCTAATCCAGTCAGATGATTTCAGAACGTCCCTTGGATTTTCCATTTGTCTCTTGGAATGCTTCATCTTCACCAGGGTCTTAGGGAGCTGGAGTCTGTCTCCATCATTCACCAGGTGAGATGTAAGGGACACCAGGGCCTGTCCAGTCCACCACAGGCACACTGAGACAAACAACCAGAGTCCCAGTATCCCGACAAGGAGACTGGAGAAAACCCGTACAATGACTAGAGAGGTAGTGTCCACCCTGGGACTGTGAGATCACGGTTCAGTTCCCGGTTCAGTTCCCGGTTCGGTCATACCAAAGATCCCGCCTCCGCCTCCCTGCTTGATGCTCAGCTTTAAGGGATTGGATTGGGGGTTACACCACTGCTGCAGCTCCCTGCTCCCCACGGAGATATGTCAGACACGGAGATATCATTTCACCATACACCAGTGTGAGTGACAAGTGATGGGATTTTAATCTTTAGGATCAATCAATCAAAGCTTTATTTATAAAGCGCCTTCCGCAACCCTGTCAGGAAGCCCAAGGCGCTGAACGGCCTAACTCAAATACATTCAGGGAATGCCAAGCGGAGGAGGTGGGTTTTTAGGCGACTCTTGAAGACTGGCAGAGATGGGGACAGCCTAACTGAGGGTGGCAACTGGTTCCATAGTGACGGTGCTAGGACTGAGAAAGCCCGGTCCCCGCGAGTACGACACCTAGAACGAGGGACAGCGAGCTGGCCTTGGTTAGAGAAGCGCAGAGCGCGTGATGGGGAATGTCTGTTCAGGAGCGTAGCTAGATAGGGGGGGAGCACCACCCTGGAAGAAATTAAAAACAAAGACGAGGAGTCTGAAGTGTGAACGATAGCGAACCGGAAGCCAGTGCATGGAGGCCAGAACCGGACTGATGTGGTCCCGTTTCCTGGTCCCAGTCAGGAACCTGGCTGCGCTGTTCTGCACAACCTGTAGGCGACGCAGTGTTGACTGACACAACCCTGCATAGAGAGAGTTGCAGTAATCAAGCCTAGAAATTACAAAGGCATGCAGTACCCGCTCCAGGTGGGCTCTCGACAGCATAGGCTTGATTTTAGCAAGGCGTCTCAGGTGAAAGAAACTGGACCGGATCACAGAGTTGATGTGAGCATCAATTTTAAGTCCAGCATCAATTTTCACCCCCAAACTGGTAACAACTGGTTTTGAGTATGGAGAAAGAGGGCCAAGATCAGCATAACGATCCACATTCCTGCTGTTGGGGTGAAAAACAATGAGCTCTGTCTTTCCCTCATTCAGATGTAGATAGTTGGACATTAGCCAAGACTTCACCTCATTAACACAGGAGACAAAGGACTGAATAGAGTGACCTTTCTCCTGACACAATGGAGAGTAAATCTGGCAATCGTCAGCATACAGATGGAATGATAGGCCATGTTTACGAAAGATTGACCCCAGAGGTAGCAGATAAATGGCAAACAAAAGAGGACCAAGGATCGATCCCTGCGGGACCCCCCAGCGGAGCCCCTCCCAAGAAGAAAAAACATCACCCAGTTTAACACAGAATGTCCTGTTTTGGAAATACGATCTAAACCAGTCCAGAGCTGACCCTTTGATCCCAACCCATCGTTCCAAGCGATCGAGTAGAATCGCGTGGTCAACTGTGTCGAAGGCTGCTGTCAGGTCTAACAACAGAAGCAGCACAGATGTTCCCTGTCATTTAGGACCCTCAGTAGAGCAGACTCTGTGCTATGGCCAGACCTGAACCCTGATTGGAAAACCTCAAACAGATCAGAGTCAGCTAAATGTGAGACCAGCTGCTGATAAACGACTTTCTCAAGCAGTTTAGATGTAAAAGGCAGGGTAGAGATAGGCCTGTAATTTTCTATCACAGAGACATCAGCACCAGGTTTCTTCAGGGTCGGCCGAATAACTGCTGCTTTCAAAGCAGCTGGGACCACACCTGTGCTGAGGCTCCCATTGATAATCTGACCAAGTGAAGGGCCAAGACACGGAAAGGCAGCCTTCCAGAGACGAGGCGGCAGAACATCAAGTGGAGAGCCAGAAGGCTTCTGCCTCGCAACAAGCTTACTCAGCTCAGAGTATGAAACAGTGTTGAGGGAGCTCAGGGTGGGTGGTGATGGAGGAACTGGAACAGGGTCAACAGAGTTACCAGAAATGACTGCTCTAATGCCTGATACTTTATCTACAAAGAATCTGTGAAAAGCTTCAGAGTTTCCAGCAGCTGTAGGAGACATGGAGCTAGGCTCCTGATACACCAGAACAGAGTTTAGCGTTTTGTAGAGAATCAGGATTATTGGAGTTTGTTTCGATGATGTCTGCAAAATCGGCAGTTCTAGCAGCCCTCACAGCATCCTGATAAGCAACCAGAGATGCTCTGAACAACTCACGCGAGACCTGCAGGCCATCCTTTTTCCACTTTCTCTCAGAGGATCTACACGCCCGCCTACAAGCCCGTGTGACATCAGAGAGCCAAGGCTCCCTCCTAGGCCGAGTCTTGCAAAGTTTAAGAGGAGCAACCACGTCCAGGACCTGATTACAAAGTAAATCAAAGTGTTGTGAATAGTGTTCAGTGTTAGATGGATCTGGGTTAAAGGTCTCTAACCTTACAGACATACAGTCCACAAACTTTGAAATAGTTTCTGCATCCAGGGCTCTGAACCTAGTAGCTGGAGCTTCACACACAGGGACAGGACATGGCAACGTAACATCACAGAGTATAGGAGAGTGGTCAGAGAACACAGGAGGCAAAGTCACCAGGTTCATGATGGGTAGACCATAAGAGAGAACCAGGTCCAGGGTGTGACCCCTGGCATGAGTTGGGGATGATACCCATTGAGTTAAATTGAATGACTCTAGCAAATAAAAAAAACTTTAGCAAGCACATTGTCAGGACAGCAGATATGGATGTTAAAATCACCAAAAAATAGGACGTAGTCATATTTTAGGATGCAGTCTGCCACAAGATCACAGAAATCATTAAGGATATCAACAAAGGATAACATGCTAACTCCACACATGCATGAGGAGAACATGCTAGCTCCATATGTGTATGAGGAGAACATGCTAGCTCCACATGTGTATGAGGAGAACATGCTAGCTCCACACATGCATGATGAGAACATACTAGCTCCACACGTGCATGAGGAGAACATGCTAGCTCCACACGTGTATGATGAGAACATGCTAGCTCCACACATGCATGATGAGAACATGCTAGCTCCACACATGCATGATGAGAACATGCTAGCTCCACACATGCATGATGAGAACATGCTAGCTCCACACATGCATGAGGAGAACATGCTAGCTCCACACATGCATGAGGAGAACATGCTAGCTCCACACATGCATGATGAGAACATGCTAGCTCCACACATGCATGAGGAGAACATGCTAGCTCCACACATGCATGATGAGAACATGCTAGCTCCACACATGTATGAAGAGAAAACACTAACTCCACACATGAAGAGAACATGCTAACTCCACATGTGTTTGAAGAGAACATGCTAGCTCCACACGTGCATAATGAGAACATGCTAGCTCCACACGTGTATGATGAGAACATGCTAGCTCCACACATGCATGATGAGAACATGCTAGCTCCACACATGCATGAGGAGAACATGCTAGCTCCACACATGCATGATGAGAACATGCTAACTCCACACGTGTTTGAAGAGAACATGCTAGCTCCACACGTGCATGATGAGAACATGCTAGCTCCACACGTGTATGATGAGAACATGCTAGCTCCACACATGCATGATGAGAACATGCTAGCTCCACACATGCATGATGAGAACATGCTAGCTCCACACATGCAAGACGAGAACATGCTAGCTCCACACATGCATGATGAGAACATGCTAGCTCCACACATGCATGATGAGAACATGCTAGCTCCACACATGTATGAAGAGAAAACACTAACTCCACACATGAAGAGAACATGCTAACTCCACACGTGTTTGAAGAGAACATGCTAGTTCCACACATGCATGATGAGAACATGCTAGCTCCACATGTGTATGAAGAGAAAACACTAACTCCACACATGAAGAGAACATGCTAACTCCACACATTTTTGAAGAGAACATGCTAGCTCCACACGTGTATGAGGAGAACATGCTAGCTCCACACGTGTATGAGGAGAACATGCTAGCTCCACACATGTATGAAGAGAAAACACTAACTCCACACATGAGGAGAACATGCTAACTCCACACATGTATGAAGAGAAAACACTAACTCCACACATGAGGAGAACATGCTAGCTCCACACGTGTATGAGGAGAACATGCTAGCTCCACACTTGTATGAAGAGAAAACACTAACTCCACACATGTATGAAGAGAAAACACTAACTCCACACATGAGGAGAACATGCTAACTCCACACATGTATGAAGAGAAAACACTAACTCCACACATGAGGAGAACATGCTAGCTCCACACTTGTATGAAGAGAAAACACTAACTCCACACATGAGGAGAACATGCTAGCTCCACACGTGTATGAGGAGAACATGCTAGCTCCACACATGCATGATGAGAACATGCTAGCTCCACACATGCATGACGAGAACATGCTAGCTCCACACATGCATGATGAGAACATGCTAGCTCCACACATGCATGAGGAGAACATGCTAGCTCCACACATGCATGATGAGAACATGCTAGCTCCACACATGTATGAAGAGAAAACACTAACTCCACACGTGTTTGAAGAGAACATGCTAGCTCCACACATGCATGATGAGAACATGCTAGCTCCACACGTGTATGAAGAGAAAACACTAACTCCACACATGAAGAGAACATGCTAACTCCACACATGTTTGAAGAGAACATGCTAGCTCCACACGTGCATGATGAGAACATGCTAGCTCCACACGTGTATGAGGAGAACATGCTAGCTCCACACGTGTATGAGGAGAACATGCTAGCTCCACACATGTATGAAGAGAAAACACTAACTCCACACATGAAGAGAACATGCTAACTCCACACATGTATGAAGAGAAAACACTAACTCCACACATGAGGAGAACATGCTAGCTCCACACGTGTATGAGGAGAACATGCTAGCTCCACACTTGTATGAAGAGAAAACACTAACTCCACACATGAGGAGAACATGCTAGCTCCACACATGTATGAAGAGAAAACACTAACTCCACACATGAAGAGAACATGCTAGCTCCACACATGTATGAAGAGAACATACTAACTCCACACGTGTATGAAGAGAACATGCTAGCTCCACACATGTATGAAGAGAAAACACTAACTCCACACATGAGGAGAACATGCTAGCTCCACACGTGTATGAGGAGAACATGCTAGCTCCACACATGCATGAGGAGAACACGCTAACCCCCCACATGCATGAGGAGAACATGCTAGCTCCACACATGCATGATGAGAACATGCTAGCTCCACACATGCATGAAGAGAACATGCTACCTCCACACATGTATGAAGAGAAAACACTAACTCCACACATAAAGAGAACATGCTAACTCCACACGTGTTTGAAGAGAACATGCTAGCTCCACACATGCATGATGAGAACATGCTAGCTCCACACGTGTATGAAGAGAAAACACTAACTCCACACATGAAGAGAACATGCTAACTCCACACGTTTGAAGAGAACATGCTAGCTCCACACGTGCATGATGAGAACATGCTAGCTCCACACGTGTATGAGGAGAACATGCTAGCTCCACACGTGTATGAGGAGAACATGCTAGCTCCACACATGTATGAAGAGAAAACACTAACTCCACACGTGTATGAGGAGAACATGCTAGCTCCACACTTGTATGAAGAGAAAACACTAACTCCACACATGAGGAGAACATGCTAGCTCCACACGTGTATGAGGAGAACATGCTAGCTCCACACATGTATGAAGAGAAAACACTAACTCCACACATGAGGAGAACATGCTAACTCCACACATGCATGAGGAGAACATGCTAACTCTACACATGCATGAGGAGAACATGCTAACTCCACATAGCACGGCTGCAGTGAGGACTGGAACCTGTGACCTTCTCCAGAGCCACCAGCGGCTCCACCATGCAGCCTGACAAATGTTCATGTATGTTCTTCACGTTCTCAGGGTTGACCTAAAACCCAAGCTCCTCGCACTCACACCAGGTCTGGTTCTGATGGCTGATGCCGTCTTTCTCCGGGTCTCTCTTCCTGCTAACCGCTCCAGCCTCAGGTCCAGGACCAGATCCAGTCCAGGACCACAGCTGCTTTGGTTTTGCTCTTCCTCTCGGTTCCAACACCGTCTGCCTCAGTGCTGCTGCCAGAGTCGTACTGAACATCTGAGCTGGTGATGACACAGGCCTGCTGGGTCTGACATCAGATTAATCCTTTCCCTCCCAGATTAGCCACTGAACACTTCAACATGACACCTGTTACCCCCAAATTCCACTACCTCCGCTCCGACACAAACGCCGGAGCAAAATCGGTCCCGTTGTAGTCAATCAGAGCAATTCCACTACTGCGGCCGTGCTCCGGCAGTGCGGCGCCATGCGCCGCCCTCTGTTCCGGCGTCCGGCAAAAATAGAATCGATCCTATTTTCGCCGGACGCCGGAGCACCTCCGCAGTAAATGGACAGAAATCACAACGGCCCAACAGGAAAAGGAGCAAGCACAATTTCCGTTTTTCACAATAAATCGATAAACAAAAGGCGTTTTTTGTTTCATATGCACAGGTTTAACAACTTTTAACAACTATCAATGGCGGCTGAAGTTTAAATGCACAAAAGTAAGCCATAAATACAGTTTCTACTATCAAAGTAGTCACACTTTGTTGATCCAAACACTGCTGATCTCTCAACACAAATGATGGGCAGATTAAACAGTTCATGCCGATGCTTCTCCCACACAACGGGTGTTTGGATCTAACTTCCGCGTTTATTGCTCGGACTGTATCGCAAGATCTCGAAAATCCCGAGCATGCCTGTTTGCCCCCCTCAGGTCTCCGCACCGGAGCGGAGCCGTTGTAGAGCGGGTACCAGTAAAAATTGAGTTCGGAAGCGAGCGGCTGCGGAAGGCGGGGGCGGACCGGAGCGGAGGTAGTGGAATTTGGGGGTTAGGGTTTGGGGGTTAGGGTTAGGAGTCCATGTGCACGTGTGAGTGCACGTGTTGGGTTTCATCTTTAGTGAAGAGACCCGGATGAACCAGATCCAAAGGTTCCCTCTCAAACTTTTCAAAAGCTTTTTTGTTTATTTTTCATTCACGTCTGACTTTTTAAATCCAGAACGGGAATCTTGTTGCAGGAAGCGTCACTTCATCACATCCTTTCTACCAAAACCTTCCAAACAACATTCCTTTGTGCAATATTTCCAAACCTCTCTCCGGATTACAATAGACTCCTGACCAGCACAACTGTCCACATTCCTGTTAGTTTGCACTGCTGATATCATATTCCCGTTTGTTGGCGTTCCCTCATTTGACCAGAATCCTGAACATCCTGATCTCCTGTTTTAACTCAGATTATCGAGTCTAACTTGAATTCCTCTGGACTTCCTGATTTTCTAATCTCGTCGACATTCTTCGAACACCTGACGCATCGCTATGGAGGAGTCATTTAAAATGCTAATGATGATGAGTGAAAGTCTGGAGCATTAATTAACTTGGACCTGCTGTTCCATGATTCCAACTGGGAATGCTGGGAACTTCCTGGATGCAAATGAAAATCTTATCTGGTCAGTTTTGACTTTGCTTTGTGAAGAACAGAAGAAACCATTGTCTTTGGGACTCGTCGACATTCCCGCCTCACGTTTCCTCTGACTCAGAGTTTCTCTCAGGCTGATGAAGACTCTCCATCCCACTCGTCCTTCCTCGGCTGGCTCACCTGGAAGGTGATGTGTGAGGTTAATTGGGAAATGGAGTTGAGAAAGTAATGAATGCATTTGTCAGCAGAGTCTTTCTCCTCCGTGCAGCCAACGCCCTGCAGCAGCCGGGCTGTCCCGGTGCTGCCGGAGAGATTCCGCTCTGATACAGCAGCTCCCAGATCCACGTGGAGTCTTTTGTTTGGAAGGAAACTGGCTCGCCTCCGGGAACAAAGGAACATGGAGTCGTCCTGTCTGAGAAAATTCAGTCTAACCAGAGCTGGAAGGAGAAAAATGGTTTTGCAGAAGAGTCTCCTCGTATGGGTAAGAGGAGCTGGGACAGTTTGACTTCCTTTAGCTCCGCCCACTAGAGAATGCCTGCTGAAGCAGCTCAGACACAAACGGGAATGATGAAGAAGCTGCATAATAGCTGAAACTCATGAAGGAGAGGAACTGCCCACTTCCCGTCTGAGGTTACAACGTGCACAGGTGAGTAAAAGTGTTGACAGGATGATGTCAGACGTTTGATCAAAAACTAAAAGTTGCTTTTTTGTAACTTCAACAGAAGAATAACGACGTTTTAGTTCAAACTCATGAAAACATCTGAAGATTGGCTTGAAATAAAGAAACAGGAGATCTAATCCATCTGTTTACCGTCTGCTGATTGTGATTCCTGCTCTCAGGCCTCTGCTGCTGCCGAGACCGTCCTAATCTCAACCAGATTAAATAAAGATTAAACCAAACCCCAACGAGGAGGAGCTGACTGTGCCAAAGACCAACTCAGGAAGAGAGCACT
Organism: Nothobranchius kuhntae; assembly: GCA_006942095.1. NCBI lineage: Eukaryota > Metazoa > Chordata > Actinopteri > Cyprinodontiformes > Nothobranchiidae > Nothobranchius > Nothobranchius kuhntae. Next base: position 72,489 of record SSNQ01034119.1, on the reverse strand, counting down.
GCAAGTTTCCAGTGTATGTGTGTGTGTGTGTGTGTGTGTGTGTGTGTGTGCGTGTGTGTGTGTGTGTGTGTGCGTGTGCGTACATGCGTGTGTGTGTGTGTGCGAACATAAATATTAAACTAATCAGAACCATCTTTGTGTTTGTTGCTCTTCTACTTGATCGTGTTGGATCTAGGACACACCCCTGGATCTGAAGCTCCGCCCTGTTCTAAGACTCCTCCTCGTGATCTCAGCGCAGCTGCTGCAGCAGCCAACAGGAAGGCCTGTTACCTGCTGTTGTTGCACACCTGCGGGGACCAGGAAGCCTCCAACTCAGAGCAGAACCTTAAACAGATGACAGACAGAACAGTGGTTTGGACCCAGCGCGTCGCTCAGGGAAACAGCTGGAGTCCGGTTTTCTCATGCAGCTGAAGGCTATCATCTACCCGCCTCCACGGCCTTCACAAACACCCCTCTCAACAAAACCACTGTCCTTTAACATCTGGATTTTAGAAACGTTCATCTTTCTGCATCAGTCAGTGGTGTGACGGTGGTTTGGCTACGCTAGCTTTTAGCCACGCTAGCTTTTAGCTACGCTAGCTTTTAGCTACGCTAGCTTTTAGCCAGCAGCACAAGTATGTGTGTCTGAGTTCAGGGCTGCACCGCTCACAGGGCCCGTCGTATCCACGCCCCATCATTCTGGGGACTTTGTGAAGCCAACAAGGAAGTGGCAAAAACATGCAGTTCCAGCCTCATCCACTAGGGGCTGGTGTCAGAAGAGAGCAGATCCTCATTGACTCCCATGTTAAAAACGCCAGTTTCCCAGCAGAAATAAACATGTTTACAGCCTGGTTCAGAAAAGCGTTTTAGCTTCAATAGATCTAGTTTACACCCACGGCGACTCTGAGGGGGCGACTTGTTTGGTTCCTCTTCAAGTGGAATGAAATGCATAAAAATCTGAATAATTAATGAGCATCAGAGCCTCGTGACATCAGAGCTAGCTCCGGGGAAAGGCCTCGTTCTCACTTAAACAGACGTTCGGCCATGTCGACTCTGAACTTTATTTTAGTCTGTGTGTTCGTGTTGGGATGGTCATCATGTGACCGTTGCGGCACCAACAGATCATCCAAGCATTTTCTGCTTCATGTTGTCAGTAAGTAAAATTGTATTTCTGTACTTTATTTTGCAGCTTGGATGGCGTTAGGGTCATTTTGCTTGGTCAAACCTTCTCAGTGACCTAGTGGTAGAGTCCGCCCTGGGACTGGGAGATTAGGGTTTGATTCCCGGTCGGGTCATACAAAAGACTTGAACAATGGCATCCATCGCCTCCCTGCTTGACACTCAGCTTTAAGGGTTGGACTGGGGGTAAACCACCAAATGGTTCAGGAGCACGACCACAGCTGCAGCTCACCGCTCCCTACGGGGATGGGTCACACGTGGAGATGATTTGACCAGCGTGTGATGGATTAACGGGACTTTAACTTTAAACACGATAGTGGCGCTGCAGAAGACCCTTGAGCCTCTCCCGTCTCCTCCCTGGGAACAGTTGCTAGAGCAGGCTGTTTCCGTTTCCCGGGTCAGCCGGGACTCGCGGACCGGTGGCTGAGTCCTGTTCTGTCCCGCTCTGAACTTGAGACAGTTCTCCACACCTTCATGCCCAGTGAGTCGTGGAGGATGGCTGCTTATACTGAGCCAGGATTCTCTGGAGGATTCTTCCTGTTAAAAGGGAGTTTTCCTCTCCACTGTCGCTGCATGCTTGCTTAGCATGAGGATGGCTGTATAGTCACTGACACTAGTTAGTGACTTGATTTGCTGGGTTCCTTATATAGGACACGTTATTTCTGATTGGCTTAATGAACTGACCTGAACAGGAATGTTTATTATGTGAAGTGCCTTGAGACGCCTGTGCTCGGCTTCTGACCAAGTCCTCCAAACACACCCACATCACCCCGCTTCTCCTCCAGCTTCACTGGCTGCCAGTCAACTTCAGGGTTCATTTCTAGATCCTGGTTCTGGTCTATAGGGCCTTACATGGACAAGCACCATCTTACATTGGTGATCTTCTTAGTCCCTACACCCCCAGCAGGTCCCTGAGGTCCAGTGATCAAAGCCTACTGGTTGTGCAGCACCAGGCTAAAGGTCAAAGGTGACAGATCATCTGCTGCTGTGGCCCCCAGACTCTGGACCTCTCTCCCCCGAGCCTGAGATCAGTGGACTCAGTGGTCTCCTTTAAAAAGCAGCTGAAGACTCACTTGTTCAAGCTGGCTTTTGTATGACCTTCTTCACCTCTCTCTCTTTATTCTGCTCTCCCCACCTCTTCCACCTTCCTCAGGATCCACTGGTTTCCCTCTCTCCTGTTCACTCTCTCTCTTTCTTTACATTTTGAATCAAAATTGTCTATTTTTGCTCATTTAAAATATATTTTTAACCATTTTCTAAAATCTTTTTTATATTTTTACATTTTTAGTTTTTGTGAAGCGCCTCGTGATTTTCATCTTGAGAGGCGCTATAGAAATGATATTTTCTTCTTCTTCCCATGCCAGGCTGTAGTCATGCTGGTCACTAGTGGATCTCTGAGGAGGACCACACAAACTCTGCAGCTCTTTCAGTTTGAGTCGCTCAGTCACATTTCTCTCACTCACAGATTGCTGGTTGAATGGGGTAAAATGCATTTACCATAACGCCACTTGCTCATTC
>SSNQ01034119.1:47921-59219 GCA_006942095.1 Nothobranchius kuhntae | reverse complement strand
GATATGCAGGATGACATTGATCCAGATAACAGTTTTTACACTAGAGTACAAAATCATTGTGAATACTATACTGAAGACCAGTTTGAACATAATGTCACCATAGAAGGTAAATTATCTGTTATACATTTCAACTGTAGAAGTCTAAATTCAAATTTTGTGAAGATTATGCAATGTTTGAAGCAATCAAATCATCAATTTACTGTAATAGCAATCTCTGAGACATGGCTCCAGGAAGGGAGGATATCTATGTTTCAAATTGAAGGATATAATTTGTTTTCCACAAGTAGAGATTGCAAAAAGGTGGGGGTGTGGCTTTGTATATTGATAAAAACTTTCAAAGTAGATTGGTGGGTGATATGACATTAGTTATGGATAACATTATGGAGTGTGTATCTGTGGAAATACAAATGGAAAAGTCTAAGAATGAGTTAGTCAGTTGTATGTACAGGAAACCAGGATCTTGTGTTGAAATGCTTAAAGAAAAAATAGTTGATGTGTGTGATGATATAATCAACAGAAAAATGTGTTTTGTCTGTGGGGATTTTAACATTGACCTGTAGAATCCTCAAATGCAAAATGCAAATACAGAGTTTATTAATTCCATGTTTAGTCTGGGACTGTATCCACTAATAACTCGGCCAAATCGAATTACAAGAACCAGTGCGACACTGATCGACAATATTTTTACAAATATTCTTGAATATGATGTGTTAAGTGGTCTTGTAATTACCGATATGTCTGATCATTTACCGGTTTTCACTGTTGTACACAGGACAACTGTAACTACTCAAAGTGAATCTGTGGTTGTTACAAGGCTAAAAAATCAAGAAGCAGTAAATTCATTAAAAACTGACTTAATGGAACAAAATTGGGAGGAGGTTTATGTGGAAGATGTAAATATGGCTTATGGAAAATTTTTAAATATTGTAACTTCTCTTTATGAAAAAAACTGCCCATTGCTTTATAAGGTGGATAAGAATAAATATGCTGAAGAGCCGTGGATAACTACGGGGATTCAGAAGGCCTGCAGGAAAAATAAGCTGTATAAAGACTTTTTAAAGAAAAGAACGGAGGAAGCAGAACAGAATTACAAGATATACAAGAATAAATTAATAAGTATTATGAGATCTAGTAAGATAAATTACTATAGCAAATTATTGGAAGGAAATAAATCTAACATTAAAAATACGTGGCACATATTAAATGATGTAATAAAAAAGGGTAGTGTCACCAATAGGCTTCCAAATATTTTTCTAATAAAAGACAATCAAGAAATTTATCAGTAAAGAAATAGCAAATGATTTCAATAAGTATTTTACTGAAATTGGGCCAAATTTGGCAAAGGATATATCAAATACTACATTAGACGCTGATGCTGTGAGTAAAATAACAAATTTAGATAAAACCATATTTATTCAAGGTACAAATGAAAATGAAGTTATAACAGTTGTTAAAACATTTAAAAGTAAAAAGTCAGCAGATTTACATGGATTTGATATGTCGGTTGTAAAAGAAAGCACTGAGACTATAGCCAAACCACTTACACATATTTGTAACCAGTCTCTCCAATCAGGAAGATTTCCTGAAAGGATGAAGGTTGCCAAGGTCATTCCCGTCTATAAGGCTGGAGACAAACATGACTTTTCTAATTATAGACCAATTTCTATTTTATCTCAGTTCTCCAAAATACTAGAAACAATATTTCATAAACGATTGTATGACTTTATTGAGCATCATGATATTCTTTCTGAACAGCAATAGGGTTCTAGACGTGATCGGACAACTTCTCTGGTAGTTGTTGATCTAGTGGAGAAAATATCTGATGCAACTGACACCAAACAACATGCTGTTGGGGTGTTCTTAGACCTGACCAAAGCTTTTGATACTGTTAATCATGACTTATTAATAAAAAAAAATTGTGTAGATATGGCATCAGGGGTGTGGCCTATTACTGGATTAAGAGTTATTTAGAGAACAGACTCCAATACGTCCACATTAACAACACTGATTCACAGCTACTGACGGTGATCACCGGTATCCCACAGGGGTCAGTGTTGGGTCCCTTGTTGTTTATTCTTTATATTAATGACATATGTTTAGTTTCTAAAACATTGCATTTCATACTATTTGCAGATGATACTAATGTTCTAAGTTTTGGGAAAGATTGAATAACATTAATGGACAAGGTTGAGAAAGAATTAAATGCATTAAAGTGTTGGTTTAACTTAAATAAATTAACTTTAAATTTAAATAAAACAAAATTTATCATATTTACTAATAGAGCAATTACAGTGGATACACACCTCAAAATAAATAATACAGAAATTGAAAGAGCGAATGAAATAAAATTTCTTGGCGTAACCATAGAAAAAGTTAAGTTGGAAACCGCATATTGACTCAATTAAAGCAAAGTTATCTAAATCATTAGCAGTTCTCTATAAAGTTAAAGGATTTTTAGATGAAAAAGCTTTATATCTTTTGTATTGTTCCTTATTTCTGCCTTATTTCATGTATTGTGCTGAAGTGTGGGGAAACACCTACAAAACCCACTTAAAGCCTTTGTTTATAATTCAGAAGAGAGCAATCCGACTTGTAAACAAGCAGCTTGTAGAGGGCATACACATTTACTTTTATTCATTTAAAAGTATTAAAGTTAAAAGAATTAGTTACATTAAGAACTGCACAGTTTATGTATAAAGTGATGAATAATTTGATGCCAAAACAAATTCAGGATCTGTTCCAGATCAGAGAGAGTGTTTATGATCTCAGAGGGTATAACATGTTCAGAAAGTAAGAACTAAAATGAAACAACTTTGTGTTTCTTGTGTTGGGGTTGATGTGTGGAATAAATTAGACCAGGAGCAAAAAGATTGTTCAACAATGGTAAAGTTTAAGGGTTTGTTTAAATCAAATGTGATTAAATATTATGAATCAAGTCAATGAAAAAATGCATAAAACATTAAAGGTCATTATTATTTTTATTATTTTTATTTTTAAATAAAGCTAGAATGGGGATTTGAATATATTCCCATACATTTTAAACATGATGTAAAAATTATGGAATCGGTACGCTATTCTACAATTTTGTTTAAGTTCAAAGGGTTTGGGGGGCTGGGCTTGTGAGCTCATGCTTCTGCCTGCAGCCATTCTTAGCATTGTGTAAGTTGTGTGTTTGCTTGTAAACCTGCAGATGTTTCTTTGTTATACTATTATGTTGTACTATTGATTTTAATTTCTCATTAAACTTCTCATGCTGGTGGTTAGGGTCAGTATTCATGTCTTCGTGTGAAATCTGGTGTTTGTGGTGCTGAACACGCCTGTTTGGGACAAACCCAGCATGGGACAGGTTAAGATTCAGGTTGAAACTGGATCTGGAGCCGATTGCTGTGCTGCTGTTTGTTTCCACTAATGTCCGCTAATTAGCGCTCTGAAGCTAGCTATCTTTTCTTGTCATAACAGTGAAACAGTGCAGCGCACGGCGAAGCAGCCCTGATTACACGGTTTATTGTCTCAGTGGAGCTCTGAGTCTGCAGCCTGCTAAGAAACAGCAGTCAGGGCCGTCGGGCTGCGGACCATCAGCCAAACACAACCTGGATAGAGCCCAGGAACCAGCTTTTATTGTGAAAGGAGCTGATGATAATGGCTGGAACGGACCAGGACTTAAACCCGAATCCAGTCCTGGACCAGCTGAGGGTTACTTCAGCTGTTGGTGTTTATTCTGACTCTCAGCAGGAAGAAGATGGTTTAACTTCCTGTCCATCAGCTGATGTCCTTCTGATGGTGAAGGTGGATGTCAGCCCTGTGGAGCCCAGTCCGCTCCGATCCGAGCCAGGTCCGTGATCTGTAAGGACCAGAACCCTTTTGGTTGGTGGTGGCAGGAGAAGTTCTCTCTCTCTCTCTCTCTCTCTCTCTCTCTCTCTCTCTCTCTCTCTCTCTCTCTCTCTCTCTCTCTCTCTCTCTCTCTGATTAGACATCTCCCGAGGGAGGGGCGAGTTAGCAGAAGCAAACTCTCTCTAATGAGCTAAACCCCCCCCCCCCTCCCCCCCCGGACTGGGATAGTGCTGATGGGTGGGCTGAGGGGTGGTGTTGGGGGGATGTATCACACCTGTTCTCCTGCCACTCCACCTTGCTGTAATCAGATTACATTTCTGCTCTTCCTCCCTGATGAAGATGACGGGACTTCCGCGTCCTCTTTTCTGTCATCATGATGAATCGTTTGACTCCAAACTTCAGCTCAGACGGTCTCTCGTCTCTGTAACTGGAGGAAGACGAGTCGCAGAAGGCCTCGTGACACCGAACAACTCTTCTTCCTTTTCTGTTTACAAACCAGCTTCAGGTCACTGACGACAAGGAGCATCATGGGAAGAGGAAGAGGAGGGTTGGGGGCAGATGGGTAAGTCGAGGCTGAACAAACACCCTACCTGCCACCTCCTGGTGCTGAGTTCCCAGAAGCCAGTGGGAGGACACGTGTTTTGGCGTGGGCTGGGACGTGGGGAGGCCCGGCGGCTGTAAGCGGAGCCGGTCCTGCTGCCCCTGGGGCAGAAACCTGGCTCAGGACCAAAGGTACGACCTGTCTAATTATTCCAGAGAAAGCTGTGATAACAAATAAACACAGAGCAGGTTCAGGGAGCTCTCCTGGGTCGGGATGCTGAGGCTGGTCTGTCTCTGGTGCTGGTTGCCCCTAATGGTGCTGTGAGTCATACAGACCCAGAGCAACATCTCCAGGCCTCGCCTCAGGGCTAACATCACCTCCATCTGTTCCTAAGTCTGGATTATTAATATGTCACCAACACAAAATACATGCACTTCATCACTCAGCTGTCCTCAATCAGGAAGGGAGGAGAGACGCCGCGTCTCCACATGAAGGAAAACAACGAAGACACAGAGAACCCCAAACCGACCCGAATCCACCGACCTTCCATGTAAAACACAACAAACAGACCGAAGCGAGACAGCTCGGCACATCACGGCCGAGGAGGAACGACCTCGACATCCACGCTTACCTAAAGACACCAATCACAACAACACAGCCACAAGTACAGAGAAACATCTGGAATGGAATGGCACCGGGGTGGGGGGGAGGGGGGGTTCCCTCAAAGCCAAGGAACCTCGCTTTGATGTCTTGGCCCCGCCCCGGTTGCCTAGGAGATACATCATCAGGAGCTGCCAAGTCATGTTCCAATGTTCATGTTCTACCGAGGCGTGTTTTTACCCACAATACACCGCGGTATTTTCTAACGGCCGGCGAATCAGAAGCCGGCAGCGACTTCGGGGACAATTTTCAAGTTTAAAAGTAAATCAGTTAATTTAAAATGTTTATTTAGATCCAAAGAAGTTATCTGTGGTTGGTTAGTTGCTTATTAGCCACAGCTTGGGTGGCTAGCGGGTAGTAACTCGCTTATATATTTAATTTAATAAACATATACACCATTTAAAAAGTAAAAGGCTCATTAGATATTTATATTGAAACAATTACGTATACGTTATCTCCCGTGTCATGTGACGTTACGTGGCCGCCGTGGAAGCCGCGATCACATGATGCAAGTCTGTTCCATTTAAGCGTCTTCTTTGACCAAGGAAGGACCGTGTCCTCGTAAGCAAGGCGCCTGGCCTCACACGACATCGCCTTCACACTGAGAAACACCCTCAGATTGTGAAAATAACGTAAACCTCTTATCTTACGTCTGTATCCGATCCATTAAATGTGGCGTATTTCCAGATATAATGAAGACAAAACCAGAGACTGCTCCGACAGACCAGTTCCCAGAAAACGGTTCAACAACATTCTAGAAAGAACTCTGATTTACTGACACATAATTCCTCCCTTCCTCCAATTGCAGCTCATCAATTTTTATTGCCTTTAGAGAAAAGCTCTTGACAGATTATTGCTCAGTAAAATGCTCCTTACATTGTAGCCCACAGCTGGTTCTAACTAGCTGCTCAACAAATAGAAGAGTTTTTTCTTTGAAGAAACAAAGAATCAGGACACATCACATTAGGGTGAACCACAGCACTGAGATGGCCCTTCTGAAGATTTTAAATGATTTTAGAACAAATGATGATGCTCGGAGGGCAACAGTGTTGGTTCTGCTGGATCTAAGTGCTGCCTTTGATACAGTAGACCACACTATTCTTTTAACCCGTTTAGAACAGATCGGCCTCTCTGGTGTTGTTCACAGCTGGTTCACTTCCTACCTCACAGACAGGACTTTTATGGTGAGTCTAGATACCTGTTCCTCTGGGGTCCACAGCATCACATGTGGTGTGCCTCTGGGTTCAGTTCTAGGCCCAGTGCTTTTTAACCTCTATATGCTCCCTCTGGGCAGCGTCATCAGGAGACACGGGGTGAATTTCCACAGTTACGCTGACGATACACAGTTGTACATCTCCGTGTCTCCTGATGACGCACAGCCAATGGAAACACTTTTTAACTGCATTTTAGATATTAAATCATGGATGACTGAAAACTTTCTCCAGCTCAACCAAGGCAAAACTGAAGTTTTAGTCATCGGCCCTGGTGTTCACGTGTGTGTGTGTGTGTGTGTGTGTGTGTGTGTGTGTGTGTGTGTGTGTGTGTGTGTGTGTGTGTGTGTGTGTGTGTGCATGGACGAGTGTGCGGGTGATTGTATGTCCACTTTGGAAGTTGGGTGCGGGAGGGGAACCGTAATTGTTAATTGTTTTATACTTGGGGAGGGGGGCTGGGATGGGAATATGGGATCTATGGGGCCATTTTAATCTGTAAAGCACTTTGAGTTGCATTTTTTTTGTATGAAAAGTGCTATGTAAATAAAGTTGATTTGTTTTGATGTGATCAGATGTGGAGTCCCTCAGGGCTCAGTGCTGGGCCCAGAGCTTTCCCTTCTGTAAGTCATCATGTTTGCAGATGACACAAACATGTTTTGTTCATATGCTACCTACACATACCAAGTTAACTAGTCTGAAGTAACCAGTTTTAGGGAACTATTGGACCCATAGATTTAGCTTTATTTTAGGGCCGGGACTTTAACACGTTAATTACGATTAATTAATTACAAAAAAATAACGCGTTAAAAAAATTAACGCATTTAATCGCAGCTTGCATTTCAAGCAAGGCGGAACCTTTGTCATTGCACGTTTTCCTCGTAGACCGAATATCACTGACGCACACAACAATGCACAGTGGCTAATGGCTACTAAAACGAAATAAAAACAGAAAGAAGTCGCCTTGCTTGGACTGATGCAGGATTTAGGAAACACGTCCGCCTCTTTTCTTAACTTGGAAAAAAAAACAACTTCCAGACAACAACGGAGTCCGTGTCGCGGACATTTTTCAGAGATCGTCTCTGCTGCGGCTGCCCGGTGGCACCGGAAACTTTACAAAAGTTGCGGTAAGCTACATTTTTAACATTTACGTAACATCTGTGCAGCGCTGAAAGCACCAGACAGAATAATTCTGTGCCCTAACAGTAGTTTATGAAAGTAGTCAGACAAACGAGAGGCACCTGGCTGCCGCTGGGAGAACGCTCCGTGTTCTCACTACTCTGTAAACAATCACAAGCAACGTGTCTTAAAGTTGAAAACAGAAGTTTAAGTTAAAAAAGAAACACTCTGAAACTTTTCTGATGATTTTCTAAACAATTCTGCTGGGGAGTTATGTTTCTGAGACCAGTCTCTGTCTAAACATCACATGCATTACTATCAGGGGCAGCTAGGAACGAGGAAGTTGTGATCAGGCTGGAGATCACACCAGATTTGCTGCTGCAGGCGTGAATCTGCGGGTCTGCAGCATCCCCTTATTAACGTGACATCAGGACTTCCCATGTAAGGAAGGTCCGCTCACCTGTTCGTCAGATCATTATTTCCTCGCCATGATCTTTAATCATCCCATCATCCTCCAGTCATCCAACTGGAACCAGTTAGTGTTCCTGATCATTCTCAGAATATGCCACGCCTGCTCTGGTGTTAAAAGTTAGTACATTTATGTCCTAGATCATATTTGTGCCTGTTCTACTGTCATTTTGAAGGATTATTATTTATGTGTTTTTACTACATTATGAGCAGAAATGCTAATAAAATCTCCCAATTATACAAACAAGTGAAACTGGAAAAATTAGAATCTGGTGCAAAGTCAAATTTATTTCAGTCATTCAACTAGACAGAGAGACAATTTAAAGGCTCAGGAACCATTTGCAGGTGTTTTCTATTTGTAATTATAAATTTTAGTTGATTTGGGTCTTGTTTCATATCACACAGTGACATGTGAATAATTAAAATGTATTTTTTATTAAAAGCTTTAGTTTACAGTAATAACCATGTCTAATGTTTGATTCTCTGTCTCATAATTTTAATTAAAAGTTTTACTTTGAGAGCACATTTTCCTGAACAATTAAAATGCGATTAATTGAGATTAATTAATTACAAAGCCTGTAATTAATTAGATTAATTTTTTTAATCAAGTCCCAGCCCTACTTTATTTACGTTTAATTTTAGATTGTTTGCCTTTGAAGTTGTTTTTTCTTTTCTTTCTTCTTTGTGTGTTTCGTGTTTTATTCCTCTGTTCTACCTGTGTTGCATCCTTCTCTGCCAGGTGTCATAAAAACATGTTATATTCAGTTTAGAACATCTGACCTTTGCTGTTAATGTTCCTGTTTTACTTTGGGAATCATTCAGTCAAAATGTATTTCATCCAATGTCTTAATTCTGATAACTACCGGTAATCTGGAAAAGGCATTAAGCATCAGTCTGTTGCCAAGTCTTAATTTTATAGTGTTTAAAATATGTAAAGATGAATAAACAAAAATGCATTTGATCATTCAGAAGGCCTTTGTGTTCTTATTTAGATAAATAATAAAGAGATTCCTTCGTTGGACTTAAATGTGACTATCTGACACTTGTGTGTTATGTTCTTTAAAATTAAAATGAAAAATATTACAATTAGTAGAAAAGGATGAATCACTCATTTGTTTTTGCAGAACAGAAATCTCATTTAGACGTAGAAGTCATCTTCCAGCTCTGAGACTTCAGGTCCACATCATCTGTGCTGCATTTCTCCAGCTACACTACCAGCCCTAACCCTCCAGCTCCGCCAGGCAAGCACAAGCTGCTTCACAAGATCAAATCACAGAGAGACCCAAACAGTAAAAACAAACAAACTAAAAACACGATGAAAGGCTAAACGAGGGCGTTGTTTTCATATCTCAGGTGTGTCAGAACCTAGCCATTCCTTCCTGATCAACAGTGTTCTCTAACGAACCTCCGAGGCCTTCACAGAGCAGCCGTGTTCATGATGAGGCCGGGTTACACGCTGGTGAACGCAGCCGTCTGGGCTAGGGTTAGGGTGAGGTTTTGGTTTTAGCTGACAGGAGCTCAGAAACAGCAGCGTGACTCGTGAGGGGCTCAGAAGTGACCGCTGGCTGCCGTCTCTGAGCATCACATCCTGGAAAAGGGCAGGAGCTTTCCAGGGAGACGTCCATCAAGGCTGCACCCCAGTGGGCCAGCATGAGGCCATAATCCCTGGAAGTGCTCCCACGGCTCCTCCTCTCCTCCACGCCTCCCTACCCTCCATGCTGTTGTTTTGCTCCTCTTCTCCCCTGATAGGGGGTGTTTGGACCACGCAGCGTGACCTGACTGCCAGGGGAGGGATCCAGGGAGGGGCACCGGGGCCACAGGTGAGGCCTGAGCTCAATCTACCCCCCTCCATCCCGCCTCTCCATCTAACCCTCCTGGGTGCCAACCTCACCCAGCCCCACCTCCTCCCAGTGCCCAGCAGGCCCATCGTGTGTGCCACACAAGCTGGGGACTGAGGGTATATTGGATCAGGCGGGCCGAGGCCCCATGTGGACCTCCTATCCCTCTGAAACCCTCCCTGGATCTGTGTCGCCATCACCACCACGTTTAATTAACTCGCTCATCTTCATTAATTCATGGAGCTTCTTTATTCCCAGCAGGCTGGAGGTGGATGGAGATGGAGGGAGGAGGAGGAGGAGGAGGAGGAGGAGGAGATGCCACTCCACTCACAACAACATCAACAACGGCATCAGGAACAACAACAACAACAAGCACAAGATGAGCAGCTGGAGCTGAGAGCTGGAGGCAGCAGCTTGGTGACCTGGGTGTCCCTCAGGGCGCCGGTCAGGACTGCTGGCTCAGTTAGACCATCTCAGCCCTGGAGACAGAATAAAACACAGTGTGACCAGGAAAGCCCTCCGAGACCGGCCTGAGCAGATTCTATTGATTTAAGGCACCGAAGGCCAAAGTGACCTTAATGAGATTAGAGATCGGGTTCTGCTCAGAGGAGACCTGGATCAGACCCACAAGTAATAAAGATCCGAGTCAGGGACCGGATCTGAGTGGAGTCTCAGAGGGACGAACGTCTGTGACCTTCAGGTGAAAGAAGAATAAATGTGAAGGTTTTGAATCATGTGGAAGCTCATAAATCATCCCAACCCTAAACATGGAGGATGGAGCAGAGCTCCAACGCTGCTGCAGCTCCCCACACCCGGGATCCTCCAGCGCCTCCTCTGGCGGTGGCGACGCTGTGGAGGCCTAACCCAGTCTTCTTCTGGGATGGCTTCAGGGAACTCAAGTCAGGTTTACTTATTAACTCTTATTCTGTAAAACTTGGAGAAAAAGGAAGAATTTCACTTTTATTTTGAAAAATCAAAAGCAGCGTGTGTCAGGGTAAGAGCCGAAAGATGTGGCTCCGCCCACAAGACCTGCTGGAGATGAAATTCACATAAACATCTGTCCCTCTGTCCTTCTGTCCTTCTGTCCCTCTGTCCTTCTGTCCCTCTGTCCTTCTGTCCTTCTGTCCCTCTGTCCTTCTGTCCTTCTGTCCCTCTGTCCTTCTGTCCTTCTGTCCCTCTGTCCCTCTGTCCCTCTGTCCTTCTGTCCTTCTGTCCTTCTGTCCCTCTGTCCTTCTGTCCTTCTGTCCTTCTGTCCCTCTGTCCTTCTGTCCTTCTGTCCTTCTGTCCCTCTGTCTTTCTGTCCTTCTGTCCTTCTGTCCCTCTGTCCTTCTGTCCCTCTGTCTTTCTGTCCTTCTGTCCTTCTGTCCCTCTGTGCTTCTGTCCCTCTGTCCTTCTGTCCTTCTGTCCTTCTGTCCCTCTGTCCTTCTGTCCCTCTGTCCCCCCCGTCTCCTTGTTTCACCTGCAGGACACACACACACACACACACCTGCTGGTCCTGTGGCTTCAGGTTCCGGTTCTTAGCTGACAGGTGAGGCACCTGGAGACGTCTTCTGCTGCTGGAGTCCATCTGAAGCTGCTGGTGGGGTAGGAACCAGTCTCTGGTTGTGGGTTCTAATCCCAGTAGAGCAACAAG
>SSNQ01034119.1:30000-34622 GCA_006942095.1 Nothobranchius kuhntae | reverse complement strand
GTATAAGAGACAGATCTGAGACCATGGTTCTCGACCGGGAAAGGGTGGCTTGCCAACTCCGGGTCGGGGGAGAGGTCCTACCTCAAGTGGAGGAGTTTAAGTATCTCGGGGTCTTGTTCACGAGTGAGGGTAGGAGGGATCGGGAGATCGACAGGCGGATTGGTTCGGCGTCTGCAGTGATGCGGACGCTGAGCCGATCTGTCGTGGGGAAGAGGGAGCTGAGCCAGAAAGCCAGGCTCTCGATTTACCGGTCGATCTACGTCCCAATCCTCACCTATGGTCATGAGCTTTGGGTAATGACCGAAAGAACGAGATCGCGGATACAAGCGGCCGAAATGAGTTTCCTCCGTAGGGTGGCCGGGCTCAGCCTTAGAGATAGGGTGAGGAGCTCGGACATTCGGGAGGGACTCGGAGTAGAACCGCTGCTCCTCCGGATCGAAAGGAGCCAGTTGAGGTGGTTTGGGCATCTGGTCAGGATGCCTCCTGGACGCCTCCCCGGGGAGATGTTTCGGGCATGTCCTGCCGGCAGAAGGCCCCCGGGTCGACCCAGGACACGTTGGAGAGGTTACATCTCCAATCTGGTCCGGGAACGCCTTGGGGTCCTGCCGGAGGAGCTGGTGGACAAGGCCGGGGAGAGGACGGCCTGGAGCTCCCTAGTTGGGATGCTGCCCCCGCGACCCGGACCCGGATAAGCGGAGGAAGACGACGACAACGACTATTAAATAAGATCAAGCATCATGATTGAAACGTTTCTCACAGGCAAGTTTAAAGCTCCAGCAGACAGTAGCCACCAGTAGCACACCTGTTCAGGTGGAACTCACCTTCTCTCCTTGCTTCTGTTGGGCCACATGAAGACCAGGTTCTGCTTTCACCGTTCGAGTGAATGTTCTGGTAAATTCTGTGTTGTTCACAGTTCTTTGAGCCTTCCAGGAGAAGGTTCTACGGTTCTTTGTTGTTACAGCCCAGACTCCACAAACTCTCAGATACTTAAGAACGGATTTGCTGAAACTTCTAGCTTCCATCCCATCATTCCACACCTCCAGCCCATCATTCCACACCTCCATCCCATCATTCCACACCTCCATCCCATCATTCCACACCTCCATCCCATCATTCCACACCTCCATTGCATCACAGCTCATCCATACCTTGTCTTGTGTAATCATTAGTCTAAGGGAAAGAAAGGATTTCATTTAAGCCTGACTCTGGATTAATACGAAGTGTGTTTATGGTCCCTGGAAGAGTAAAAGTACCTGTAGTCCTCTGATTAAACATTTAAAGATCAGTCAGGTTAATATTTCTTGATTATATGGAATCATCATCTTATTGATCATTTGTCATAAATGTAGACCCTCCTTAGAGCTACAGCGTCATTAGTGGCGGAAGGGAAGTCAGGCGATGGAATTGCTCTGACCATCTTCTGAAGAGGCAAGGTTTCTGCTTCGGAGTTGTTTTGGCACAGGGAAGAACAAGATTCCTATCAGAGGAAGGCTGCTGGACACCCGATTGTCTACTTGACCTCTGACGTTGCTGTGGACAAATAACTTTGTTAGCCAACACTACTAAACACTAGAAAGCAGTCAGAGTGATACCTCCACCCTGGGAGGGGAGTTCACATCACACATACCATAATACATGTGCTACATGTGAACAATACGACATCTATTGATTTAAATTCCTGCATCAAGACAGTGATAAGATCACAATTTTCTGGTAGTCTGAGATTTAATTACTTCACGTAGGATTTTATTGGGCTATTAACATAAAGCTGGCGTTGTAAACCACAACAGGATGTAGTAGAAACAAAATGCAGATTTGAGTTTTCTTCACACATTTATGAACAGAAAACGTAAATGAACATGAACAAAAATCTGAAATAGCAGAAATGAGCCCAACAACCTCCTGAGGAGGCTGAGGTCCTTCAGAGTTCATTCTGCTGCTAAAATCCTTTCATCACTCTGTGGGTGGCTCTGTGATCCACTCTGCTGGTCTGTTGGGGGGCGGGCAGCTCCGACCGAGACAGGAAGAGACCGAACAAGCTAGTTCACAAAGCTAGCTCGGTTCTCAGCTGAGGAGACGTGTGAAGCCGGGGAAGATGACCCTCCCACCCACTGCATCCCACAGTGGAGACCATGGACAGCTCCTTCAGAGGCAGACTGAGACATCCCAGATGTAAACCAGAACGCTGCCGTAGGTCCTTCATCCCCTCTGCAGTAAGAGTGTAGAAGTTTAACTGGTACTGGTGTTACACTGGTACACAATAACACCAATGCAGTAGTCGGTATGTGTTCAATACCAGATTTACATAGTATGTGTGTGTCCTTTACATTAAGCTGCATAGTTGTAGAACCCAGGTTGTTTTCTTTTTTATTTGTGTTTTTAGAGGTTAAAGGTTACAGTTCTAGCTCACTGCCTATGTGTGTGCATGCATGCACCTTTGTTATTATTTTCTTCTATTTATTCTCTTCAGTGCTGCTGCAACAGTTCCCCACTGTGGATCAATAAAGCCTATTCTATTCTATTCTATTCTATTACATTATATTATATTATGTTGTATCATATTATATTTCTATTCTATTCTAATCTATTTCTTTTCTTTTCTATTATATTCCTATTCTATTGTAATTCTATTCTATTTCTGTTTCTATTTCAACTTCAATTTCAATTTCTATTCTATTCTATTCTATTCTATTCTATTCTATTCTATTAAATTCTATTATTTTCTATTCTATTCTATTCTATTTCAATTTCTATTCTATTCTATAGCATCGAATCAGGACCAGAGTCATGTCAAGGACCTTCACACAGTAAACAACACAGGTCATTAAGCCAATCAGAAATAATGTTTTCTATATAAGGAACCCAGCAGTTGGCATCGAGTCACTGACTAGTGTCAGAGTCTTTACAGCAGTCCTCATACTAAGCAAGCATGCAGCGACAGTGGAGAGGAAAACTCCCTTTTAACAGGAAGAAACCTCCAGAGAATCCTGGCTCAGTATAAGCAGCCATCCTCCACAAGCCTTTCACAACAGCTAACGCTGAGTCTGACACATGCCTCTAACATACTCTGGTCACTGGGGTCAAAATAAACAACGTAAAGTTTAGCCAGAACTTCTGACACCTCAGACAAATACTACTACTACTACTACTACTACTAATAATAATAATAATAACAATAATTATTATTATTATTATGAAAGACATAATGACGCGGAACGGCGTTACGGCACAAACCCAGCATTGACCTCGTAAGTACTTCTGGTCTTAAAATACTTTAATAAGTAGTGTACTTACCCATTAACAGTGGCAAGTCTGATCACATATAAACAATAGAGTCACTTCCTGCTTCCTGTTCACAAATCCCGCGTGATGTTGTGACTAACGCGAGACTTTCCCAGAAGCGCTCAGCGGCGTGACGTGACCTATGTGACCACTTGACATCTCAAAATGGTGGGCGCAACGCTGAAAGGCGCACTTGCCTCCGGTGTGCCCCAGGCTTAAGGTGTTTGACCGGAGGCTACAAAGACTCAGAATGATGTCACGTCACCCAGAAGTCACATGACCTACCGAGTCAGCAGGCCAGAGCGGTGTTTTAGCAGCTCTGGGCCTCTTACTGTTCCACACCTGAGCTAACAGCTGCTAACAGCTGGCATCAGCGTCATCGGGGTCATGAAAACCGACCTGCTCGCCATTTTCCACACAAACAAACAGGTTCCCAGACGTCAGCCCTGAGGCAGGTAAAGGTGCGCTCGCCCGGTCTCACTGATTAACAGCTATTTATCAGTTACTGATGATGATTGAGAATATTAGAGTTGCTGCTGATTCACATAGCTTCTAAAGATTATTCCTGCTCCAAACGTATTCCTGAGCATGGAGACGGGATTAGGGATTACTCTAGAAGCTGCTTCATCAGCACTTGAGCAGGAGGCGGAGCCACGGCCTCCATCCATGCTCACCCCTAAACGCTCGTTTCTCAGATGGAGAAGGGAGAGAAACTTTTCCAACTCCTGAGATCAGATGTGAAGCTGCGTCACTTCAGACTTCTTCTACAGATTAAAGTCCGCACGCGCCTCCATGGGCTGACTGTTCATATTTGTTTACTTTACAAGATAATCAGGTCTTCTCAGCGTGAGCCGTTATCTCTTCCCGGGGAGGAAAACACATCCAGAGATATTTAAGAGATGCTAAAACGTTTCATTAGAGTCCGTGTCTGTCAGCTCTAGCAGCTCCAGGAGCACGTGACGGCTCTTATCAGCCCGGCGTCGTGGGTCACGAGATAACCAGGAAGCTGCACGTGAGGATCCGGCTCGTCAGCAGGAGGATTCCAGTGCTTCCACAAACAAGGAGCAGACTCCAACTGCAGTCAGGTAATTACTGAGAAGTTTTCCAGCTGACAGGCTGCCAATCACGACTCGGAGCAGATTCCTCACATGTGAGCTTTATTTTGGTGACTCTTGCCTTTCAAAAGCCTTTTAGGGCTCAAACTCGGCAACGCCCGGATGTTCTGAGGGTTTTTGTTAAGTAGCTGATTGTGGTGCAGCAAGGCGCTGAAGACATCTACATAATGAACTCCCACTAAACCGCCACTCCCCTCAAACGCTCCCACTTCACATCCCCGCCAC
>SSNQ01034119.1:0-25000 GCA_006942095.1 Nothobranchius kuhntae | reverse complement strand
TGCTCCTGCTCCTGCTGCTGCTCCTGCTCCTGCTGCTGCTGCTGCTCCTGCTCCTGCTGCTGCTCCTGCTCCTGCTCCCGCTCCTGCTGCTGCTCCCGCTCCCGCTCCTGCTCCTGCTGCTGCTGCTGCTGCTGCTCCTGCTCCCGCTCCTGCTTCCGCTCCTGCTCCTGCTCCTGCTCCTGCTCCTGCTCCCGATCCTGCTCCTGCTCCTGCTCCTGCTTCCGCTCCTGCTCCTGCTCCTGCTCCTGCTCCTGCTGCTGTTCATCTTGGGAAAGGGACTGAAACGTAAGATAATGAAACACGGCACCGTTTCATATCGCGCTAATGTCCTGGTCAGTAACAGGGAACTCGGTCGGTGTCCCAAACGTACTTCCATAGGTGTGACAGCCAGGTACTCTTGTGTTGCCCTCCACGGCCCACGTCGTCCTTGCTGGTGACACCATTGTCTCTGATGACTAGGGTTAGGGTGACTAGAGGGTGACTAGAGGCATTCAGCAAACGCACAAGCCAGTGGGTCACAGTCAGATGTTCTTTAACAGCTCGCGGTTGGCGAGAGCAGGAACCTGATGGATGTTTTCATAAATGTTCATTTCTCCTTCTTTCTGCCTCTCAGCTGCCGTTAGACGCCTGCAGATGAGCTCATCTTCTCCTTTACGAGGTTAGCCTTCATCTTCTCCATTACAGCTGCTGGGACACACTCAGCCGGATGCCTCCCACCTGACGCATATTATTTATTGTCTAGCAAATAAACGGTAATGTCCTCCTTAAACGGGCTCCACTGAGCCGACGTTGGGGCTGCTGGTAGAAAACACACTTCGGCTGCGTGACTTCGCTGCTTTTATGACTCGTTTGAGTCAGAAGAACCGTCCTGGGAGAGGCGGAGCTAGAAGCATGGACAGAAAGACAACAGCAAGGTGAGATGGAGCTGGACCGTTAACCCAGAACCCAGATCTCAGCAGAACCGGGTCTCGTTTGTTTACCAGGATAAATGAAGGTTTAAATCTAATCCTGAAGAATCATGATGGTTCGTTTTCACTCTGACCTTCAGTCATGAGATCAGGGCCATAAGAACAAGTTCAGGTCGGTCTAAAGATCCGAGGAGAGCTGCTGCTCCTCCAGCAGAAGTGGTTCTGACCCAGAGATCCTGTGGCAGACTCAGAACCTCCTAGAGGGGTTATTGGTCCTTCCTGGTCTGAGAAGGAGGTGCTGGTGGTCTGGGTTTTGCTCCCGGGCCTAGAACCTCATGGATGGATGCATCAACAGAAACCTGAAGCATGTTCTTTAGAAAGTTTGCATTTTTGTGACCAAAGAACCCGACGGAGCACACAGGAAGGGTCCGGCCCTCGTTCCCAGACCCTGGAGCTTCAGCCTCGACCCGCTTCCTCTAAACCACCTCAGCGCTCACACACTCACACACTCACACACTCATAAAGCAGTCCATCTGCCGCGCTTCCAGCAGACTCGTCTTAAACTGGCTTCACCGTTGAAATCCTCTCTCTAAACTCGTCACCTGAAGAATATTTCCTGTGAAGGAAAGGGGAGACGTGAACATCCACTCTGCCACCGCTGGAGACAAACAATAAAAGAGAAGGTGGCGGCGGAACCAAGCAGGTGTTTAATTTGAGAATTAAGATGGTGTGAAAGTTCATAAGTATGCTAATGAGTCAGCAGCTCCATGTGGCAGATGAGGCTTCCTCCACTGCTCCAGAGCAAGAGCACCTCCACCTGGATGGCTGTCATAGAAACCATCTCCTCGTTCGCCCTGAGTAGCGAGGGGAGACAGAAGAAGTCCAGAGTCATCCACCGTTCCTACGGACAGATCTGTGCGTATTCCGTGCGTCCGAAGTATTTTCCACATGTAGTGTGGTATTCACCGTCTACGTGTGTGTAGAAATGTTCCTCCACAGCAGAGCTCTGACCATGCGTAGGAACAGCTGCTAGAACGAGGGAACCACAACATCCACTCGTTCTCTGACCTATTGACATCTGGAGAAACAGCTGTTTCACAAACCGTGCTCTCTGATCGGAATGCTGAGAATCCAGAGTGGCTCCTGAGCAGATACCGCTTCCTGAAGGAGATCCTTCTGGAGCCATGCTGGTAACTGGGAGCTTTAACAAGGTTTCGAGGAATATTGGCTCAATCCCGGAGCTCAGGGATGGATTACACCACGCTGTGAACGCTCAAACTCATAAAAATGTCGAGACGAGTCGTAAGCTTGGAACTTTGGCTGAGATTCAGGCTCTGGCCCAGAAGGTGGACTCCATCTAGGACAGAGTTAACGGATCAGCACGGATTGGGATAGATGAATTACGCCATTGTTGGATCTAGAGGGGTTGGAGATAAGGCAGAGAGGAAATTACCTCTGTCTGTCCCAAAACAATCCTTATCTGAATCTGGTGCCCTTGAGCCTGTGAGGCTGAAGTGAAAACTCCTGCCTCAGAAGAAATGAGGAATGCTGTCGTCGCTATGGAAACCGTATCTAGGAGTCACTGTGCTCTCTAACCCATTAATCTCCCTCCCCTGTCCAAACGGAGGTGATGAGCGCTGCTTATCGTGGCTGCAGGCGCTGACGTGAGGAGAGTCCCAGCCCTACCTCGCCACCTAGTGGACACTTATGTTGTGTGACGTCTGTTGTCTGAGGTGTTTTTGCAGAGCAAAGCTGCCCTCCCTGTGGAGGGTAACTCTGAAGTGCCTTTTTGTCCCTCCCCCGACCAATTCTTGTCATGTGTCTGTGTACGTCTGATCTCAGAATTGTGTGTACTGAGACTCTAATGTCCCTCTGGGATTGATAAAGCATTACTGAATTGAATTGAATTGATGAAGTGACCGGTACAGTTCCAGTACAAATTCAGTTACTGACAACTTTAGGATGTTCCACCATGATGGACAAGGTGTCTCACATCCATCACCGGGCCTCGTTCACCTCCACCGACCACATCAGCTCTGCAGACCACGACGCCAGGTCTACTCAGACAACAGCTGCCTTTCCTGGACAGCCTGGTTCACGTGGGACAGCCAGGAGCCTCAGCACTGGAAACGCACACACAGACCATCACCTGCTCTGTAGTTCCCTCCACCGGGACGACCAGACTCGTCTGGAGGACCTCCACACAGCTCAGGTCCTATAAAGAACCCAGCAGGTTGCATCGAGTCACTGACTAGTGTCAGAGTCTCTACAGCAATCCTCATACTGAGCCCGTACGGCTTTCATCACGTTACCTCCAGAAGCTCTGGGTGGATTCTGACCCGCAGGAATGAATCCAACTGATTTCTGACTCGTTTCTGATTCGACTAGATTTAAACATCAGTGAGAAATAAAGTTTGGAGCTCCAGTCAGGCTTCAGCTGTAAGTAAAAGCACTTCCTGTTAAAACAGGAAACAGGATTTTCCTGCGTATTTGGCTGGTTTTGTGATGTTTTTCATGTCTTAGAGACGACGATTTATTCCAGAAATTAGAGACCAAACTCGATGAGACGAGATTTAAGAGCTGTCGCTCGCCTCCTGCGCGCTGCAGCGCTCTCACAGCTTGCAGGGTGGGACTGAGGTTTCGTTTTTGTCAGTACAAAGTCATTCAGCCAAGAGGCACATGCTGAAAGATTTATGTGCAGAAGCAGTGCCAGGGGTGAGCTTCTCAATTTCCTCCACGCGGCATCTCTGTGGAGAGAAAAGCTGCTTGTCTGCAGTGTTGCATACAAACAGTGTCAGGGAGCTCTGACATGTTAGTCAGAGCAAAGCCCAACGTTTAGACAGCGGCGACACCCACCAGGCGCGTGCACGAGGGTTTACTCACGCACCAATGCTGCAGCTGCGGGTTCACAGTCAGCTGATCCACCAGCTCAGGCTTTGCTGCCACTGGGCAACAAACACGATTCAGCAACATCAGCTAAGATGAAGCTAAAGATGATAACAACGGAAGGTGTTTCGTGATGTTTGTGTCATTTTATTTCCCTTTCGTCTCCACCGGTACACCTGAGCGGCACTGGAGTGACGGGGAAACAAAACGTAGCAACCAGATAATCTGCAGTGGTTTAAATAAACTCAGGATGTGGATCACAACTATTTATTTCAATAAATGGAAGTTCTGAACATTTCACCTGCGGACCTCGCATGTTGTAAAATCCATGTTTAACGTTAGCAAACATGTCTGGCAGCCCTGCTCATCGCTGCGTTTCCTGTCCCGTTTGCATCAACACACGCTCGTTCTAACATCCACATCCGCGCCGCACAACTTCCTCAAAGCTTACGTAGTTTACGGTTTTAACGTAGCATCTTCTTCTTTCATGCCACTTCAGGATGTACAGACGCAACAAAACGCAACACTGCCCCCTGGGGTCACAAACTGTGACGGGTCGCAGAATTTGGTGTAACACCGGATCTCTGCGTTTCTTCACCTCCTTTTTCCTGCTGTCTCCTAAGCAACGACTGATGATGGAGGACAAACGTAGAGAGCTGCAGAAAGGTTGGACGGTGATGTCTGAAGGTCTGGTCTGATAGAAACATCCAGAACCTGTTGGACTAAAACGGTAGCCGACAGAGGAGGTTCAGTCCCAGCACCAGAAGTCCTCGGATTATTCCTGTCCTCCATAAGGAATAATCCACATGTTTTACTTCCTAATGGACCAGGTTCAACTCATGTACCAAACGACTGAAGAAAATTCCTCAATTGCTTCCCAGAAACGAACTTTTGGATTAGTGAATGCGTTCGCACATTCCTCCTCACTCGCCCGCTGGTAAACCCCACCTGTGCGTGGCCAGGTGCTCATGTCCGTTCTCAGTCATTTACATTCAGACACGCCCTCATTCAACCACATTTGGTCACGCTACGTCCTCAGCACTGGAGGGAATTCCCTGGGCTCTACACAGGAAAAAGGAAAACTTGTGAGATTGACACACTTTCTGCTGAAGTGCAGAGGCGGCGAACGCGGCCGGGACGGAGGAGAGGTCTCCTACAGGAGTAAAACACTTTCACCTGGTAAATCGTAGAGGAACGGCTTCTCTTGTAGGAGTCGTTCTGGATGAACTTAGTTTTATTTGGAAATGTCAAAAGGCAGCCTCTCAGTTGTCATTCAGTCTGGTTACCATGGCAACGCGTGTGTGATGGGGAGGTTTTGGAGGTTCTCCTAGTTGTGAAACAGAATATGGACCATCTCCCTTTCTGAATCCAGTTGTCACTGACTTAGGGCTGAGAACGGACCCTGGACTTGATGCTCATGGACTCGGTGATGAGCTCATGGACTCGGTGATGAGGTCATGGACTCGGTGATGAGGTCATGGACTCGGTGATGAGGTCATGGACTCGGTGATGAGGTCATGGACTCGGTGTTGAGCTCATGGACTCGGTGATGAGGTCCTGTTGTGTCCATCTGCGACGCCGTTAACCGAGCCGATGCTGTCCGATGCCCTCTGGAGCGGGTGGACCGTGCATTTGTAATCTCAAGGCTAGATTGTTGTAGCCCTCTTTGTGCAGGACTGGGTCGGTCTTCGGACCGGTTTCTGACTGGGTCTGGGAAACAGGACCACATCCGTCCGGTGCTGGCCTCGCTGCACTGGACTATGGTCTGTTCTCGGGCACAACTGTACTTTTGCTCTTGGTTCTTAATTTACTGATGCCGACTTCTTGTCCAACCCTAGTTCCTACACACAGACCTGTGCAGAAGTACAGCTGGTGCATGAGGACCCTGGTCTCCAAGTTTGTGGTCCTTATGGACCGGATCTGGAGAAGTAGTCCAGAGAAGGTGGTTGGTTCCTGATTGATGGAGGACAGATGGACCAGTGGATCGATGGTGGAGAAGAAGGAGCTGGACCTACTGGTCAGCCTAAACTATGGTCATGAGATCTGGTTGACGATCAAAATAACCAGATCTCAGAACATCCAGGAGTTGCTACCAAGAACTTTTGGTGTTTGAAGCAAAACCGTTAGTCCTTCCGTTGAGCTCCAGTCTGTTTGTTCTGATGGGATCCAGAACCTTGTGCAGCTCAGAACTGGGTCCTGCCTCTCGTTCCTGAACTCAGAGGAGAGGAAAGCTACCTGTTGGTGTAGCTGTTGGTCTGGTCCTGCTGGTCCCACAACGCCTGCCGGTGACTCTGGCGGTGATTCACGGCAGAACTTACCAGCTGGCAACGAGCAGCAAGCTGCTAACCCTCTCACGTTTTTATTAGCCGTGTCTTTGAGCCTTCGTAAGCATTCGGACCACACGTTAGAGCCATTTGTTCTTTAGGTTATGAAACACCTTCGGCCTGGTTCTCACTTCCACCTGTCAGCAGGTGTCCGTTTGGGACATTAAACCAGCAGAAATCTGAGTTGTGCCACATCATCTGGAGAGTCTTTACCCATAAATAATCTTATGGCTTCGCTAGAAGACTCCCCCAACCTGCAGCAAGGATCGTTCACCGACACACATCCTGTCCGGCTCCTCCAAGGGCTCCATGTGCAGGAGGGATCAACACAGAATAATGAATGCTAGACGCCGTGCCATTTGGACCCTCAGAGCCCAAAATATACCACCAAACCAGTCTGGTACCAAGGACAGACGGAGGATTTGGTCCTCTCAGAGAACCCTGGTGATCCTGGTGAGCTTTTCAGCATTAGTAGTTGCCGAAAAAATTAATTCCAGCATATATTTGAGGCTTTTATTGTGAAATATCCCAGGAAATGGGAGTTCTGCTGTGGAAGAAAATTCAATAAAATCAATCCATCCATTTTCTTCTGCTGATCCTGGGTCGGGTCGCGGGAGCAGTAGCCGAAGCAGGGAAGCCCAGACTTCCCTCTCCCCAGCTCCTCCGGGGGAATTCCAAGGCGTTCCCTGGCCAGGTGAGAGACATAGACCCTCCACCGTGTCCTGGGTCTAACTTTAGGTCTCGTCCCGGTTGGACGTGCCCGGAAAACCTCACCAGGGAGGCGTCCAGGAGGCATCCTGACCAGATGCCCGAGCCACCTCAACGGGCTCCTCTCGATGTGGAGGAGCAGCAGATCTACTCTGAGCCCCTCCCGGATGACCGAGCTTCTCACCCTATCTCTAAGGGAGAGCCCAGCCACCCTGCAGAGAAAACTCATTTCGGCCACTTGTATCCGTGATCTCGTTCTTTCGGTCACTACCCAAAGCTCATGACCATAGGTGAGGGTAGGAACGTAGATCCACCGGTAAATCGAGAGCTTCACCTTCTGACTCAGCTCTCTCTTCACCACGACAGACCGGTGCAACGCCCGCATCACTGCAGATGCAGCACCAATCCGCCTATCAATCCGACGCTCCAGTTTTCCCTCACTCGTGAACAAGACCCCGAGATACTTAAACTCCTCCACTTGGGGCAGGACCTCATCCCTGACCCGGAGAAGGTGTTCTACCCTTTTCCGACTCACCAATTCATCACCAATGTATGAATGAATCACCAATAATTAAATTAAATATCATGAAAACGTGCTGATTATTTTTTTCAGTCATGACTCGCATTTACTTAGTTTTATTAAGTTGAATGGAGGGAAGAGTTCTGCCGCTCCTCACTCAGAAGTTGTGAATCGAGGCTGTTAAAGTTAACAACAGCAGTCTCACCGAAACGCTGCTGGAGGAAATTCTCACCATTAGCAGGAGTGAACGTATGATTAGACTGCTCATTAGACGCTCCATCCATCAGTCGTCACACTGGTAACTGATAATTTATGTCCTGTAAGATGAACCACGTCACTAAACCAAAAAGCTAAAAGAACAAATAAACAAGACAAAACAGTTTGTTTCACTTTAACGGTGAAAACATGAAACTAACATTTGTTTTTGTGGCTTCAGGATAAAAGTCCCCGTTTTCCTGCTGGAGGATCCAGTTCACCTGAAAAATCCTACAACCTGGTCCAGTCTGGTTCAGCACACACACACACACACACACACACACACACACTGCACTAACACACACACACACACACACACACACACACACACACACACACACACACACACACACACACACACACACGCATACATATACACACACACACACACACACGCACACACACACTGCACTCACACACACACACACACGCATACATACACACACACACACACGCACGCACGCACGCACGCACACACCACACACACACACACACACACACACCACACACACACACACACACACACACACACGCACGTACGCACACACACACACACACACACACACACAGTCACACACACACAGCCACACACACACACACACACACACACACTGCACTCACACACACACACACACACATACATACACACACACACACACACACACACACACACACACACTGCACTCACACACACACACACACACACACAGACACACACACACACACACACACACACACACACACACACACACACACACACACACACACACACACACACACACACACACACACACACACACACACACACACACACACACACACACACCCCACACACACACGCACACACACACACACACACACACACACAGTCACACACACACAGTCACACACACACACACACACACACACACACACACACACACTGTGATCCCAGAGACAGTTTAACCTGAAGGGTCCTGCAGGGCCAGGTGTAACCGTGCTCCTGAGTTAGAAATCAAAGACAGGTAATTAAAATCATAATGGTCCTGGTGAAGATGATTATCGCCGAGGCTCCAGATAAGGAAACCTCCAGCAGATTTCCTGACTTCTTAAAACTGTATGGAATACGATTAGTCCTGAGGGTGGGAGGCGTCGTAAAGGGTTTAAGGATGACTCGCAGATCCGCCGATAGAAAAGAAGCATCTTAACACGCCGAGGTAATGAGCATGGAGATGGAGAGGAGGCTGGAATGACCAGGTAAACACACACACACACACACACACACACACACACACACACACACACACACACAGCTGTCACTCGGAGACCCCATCCAAACTAGCGCCTCTCCTTCCTGTGATTATGGCGAGCGCGTTGGCAGGCGGCGCCGGCCTAATCGCCTTTTAGCCGATTCCAGCGAGGAGATATTTGGGGAAGTTGGTGGCGAAGTGCTTTCATGCCGACTGCCAGTGATGGAGAGCCTCGGCTGCATTCCATCTCCTGAATGAGGAGCAAATTATTCCAAATCATGAGGGGCAGAAGCAAGCCCTTTTATTCCTGGAAGCATGAACAGTGTTTAGCGCTGCTTTGGTGGTGGCATCAGAAGGTGGGCCCTGCCGGAGATTAGCCGGATAAATATCCTAATTGATCCATTCACTTTTAACGGATGCTTCATTAAGAGGCTCCAGAGTGGGCAGGGAGGTGGGAATGTCTCTGGAAAGCCGTTTTGGCTGCAGAAACAAACCCACAATCATTTGTTGTGTTAGTGAACGTGAAGGATCATTTCAACGGTCTGTTTACAGAACTCCATTTTACTCTTGTGGAACGTCGGAAAACCCTCTCCTGTCTGCAGAAGTCTGGCTTTGCATCAACATTTATTCACAGGAATTTCTCAGGTTTTCATTTTAGAGCCAGATTCCATTTTCTAAATTTGAGTGACAGTCGTAACGTCTTCGTTAATCACCCGGGAACACCTCTCCGTGTCGGTGTTCTTGGATGACAGCGGGACTGGAATCTCTGTGAATGAACAGGAAGTTGTCCTGTTCCTGTTCCTGCGTGACACTCTGACACAAACGGGTGTCACGTTGTCTGAACGCCCTCTTGTAGATGTCCTGGTCTCCTCAGTTCCTCCTGACGGGACGCGCCGTTACACGCTCCTGCAGGAACGTTCAGGCTCAAGGCGAGTGTCTGGGTGGAGCACTCATCCAGGTTAAATGGAACAGGAGCAATTAGCCGAGAGTTTCCATGTAGCTGCTCTTTTCTCCGGGTTTCCTTGTTTCTGACACGAGGAAATGTGTGTCTGAGAAACCATCAGCTTGGTGAAATCGGAGGAAACATGATGAAGAGTGGATCGTGGAGCGTCCCTCTCGTGACTCTGTGTTCCTCATCAGCAGGTTCAGTCTGTGTGTTGGGATCGGACTGGCTGGAAGGCTGAAATCCGGAACCAGGAGTGACTTTGGACCTGGTTGCAGTTCCTGCAGAGCTCTACTGACTCGATGGATGAAACCAGAGTCTTTGGTTTCTCCTCCACAGAATTCCACGATGACACTCGGCTCAGCCTGGATCTCATTAGGAGCCGAATCCCAGCTGGCTCAGACTCAGGATGATGGAGGAGAGCAGAGGGATCAGACCTATCCCGAACCTCACCTGGATGCCATACTGGTCCCAGTGGCTCCTGAACAACCTGCTGAAAGGAACACATGATGGTGGCCCCCCAGGATTGTTGGACTCCTCGTGGACGTGTCTCTGCTCCACGTCTCTCTGAAGGACAAAGACCACAGCTCGATTCCCCATCAGGCCGTGCGAGCACCAATCCGTGTTGTTTTTGGGAAGCCAGTCTGGGGGGGGAGAACGGATGGGGGGAAGGTCAGAGTCCATCCTTTCATCTGTCTCTCTGTCCCTCCGAGCTCTCAGTGCCCACTGACTGATGTCTTCCTTTAGCGGTCAGGTCCTGGCAGCCATGCCTCAGCGGCGCCACCTGATACACAACCAATAAACAACAACAACTAAATAAACATCAGGAAGCACTGACGCCCGGACCTGGAGCCGTCCCAGCAGCCATCCGCTCCTCCGACTCCCTCCACGGTGACTTTGTTCTGGTCACTCCTCACCAGCAGCCAAACTGACAGCTGACTCTGTTCTGGAGGAAAGTCAGGATGATCTCCAGGCGGGAGTCATCAGCAGTCCAATTGATTGTGACCTGGTTCTGTGATGAGCCACCGGCACAGAGGAAGCCATTAGGAAGCACTTCCCGGGAGAGCCCGTTTGTCTCGTTTCCAACAAACAGGACTTTAACTGAAGGACATCAAAGTGAACTGATTTGATCTGAATGGAAGAATTCTGCTATAAACCTGCAGCTGGATGGTTCTGCTGGATGGTTCTGCTGGATGGTTCTGCTGGATGGTTCTGCTGGATGGTTCTGCTGCAGGTGAAGGCTCAAACACAATCTCTGCATCCCGTCCCTTTCCTCCCTGTTAGGATGAAAGGCCCAGACGTCCACTGGTTCGGTTTCTGGGGGCAGCAGGAAATCTCCGATGTGTGGAGATCACAGAGCCGGCGTGTTGGGAAGTCATCACCCTGAAACGGGATGAAGAGCATTTCTGAGGAGGGAAAGCGTTTGCTAATTAGAGCCGAGGTCAACATGTGACAGAATAAATCCGCTTCCAGCTTTGATCAAGAGAGAATATTCTGATTGAAGGAGTCGTTTGGCTTGGGGGCAGCACACCTTCCTGGGGAATGCCGAACCCGGTTCGGGCCGCTGCAGGGTTAATATTCTGATGTTAAAGGGAATTAGTCCACTTCCCAGATTCTCAAAAGAAGCCGAGTCACATCAGACCCCACAGCTACGCTCACTTTGACGTCATCCCACAGACGCAGAGAGAGTGGGCAGCAGAGCCGGGAGAAACCGGATCTAATCTGTAGCGTTGTGGTTTATGCTCTTTTATGAAAGAGGAACCATTCCACATTTTAATTTGTGATATTAATTTTATTAAATTAATAACCAAATTTTATAGTTTTAAGAAGACTCAAAGATTGTTTTCATCGATAAACTGTCGATAATATCCGTGGGTCTGTGTTTCAGTTCAATGAGGAAACAAGTTTGACAATTAAAAGTTTTAATTCTTCAAATTAAAGTAATGATTTTGAAATTGACAAACAGGAAATAACAATCAACATTGGCAACTTTGTGGGACAATCTTTAACAGTTGATATGCTGTTCTGGCTCAAATAGACCTTGTGTTGGAGGTGCTGAAGGTTGAGAGTGATATGATGTGATTATGGATGCGTGTGTGCGTCTGATTTTGCTTCAGGAAGAAACAGGTGTCTGAGTGAAAGGTGATGGTTTGGATAAACTTAGGTTTAGTTGGAAAAGATGCATCAACGCTATCTGTCGTGGAATGCCTCACCGTATTTGGACCCGGGACGTCACCTTAGGATGATGTTTCATCCAGGGCACCTTGGCTGGCAAAGAAGACAAAGATGCACCGCGAACCGGTCCAGAGTTGCCCTCGGTACACGTTGATGGAAAAGCGTTTTGTCGATGCGCTTTCTTAAGTTAATTCACTCAGAAATCAAAGACTCTGTATGGGTCTGCGTTAGAAGTTGCGATTCAGCTATTCTGTCTGGCTTGGCAGGAACAGCGTGGGGGGGGGGGGGGAATGAGCCGACCGGCTCTGTCCCCCCTTTGGTTTCTGCAGGTCCTCTCTCTTTCGTTGTCCAACACGAACTCAATCATAAACTGAAACTTACCAAAAGCCTTTCTCTTCTCAAAGCAAACGTGTGCGTCAGCAAATGTGTTTTGGAGTTTACTGTGAACATCTGTGTGTGGGTGTGCTTGAGTGTGTGTGTGTGTTTGAGTGTGTGTGTGTTTGAGTGTGTGTGAAGGTCGCTAACAAACATCCTCAAACATTATTTAATCAGGTATGGATTCATTAATCCATTATAATTACCCAAAGCATAAGAATCATTCATTTGATTAAAACACATTTATAATGAGCAAAATGATAATGGTTATTCTTTAACATTAAAATCAAGAAACAAAGTTTAAGACTTGTTATGACTACATTTATGGGAACACATCTTCTGGTAGACTGCAGGTGTTCAGATGTTATGGTTTCCTCCCAGACTCGCTGGCGTTCAGGTCTTAATCTGTGGGTGAAAGTTCTCAGCGACCCAGCTTTGACCCAGCTGAGTCCAACACCACCTTTGTGACAGAAAACCCATATTTCCTCACGTTACAGAACCGATCCAGGTAGCGGGAAGAGCGAGGAAGGTTTAAACCGTTCAGCCATGGCTTTAGTTCGTCCACATCCAAACTAAATGTTGCTTTCAACTTTTAAGAAACATCTGGGTGGTTGCTAGTGAAACATCTGGGTGGGTTCTAGTGAAACATCTGGGTGGGTTCTAGTGAAACATCTGGGTGGTTGCTAGTGAAACATCTGGGTGGGTTCTAGTGAAACATCTGGGTGGGTTCTAGTGAAACATCTGGGTGTTTCAGTAGAAACATCTGGGTGTTTCACTAGAAACATCTGGGTGTTTCTAGTGAAACACCCAGATGTTTCTAGTGAAACATCTGGGTGGTTATAAGTGAAACATCTGGGTGGTTGCTAGTGAAACATCTGGGTGGGTTCTAGTGAAACATCTGGGTGGGTTCTAGTGAAACATCTGGGTGGGTTCTAGTGAAACATCTGGGTGGGTTCTAGTGAAACATCTGGGTGGTTGCTAGTGAAACATCTGGGTGGGTTCTAGTGAAACATCTGGGTGGGTTCTAGTGAAACATCTGGGTGTTTCAGTAGAAACATCTGGGTGTTTCACTAGAAACATCTGGGTGTTTCTAGTGAAACACCCAGATGTTTCTAGTGAAACATCTGGGTGGTTATAAGTGAAACATCTGGGTGGTTGCTAGTGAAACATCTGGGTGGTTGCTAGTGAAACATCTGGGTGGTTGCTAGTGAAACATCTGGGTGGGTTCTAGTGAAACATCTGGGTGGTTGCTAGTGAAACATCTGGGTGTGTTCTAGTGAAACATCTGGGTGGGTTCTAGTGAAACATCTGGGTGTTTCTAGTGAAACATCTGGGTGGTTGCTAGTGAAACATCTGGGTGGTTGCTAGTGAAACATCTGGGTGGTTTCTAGTGAAACATCTGGGTGGGCTCTAGTGAAACATCTGGGTGGTTGCTAGTGAAACATCTGGGTGGTTGCTAGTGAAACATCTGGGTGGGTTCTAGTGAAACATCTGGGTGGGTTCTAGTGAAACATCTGGGTGGTTACAAGTGAAACATCTGGGTGGGTTCTAGTGAAACATCTGGGTGGTTGCTAGTGAAACACCTGGGTGGGTTCTAGTGAAACATCTGGGTGGGCTCTAGTGAAACATCTGGGTGGATGCTGGAGCACCTCTGCTGTTTCTCCTACCTGAGGGTACGACTACAGCTTCTATCATCTCTGCTCCAGACAGCCAGAAGCAAGGAACTCTCCTCCAGGTATTCCTGCTTTTCACAACCATATGGAAACACTTTTCTTCATCCCACAGCCTCCTCACATCCCCCACACACACCACCCCGTAGATTACTGGCACGAGAAGTTTAAGCTGGCATCAGATCTGTTCAGCAAACCCTCGGTGGCTCTGTTTTGCCCGTCTCATTGCCTGCCCGGCTGTCTGCTCGGCGCTCTGCAGGAGGCCCCGCAGTCTTTAGTGAAAGTCATGAGGGAGGAAGACACATGGAGGAAGAGGAGGAAGAGGAGGGTGTGGACGTTTGGCAAGCATGTCCACACTGAATGCTGGAAGTTCACAGGTTTTTGATGCAGGACTGAAACTTAAATGAAAGTGCTCAAGCTTCATGAAATCTTTGTATTTGTTGTTTAACGGCCTGAAGGGCGGGTTATTATTCCACTTGTGATGACATCGGCTGTTTTCTGACTGATGTATTTCCTGTACTCCCTCTGTGAGCACGCAGTCCGCAGGACAATCGATAAAGCACGAGGAAAAGAGTTGTTCTCATGCTGAAGGGTAAAATGAAATGTTGTCACCGCTGCGTTCTGCCGCCACACACAAACACACTCAGGAGTGGACGGTGACATTGATTTTCCGTCCGAGGAAAAGGAAACAAACGGGAAAAGCTTTGGTTCCTGGGAACAGGAAATAACTGTTCTGGAAACCATCACAATTCAAACAGCTGATTCATCCAGCAAGCAGGCCGCCTCGCCGGGATTAAACTGGATGTTACACAGAATAATCTGGATGCATCTAAAATGGAATTCGTACCGTTGTGGACATAGAAAACGTGCCTGGGACTGAACTTCATGTGTGTTTTATGATGGTGGCTGAACCTCTCCGCTCCTCACCCTTATTCAGAGGCGGGAGGACGGCTGAACCGGGATCCGATCAGGACCGCTGGTTCATAAAACAGCTGTTCAGCTGCTGCAGCTCCGCTTTAACAACGCTGGAATAAAAACTCTCTCTCTGAAATGTCTGGAGGGCAGAGAGCGATAACGCGGCGGGGTGGGCCTGTACCTCCGGCCTTATTAATTGGCAGGGCCACTGGGGCTCCTGGGAGCCGAGGCTGTTACCTGTGTGAAGAGAGGCGATTAATGCCTCCCCT
The DNA here is from genome assembly GCA_006942095.1 of Nothobranchius kuhntae. NCBI lineage: Eukaryota > Metazoa > Chordata > Actinopteri > Cyprinodontiformes > Nothobranchiidae > Nothobranchius > Nothobranchius kuhntae. Next base: position 9,823 of record SSNQ01034119.1, on the reverse strand, counting down.
TTGACCGAGCATGGCTCTCAGCCCGGCTCTGCTGAGACGCGCTCTAATTAATCCACTTTTACTGTTGTAATAGGCTCCTCCCCAGGGGAGCGCACCCCCCACCCCATCCCAAATACCCCTTCTCTCTGACGCAGTAAACAACAGAAGGTCCTGCGGGACGCGCAGAGATGAAGGAGGACAGATCTAAGACGTCTGGAGCTGTTCTGATGGAGACTCTGGTTCCAGAAGGAAGAACTGCTCATCAGCTGACTTTCTCCTGATCAGCTGATGAACATCTACAGCTGATTTAAGGGTAAACACTAAACCGTCTCAAACGTGGGTTAACCCTAACCCAACCAACCAGCTGTGTCCATAACTAGAACCGCTGCTGTCTCCATGTTGGCAGGTGGCCCAGGTTCTGGTTCTGATGCAGGTGCTGCTGGTGGCGAGGCAGCTCCGTGAGGAGGTCGCTGCATTTTAATGTTGACTCCCATTCTAACCACCAGGAAGCCCTCAGATCTCACATTCAGACCATCACATCGTCCCGAAGCAGCTTAGGATGGGAACCGTCGAGCTGCATCACTAAATACAGCAACTGCTGATTCTATCTGTGGTCCCGCTCCTCAGCAGTGCTTCCTAATTCCGGCCCTGGAGGGCCGGTATCCATCACGGCTTACTTTTAGTCGTTGCTCTGCTCCAACGCGCCTGGTTCAGTGGTTAACCACCGGTTCAGCCGCTCATCAGGCTCTGCAGAAGCACGATGATGTTAACGTAACCCTGCTGGAGACCGGCCCCCAGGACCTGCACTGGCAATCAGTGGTCTAGTAAGGCAGCTCAGACCCTGTGTGTCTCACACACACACACACACACACACACACACACACACACACACACACACACACACACACACACACACACACACACACACACACACACACACACACACACACACACACACACACACACACACACACACGTACACACACACACACACACATGCACGCAAGCACGTGCGCGTCGTTAGCTGCAGGCAGGAGGCGCTAATAGCTTCAAAAGGACCCGGTTGGCAGCTGATGGCGCCTCGTTTCACACACCAGATCCGCTTTCAGTCCAGCAGCGACTCCTTCCACGGTGCGGTCCACAGTCCAAAACATTAGGACCAGTGATTTTTACCTGCAGTTTGATGAAATGAAAGAGGAAGCAGGAAGTTCTGCTGAAGCGCCGCTCCTCTCGGACCTGCAGCCCAACACTCCCGGAGCACATGCTGCTGTTCTGTTTGATTTCACAACTTTACACAACAAGATTTCCCGGTGAACTCTTCTGCAAATGATAATAATAAAAGTGGGAATGTGCTACATTCATTTCATGCATATTCAGAACTCTCCTGCTAGGTGTCATAGCAGTAATAAGAACTAAGCTGCTTTCCTCCATAGGCCGTGCATACTGATGGCTTGTGCTCTGCACAGAAACAGCTTGAATCCAGAGTGGCGTATACAGCTCACTAATGAGAAAACAATAGGGGAGCCTCAGCGCAGTCTCACGCCTTCTCTTCACACATCTCCATATACTTTCTCCAGTCCCTTCCCCTTTTCTCCTGCAAATGTTCTTGTTACTCTCTTCACACTCCTCTGCAGCGCGGTGTGAGCGTGTCGCTCCACGTGGGAGGCTTGGTGAGAATTCCCCTGAGCTCTGGTCTGGAGATGGTGAAGCAGACAATCTCACCTATCAGAGCCTCAGGCGGGGGTTCCACACGCCCGTGCAACTGATATTATTTCTATTTGATGATTAAGCCACAAACCAACTGCCACCAGTGCAGCGTTCTCCTCACGAAGAGGAAGATAACAACCCGGCCCAACCTCCCAGGTCCGTAGAATACCAGCAGAGGAAGCATCCAGACTCGTTAGAGCGGATCTCCGAACTGCTGTCTGATTACCATCAGATGCAGCGCACTGAGGGTCAGAGGTCAAACCAGAAGAAGACGTCTGACTTCATCCTTTGGTTTCTTTGTTTATCTGATTTAAAGGCTGGTTTAAACGTCTCTGTCATCGGAGCACTTCCCCGCCAGGACAACAGAGGGCACAGCCCCCCACCACAGTCGTGTGTCCGCTCCCTGGCCGTGGATTTACTGTGTTTATGTGCTTCAGAGACTTTTTAACACCGACACATTCATCCCACCTCTAAACTCGTGTTTCCTGTCATTTCCATCCACGAATGAAACGCTCGCTGGGTGTCGTTGTACTCCTCCACAGATGAACAAATGGTCGGACGTACAAGACGTTCTTCAGTCTGTTCTGTGTTTGCAGCTAAAGGTCTTCAGCTGCCTTTATTTTTGGAGGGGCACGGCGGTGCTGTGGGCAAAGTCAGGAAGCGCCATCCAGACCAGTGGCTGGTCGCCCATAGGGGGCGCTAGGGCGTTGCCCCACCAGTCTCACTTAAGAAGGAGAAAAGAAGAAGAAGAAAAAATATCAACAATTGAAACTGAACGACGTCTACGTCTTACAGACTATAAGCGCTGTATTAGTTTACAGATGTGATTTACACTTTTAGCGCTACCGAATCGTCTTCGGACCTGTTTCCTGTTACTTTTGCGTGCAGCAGTCTCTGCCGTAGACCTATGCTAACTGACGCTGCCTCCCCCCCACCTCCACCATGAGAGGGTCTCAGCTCGGGTCAGGACAGAACCAGAACTTCTACACAGTTCTCCGTCCTTGTGGAGCAGCTGAGTACACCTCATGGAGTTTTGTTATTATGAGGAACTGGAAAATGATGAATGTGGCATCCGAGACTTTGGAACACTCATACGTGTACCTGCATGTACAAACGTGGATTTTACTAAACCGCGGATTATTACAACCATAAACCGGCAATGGTGAGCGTGAGTCAACGCTGCTAGCTTCATGAAGTTAGCTTGGTTTGTTTTTATGGTGAATTAGCACATATTAGTGAATATTTAGCACATTTTGCCGTTACGGTCTGGCGGAATGACGGAGTAAGAATGGTGACCCCTAGTGGTGATGTGTGGATCGCGCATCTGGAGTCACCTCAGTTCTCCCAAACGCAAATTGCATACTTACCGTATTTTCTGGACTATAAGTCTCACTTCTTTTTTTTCATAGTCTGGCTGGTCCTGCGACTTAAATACAACGTATGTAAACCGCGCTCTCCGGTCCAGGTTTCAGCTCCGCTGCCCCCTGGGAGGGTTTACAACACCGCCATCCTCTGCTGGAGACTGTGGCGCGCTGCTGCGGCGTATCATCCTGTTATTGTTACCGGTGCTTGTCTTGCAATGTGAAACGCTTGGTCTCAGATTTTGTAAGAAAAATAATAAAATTTCCCCCAAAATGCGACTTATAAATGTTTTTTACTTCTTCATTATACATTTTATGGCGGTTGCGACTTATACTCCGGGAAATACGGTACTTATTAGAATTATGAGCGATGAGGCTATTTTTAATAAATAATGTCAGCATTTTTCTAATCCCTGTTTCTCTGGAACGTGTTTGTTTTTAACTAGAAATGCGATGAAATAATGATGAAAGATTTCCCTTTTTGACGCGTTTTATTTAAAGACGTTAGAGATGAATGTTTATTTTTATATTATTTATTTCCTGCCTGCTTGAATTTTGCTGTTGGTTAAAAAGCAGGAATGTGACACAAAATTACACATTTTTAAAAGATTTTTTTCTAATAAACCGTCATTATTTTATTTATCTGTTCATAAACCATCATTTTGTAAGGAAGCAAATGGATTAGAAACATGTTATTAGTGCAACTTTATTAAAAAACCTGGTTATTCGTACGCGCCCCCACAACAGGGCGTGCACATCTCGGCTCAGCTCTTCTCACCGTAACACTTGTTAAAGTACGCCCAACCAAAAAGTAATTCACCAGCCGCCACTGACCCTGACCAATCACAAGCTTGCAGTCTCTGTTGTTTTTGAAGGATAGTAGAAAATGTGGTCGTGTCTCCGTCACCCTCTGTGGACCCATCAGAGAGGCCTTGTGCCGATGCAGGAGGGCGTGGCGTCTCCACGCCAACGCAGATGGAGAAGTATAAATCAGGCTTGGACTCGAGACGCTTCCCTGCAGGAACATCACGGTTTAGAAGCTGTATGGAAGTGAGCTGCTGGATCATGAAGGATGCTTTGAGAGTGGAGTCGGCTTTAAAGCACGCCGGATTCAAACCTGTTTTTATTTACAGGAACTTTTTCATTCACAAGGAAAGGACTGATTGACTAGGAATTCTGACTGGATCAGGTTAACGTTCCTAAACAGGAACAGCCACCTTGGTTTCTGAGTGATCTGTTTCCCGATCACCTTCATAACACAAACTATTGACTGATGTCTGATCGACGATGAGCTAATGCTCTCACAAAGAAAGCCTCCAGATTGTTTCAGAGGTAAAAACAATTTATGATTTCCAAGGACGTCTCAGAGAGAGTGTTGCTGCTGCAGCGACGGCAGACGTTGAGGATATTAGTGTGCACGGAGGAGGACGGCCTGATTTATCCTGCAGTATTTATTAACACAGATTGATCCGAGTGCCTTTGAACATGACTTTCTCCCACAGGGTCCTTCAGACGGACGCTAATCCCCGAGCTGAGCCGAGAAGACTCACTGAGGGTCATTTCCACCTTAAACGCCGCTGGAGTCAGGGTCCCTTTAACACAGAGGTAGAGACACGGTGTCTCAGTGGACATGAGGACAGCCAAGGGTCAGAGTTCCTCACATCCGTGTTCACAACCAGAAATGAATTACAGAAAAGCCATTCTGTTCTAAAAGTCACATGACTTTGGGTTTTCATCCTATTGGCCATGTGGGTCTACTGCCTCAGTCAGTGTTTGCTTTCAGGTTTCAGGACCTATGTCCCTAAAACAAGCCTCTCATTAAGTCCCCGTGTGTGACATCACAATAAGGAAAATTAGAAAAGAACGACCCTCGCTCCTGAAGGAGCAGCAGCTCTACTCTGAGCCTCTCCTGGATATCAGAGCTTCTCAGCTTATGGCATCCTGAGTGGGAGATGGGTTGGCGGTCCCATACATGATGTCACCCTGATCTAAGATGGAAGGACTGAACAAGGTTTGCTTTGCAGAAGGAGTAAAGGATGACCTGTTGCTATGGAAACTAGGGATGCTCCGTCAGGTTTTTTGCTGCTGATCACCGACAGTGATAACATAAATGTTCTATGCAGTTATAAGGAGTGCTGCAGGCTACATGATCTGGGATTAAAGGAACAATAACATCACCAAATGACCTGTGTTCGTTCAGACAACACGTGTTTCTTTTTTAACGGATGAGAGGTCAAATGTCTTCAAGATAACCAGAAAAGTCCAGCTGTTTTCAATTCAATCTCTAAAGATGATCATGTCCAGGATGACTGAGAAGCTACACTCTGAAGCACGCAGCGTCACAATGAGCTGCTGTCGCTAACAATCCGGTTTGAGAGTGGAGAAATAGATGCAGATGTCCGGTCCTGCAGACATGCACCCGTCTGTGTGGACGGATTAAACAGAGGGCAATAGGTGCAGCAATAACACGAGCTGCTGTTTTCAGAAAGAAAGGGTCCAGGCCGGCTGATTTATGAGGATCTAACCTGAGTATCTCATCAAGTTCCTCGTTTACCTGAATGGAGAACCAGGAAGTGGTTGTGGAGCAGGAACCGTTGCATAGCTGGGTCGAGGTCAGAGACCCAAAGACGTGTGAAGCTGTAGCAAAGGCGCGACCGGACTGAAGTGGTAATTGAAGGAATTTACCGTTTTAGCTTAAACTGAGACAACAATGCCATCAGACCTGATTACATTTGGCGAGTGTGAGGACTTGTTGGTGTTTTCCAGACGTGACAGCCTGCCAGAACGTTTTGGGTCAGAACTACTCATCAGAAACTGGCTACTTTCATTTGATCCTTATAGATCTGAAGGATCGCCAGTCCCTGATATTCTGGGATGTCTTTGCCAACATCGATATTTTAGATGAATCCGTTCTGACAGTTCAGTGTTGATCCAGGGACTGAAACCATTTGAACTCTGACCTTTCTTAAAGGAGTGTGTCGATCTAACCACGAGATAAAATAGTTTTAGAAATGTGACCAAGCGTCCTCGACAGTAGGAATGAGGTTACTAATGTGCCATTGCTCTGTGGCTACCTCACGTAAAAAGGCCTGCTCATAGAAGGTTTTAGCACTCGTTTACTGATCATGAGGGGAGGTGGATTAATGTTTGTACCGTTGTGGACACATCAGAGTATGTTGTTGGTCTGTCAGTGAGAATCGTATCAATGCTCCATTATCAAAGGACTTTCTGGCATACAGATACAAAATGAATGAAGTAAAATAAATTACTTTTTAATTCAATATTCATTCATTATTTAAGAGCACAGAGAGCTGCATCAGATGCGGCCCCAGACCCACGGGTTGCCGACCCCTGGGCTATCCTGATGAAATGAGCAGGGATGGACACGGCAGAGTCAGGCACTGACTTCTTGAGCCAGGTCTCAGACATGACTAAAACATCAGGTTCAGCTGTCTGAACATAAACTTTAGGTTCATTGAATTGTGGAGGAGGCTTCAAATGTGTAAAAATCACTGCCGTGAGGAGCGCCGTGCGTCGCCATCAGCTCAGGCAGAGAACAGAATAAAAGAGTTTTCCGACACCGTGAACATTCCCGCAGCAGCAGCAGCTGACCAACCAGAAAATGTGCCGACAGGCTGGTATGGAGGACGAGGAGAGAGAGCATCCACACAGAAACATAGATCAGGAGCAAACACAAGAAATAAAATGTCGAAACAAGAGGAGTGCGCTTCAAAGTGGGCATGATGTTGGAAAAACAACTTTGTGAGCATAAAAACCAGCTGCTGCTCATCATGACACAGAGATGTTACTTCTGACTGACCGGGAGAGATGTACTGCAGCCCTGATGATCATTCATGAAATGTTAAATTCATAAGTCTCACCTCTGGCTCATATTGTCTTTGATTCATAGCCTTTCAATGTTATTACGTGTGTATTTAAATAAACAAGCATCAGTGAAGGGTTAGGGTTAGGACTCCTCCTGGTGTGCAGAGCGCCACGTTCTCTCCAAGTTTCTGGAGTTAAAGTTCCTAAATCAGAATTAAAGCAGGAAGTCAACTTCCTGCTTTAATTACCTTCCATTTTAAAGAAGCAACATCATCTAATGTCACACGTAAACAGGAAGTAACATTATGAACGAAAGCATCAATTTGTGAAGGGCTAGAAATGATAATATTGCCTCTGCTGCGTTCCTCTGAGATGCTGAGACAGTCGAGATGCAACAGCGTTGTCAGATAAAGGGCGACTGTCGTTCTGACATGCTGCCGGCCCTTCGCCGTGAGTCTTTGAGCGGCGGTTTGAATCCCACTGAAACTCACTGACCTCTCCTTCGTCTGATTGGATGTAGAACTGTCACCGTCCACTCACCATAACTCAGGCGCTTCAGGTCTCAGACTCACCTGTTCCTCTGAGTTTTACCTGAATCTTGACCAGGAGGAAGGGAGGAAAACTTTTCCTTTTTTATTCCAGAACATGATGAAAACCTGGATCAGGTATTAATTCACTTCTGCATGCTAATTCGGATGGGAACGCAGGGTAGGCCTGCTGACAACAGCCGGCCGCTGGAAACGAAGCCTGGGAGGAGGAGGAAGGTTGTGAGAAGAATAAAATTTCCACGGCTGAGCTGCAGGAGCAGTTGTCGGGAGGTTAAGGTGAAGGCCAATCCAGCTGTAAGAGGGGCCAGGATTAAAGTCTTTGAGATATGGATCCGCGGGCTCTCCGGCTCTCAGTACCGGGGCTTAAGGATCATATCCGTGGACAGACGATCGATTGCTCCTGCCTTTCTTTTCTCTCCGTCTTCAAGGGGATTTTTGGCAGTGCTTTCATGGGGTCCTGTGCTCCTGCCCCTAATGACAGGGTGGGAGCTGACGTTCGGGCCGCAGGGCTTCAGCAGGATTTCTGGCAGAGCGTGTTCCCGGCACTCACGTGTTAGCAAACATACTTATTTCACATGTCATACATGTACAGTGTAAGCTCTCCACAGGTGAGTCGAGCCCATCGCCACACCTGGGGGCCGCAGATGAAACGGTAAATCTTTAGAAAGCCACTCCTCACATCATGTCTGGATATTCATCATGTCATCATCCAGACTTCATGGTTTCATAGACTTAACTCAGATTTGAGTCATAAATGATCAAAACAATATGATCAGACTATTTTGAATCAGCAGCGTTGTAGAAAACATCCTGATTTATATGGTTGTCATTGAAATTTCACCAGATTTTCTTTCCAAACGGATGATTTGATCATCCCAGCTCATGTTCCACTCATCTAGAATGTGGATCTGATTTTACATGAAACACATTCCCATTCAGAGATCCGTCCCAGTCCCTCAGCTCCTTATCAAACGTAAGCCTCCTTTACAGGAGTGCAGAGTCCACGCAGCTTCCGGAAGACTCACATTAACACCGGATGCAGATGAGTGGAGCATCTCTGGAGAGTTGCTCAGGATAACAGCTCTGTGTGTGGAGAAGCCGGTACACGTGTCGTATCAGATGATCACTCTCTGAGAACCAATGTCCTCGTCATTAATGGAGACAGAATGATGCAACGCGGTTCCATTTGGAGATCAGTCGCTGAAACATGTCTCACTTCCTGTCTGGCTCACATCATCTCAATTTGGTGACGATCTTCATGAAGCATCAGAAGAAAACAGAAGCCATGCAGAAAGATTGCACCGCAGCGGGTGTGAATGTTCTGATTGGACTCTGACCTTTGGTCTTTGTGGAAGCCGCATGCGTTCTGCACTCAGTGTAAAGGAGGCTCAACGCCTCCTCTCGGCTGCTGTTGGCTTTCATGTTATTTTAAATCTGATGCAAATGTTGGATTTAATGTTGTAGAAATAGCTTTGGAGAATAAATCTGGTGATGTCTGCTTGTTGTTGGGAGGGCATGATGACCATCAGTGTCCTCAGCCTCCACCATTATACTCCTACTGTCCAGGAATGCTAACGCCCGTGTCGCTAAAGCGCATAGCTCCTGCTCAGGTGCTTCCCCACTTCCTGTTGCTGCTGATGGTTGTGTTACTATCACATGATCTGGCACTCCTTTTCCTCATTTTGCTTTCTGAGGTTTTTGTCATTTTGAGATTGTTGTTATTTATTCAGACATGAAGTTAAGTGATTCAGTCCTCCAGCTCCTCATCAGCCGCGTAGCTTCTCTCTGGTGCCAGCTTGCCTCTCTGCCCCTTTGGAGCTTTCAGGTGTGACTGCACCCTAGTTCTGCCGCAGGGTATCTGTACTTCTGCTGTAGGGTATCTGTACTTCTGCTGTAGGGTATCTGTACTTCTGCTGTAGGGTATCTGTACTTCTGCTGTAGGGTATCTGTACTTCTGCTGTAGGGTATCTGTAGTTCTGCTGTAAGGTATCTGTACTTCTGCTGTAGGGTATCTGTACTTCTGCTGTAGGGTATCTGTAGTTCTGCTGTAAGGTATCTGTACTTCTGCTGTAGGGTATCTGTAGTTCTGCTGTAAGGTATCTGTAGTTTTGCTGTAGGGTACCTGTAGTTCTGCTGTAGGGTATCTGTAGTTTTGCTGTAGGGTATCTGTAGTTCTGCTGTAGGGTATCTGTAGTTCTGCCGTAGGGTATCTGTAGTTCTGCTGTAGGGTATCTGTAGTTCTGCTGTAGGGTATCTGTAGTTCTGCTGTAGGGTATCTGTAGTTCTGCTGTAGGGTATCTGTAGTTCTGCTGTAGGGTATCTGTAGTTCTGCCGTAGGGTACCTGTAGTTCTGCTGTAGGGTATCTGTAGTTCTGCTGTAGGGTATCTGTAGTTCTGCTGTAG
>SSNQ01034118.1:287888-300841 GCA_006942095.1 Nothobranchius kuhntae | reverse complement strand
GTTGCTACCCGGGTAGTGTTTGTGTCTTATCTGTAGATCTGTATGGATTTTTCCAGTTCGTGAAGGTTCCTCTGCGAAAGGATGTCTCGGCTGGCCACACCGTTTACACCTGTCCGCAGTCCATCTGGGCTCGGCTCGCCATCACATCAAGAATGCAGAGTCACTATAAAACCAATCGGGATCTCCACAAGCTAGCTCTCAACAACGGTTACTCCAGTTGCTCACAGATGACTCACAAGGTTCCAGCTCGCTCCGTTCAGTGCACAGCCACGCATATGCTTGGAGGCGAAAAGTGAGTATGTTGCACGTCTATAGCTCAGGTTTCAGAAGGTGTAACCTGAACCCTGGTGGGCATTTGTGGTATTACAGTTCAGACAACATAAACAGGTTTAGTAGCCCAATGCTTCTCATGGGTTACATAAGGAAAATGAGAGGTTCTTACATTTTATTTAATGAGCTGTAAGGCATGGGATTCCATAGTAAATATGAAATCCACCTTATGGATCGAGGGTTATTTAAACCAGAAGATTGGATCTTTTTAATGCAGAGATTATGTAACCGTTATGTATTTACTCAGAGACAACAGAATAGAGGGAGTCAAGTTTTAAAGTTAAGAATTTTATTACTAACAATTAAACTAGACTGACTTCAAAACTAAATGTGTAGTGTAACTAAAAATGGATGAGGCGGTGAATGGATGACGTGTCATGTAAATCAGAACCAGCAAATCCGAAGAAGCGATTAGTTCTGACGGGAACTGAAGATGTTGTTTTGAAATAAGCTTTGGTTAGTTTCAGAAACAGCATGAAACCCCATCATGTTGTGTCTACCTTTGCCTTCGGTGGAAGTCCTCCTGTAGATCAGGAATGCCGAGGTCCAGCGGATCCTCTTTGGAAACCGAGCTAGTAGAAGAAGCCGCGGTTCCGGCCAGACCCATCTGGAGTTAACTCCGGCACACGACACGTTATTGGCGTCTGTTCAGACCCAAGCCGGGAGTCGCTCTGGTCAGCGTTCAACCAGACGACACCTACGCCTGCACTAGGCATAGGACCGTGTCGAAAAGAACTGCCATCGACGTACATGATCGGCAAGTCCACACAGAGAGACTGATCAAAATAGTGGAGGTTGCGGTTTTGAAGAGTCTGAGGAGGGCTGGCTGGTGGGACTGACGCGACAGCGTCGTCCGAGCAGTGTTGGCACGCAGCCAAACCCATGCCAAGAGGGCTACGTCGGTTCTGGGCGTAACGTACTTCGATGTCGAAGCTTTGAAGAGCCAGCAGCCATGACGCGATTCGCGCATTGGTCACCACACCATCTCTGATGCGCTGACTGTTAAGGAAGGTCACTGGCTGGTGCCGAGTCTCAATGATAATTTTCTGTCCACCAATGTAGCTAGAAAAGTGTTTCACCGCCCACATGGTGGAAAGCAAAGCTTTTTCACAGCCAGAGTACTTCAACTCGGGACCGGACAAGAGCTTACTAGCATAGGCTACGACACGCCTGTCGCAGTCATATACTTGGTAGAGACCAGCACTCAAAACAGTGAGCTGACAAACCGACCTCAAGGTGGAACTCCTTGTCGCAATCGGGGAGCGCCAAGCACGGAGCTGAGCATAACGCGGCCTTCGGGTCATCCATGGCCTGTTGCTGCTGCTCAGTCCACTCGAAATGCACATCCTTCTTCAGTAGATTAGTCAGAGGTCTCGCTATCTCAGCGTAATGTTCTACAAACTGGCGCAAGTAGTTGCAGACCCCTAAGCAGCTCCGAAGTTCGGAGACGTTCGTAGGAGGTGTGATGGTGGCCACATCTTGAATTCAGCCAAGTTGAGGCTGCGCTCCCTGTGGTCCCACAAGGAGGCCAATGAACTGAACCTGTGACCTGCACCACTGACCTTTGGCGAGAGAAATCTTTGCACCTGCAGCTGTGAGCTGACCCATGACATGGTCCAGCTCGGACAGGTGGTCATCCAAGGTACGCTTACGAATAAGAATGTCGTCGACATAGATGAGGGCACCTCGCTCTCGAGCATCAGGGCAGGCTTTGTCCAAGAAGATGTTGAACTCAGCTGGTGAGTTGGAATAACCAAAAGGACACCGAGTGAAGGTGTACTGGCGTTTAGCAAAGGAGAAGGCTAGTTTGTGTTGGTCCGATTTATGGATAGGAATTGTCCAAAATCCAGACACAATGTCAAGTGTGGAGAAGTATTTAGCATTTTTCACTTTTGGAAGTTCTTGTTCCAGGCGCGCCATCGGCCACTTAGACAAGGGAACCTGTTTGTTGAGTTGCCTGTAGTCAATGGTTAGTCGCCACTTACCATTAGGCTTCTCTACTGGCCACAATGGAGCCGAGTAGGTGCTGTTGCAGGGTCCGCTGATCTCTTTAGCCAAGAGGCTTTCAATGATTTCCTGGACTGGTCCGTGGGACGCCAGGGGAATCTTGTATTGTATTGACGCACAAAAGTCGGCACAGCGTGTGGCAGTGGAGGAATCCTGACTTCGTGGATAGTGGTTAGACCACAGTCCAAGGAGTCAAGTGAAAGAAAATCTTTGTAATTTAACAGAAGTTGTCGTAGTTTGTCTTTCTCGACATCGTTGGTAAGAGCACCTGCTTGGTCCACGACCAGTTCGCTATCTCTTCCGAACTGGGAAACATGTTGTTTTCATGGATACCGGAACAAGAAGAACCGGAAATGACGTATATTGTGTCTGGACGTAGTCCATACGTCCTGACGCTATCCCAACGTCCGCATTTAAATCGGGTTATGCAAGTTAGAGGTAACTCTTTCTATTTATGCTTGTAAACGAGTTATTCTGATCAACTCAGAAACCCGAATACCGACCGTGTCAGAAGCGAGCAAATCCTCATTGACTCCCATGTTAAAAATACCAATTTCACAGCAGAAATAAACATGTTTACAGCCTGGTACCAGAACATGTTTTTGGTTTAAATGATCTAGTTTACACTCATGACAACTCTGAGGGGGGTGAATGTTTTTCTCACTCTTCTGTTTAAGTGTATTAAAAGCCTAAAATTCTGTATAATTAATGAGCATCAGACCCACGTGACCACAGAGCTAGCTCCGTGGAAAGGCCTCGGTAGAGCCTCAGTCTGGCCTGGAAACTGTTCCGGGATTTTGAGTCTCTGTGTGTGTGTATTCTTGTTTGGATATTATTTGTGCAATTGTTGGACAAAATGACTTGATGTGGCATTAATTGCACTAATAGAGCGTCCAAGGAGTCTCCACTTCAATTTTTTCGGTAAGTAAAATTATATTTATGTATTTTAGGTCACTGCCGAGCTGAGCTTAGATTTTAACAAGTACTGTTTAACCATGAAATTTAAATGTAATAGGGTAAAACCCAGTGCATTTAACATTATGCTGCACTTTAGAAAATGGGTTGAAATATAACATGTTGGTGGAGCTGGGTTCCCACTATCGGCTTGTGGAGCTCTCGGGAGACCGATGTTTTCCACCCGGTTCTCCCCTCCCCGCAGCTCGGCGCATCTCTGTCTGATCGCGGCTTCTGTCTGCTGCGTGGGCTGCCGGCTTGTGGAGCTCTGGGATGGAAACCTTTCCACCCGGTTCTCCCCAGCGGCAGCTCTGCGCATCTCAGATCGCAGCGGCGCTTGGCTGCTGTGCGGCTGCCGGCTGGACTGTTATTTCCTGATATTTGGACGTCTCTCTTCTGATTGGCAAACAGGAACACGAGCCTACCACTTACTCAGTTTGCTCTGCAGCGTTGATGGTTTTTCTGCACAAATAACATAAGACTGGAGGAGTTCTGCTGTGTGGTGGAGTTGCTAATGCTAACGGTCCTGGACACTGACCCAACCTCAGCCTTCCCCGTCGTGAGCCAAGATGTGTGAGGCCATGAATGTTTAGTGACAGTGTGACATAGATCTGTCAGGCTTTTCTAACCCTAGAGTTTCACTGTCTGTTTTCTATCCATTTCCTTCCGCTTGTCCGGACTCGGGTCGCAGGGTCGCGAGGCCCAGACTTCCCCTCCCCAGCCACTTGGGCCAGCTCATCTGGGCGAATCCTATGTCGTTCCCTGGCTACCCAAAACCGGACCAATGGTGACAGAGGGGCGTGGGCATCCGAAGCAGCCAATCAGCTGGTCGCACTGGCACAACAAACTGTAGGTGTTTCTCAATGTCAAGGAACCTTGCCTTGATGTCTTGGCCCCGCCCCGGTTGCCTAGGAGATACGTCATCAGGAGCCGCCAAGACGTGTTCCAGTCGGTTCCAATGTTCATGTTCTGCCAAGGCATGTGTTCTCCGTTTGTTAGCCGTTTAGCTAGCTGAGCAAGGATACATGGGAGGTGTCTTGTAGCCTAGCCTTGGTCACAATAAACTGTGGTATTTTCAAAAAGACGGTGGATCAGAAGCCGGAAGCTACTTCGGGGACAACTTTCAAGTTTAAAAGTAAGTCAACTAATTTAAAATGTTTTTTTTTTTTTAGATCCAAAGAAGTTATCTATGGTTGGTTAGTTGCTTAGTAGTTGCAGCTTCGGTGGCTAGCGGGTAGTAACTCACTTATATATTTAATTTAATAAACATAAATAAATAAACGTGCAGCATTTTTAGGACCAAAGCAATTATTAATAACACGTTTCATCTGCAATAAAAGAATGGGAGATTTTAAATGATTCGTTATTACACAAACGTTTGTCATTAGGTTTGCTATTGCACTAGATGAACATATAAAAATGTTAGCATTAGTAAAGTAAACTTACTTCAGGCACCAACTAATTACCAAGCCGCTGCCTTATCCTGAGTGTCTCTATGTGCTTTGGTAGAAATGTTTCATCTAAAGAGATTTATTATATTATTATTTACTATTATTACATATATGGGGTTAGGGTTTTATATACACATGTGTGTGTGTATCGGCTCATAGCAGAAGAAAGGTTTGGTAGTAAAGGTCCTATAAAAGTTTGTTTACGTTGGCTCACCTGGACTTGGTTGTCCTCGGCACCCTCCATGTTGTGGCTGAAGCTCACATTTGACCCAGAGTGATGCTTTGAGCCAGAACATGCAGGCTGGCAAAAGGGAAGTGTTTCTGAAGACAGAGGTGGGTCATGTGACATCTCACTAGGCTCAAGAGGTTCTGACAGCTTTGTGGAGGTCTGCTCTGGCAAACAAAGCAGAGCCTCTGCCTCCTGGACCTGAGCAGCAGGAGCATTAGTTACTCAAATGTGAGCATTTAACGGTGAGACGCAGGAGATGCATACCTGGTCTCTGTCATCCTCGGTCTCCATCTGGCAGTAGGAGTTGACTGACAGGTCATCTCTGAGGTTGTCCTGGCTGCTGTGAGGCAGTTCCACTCGTCCACTGAAGAACAGGACAGTCTCAGGACTGGGGTTTGGCCAGGACAGGATACCCTGTTTGTCCACGCAGCACAGCACCTGGACAGGCACACCGATAAACCCGTCTACACCTTCAGCTAACAGAAGAGACCAGCTGAAACTATTTGTCTTCTTAAATGTGAGGGTAACTGGGCCGCCAGCAGTGGACCTCACAGATCAACCAGAACTATCTGCTATGAAAGGGTTCTGAACTCACAGTGACAGAACCCAGGGTGTGGAGCAGGCTGGACGTGTAGCAGAGCATCTGGGATTGTCCCTTTAGGACACCAACCAGGTGTCTCCACACACACCTCAGCATCTCCTGTGGAGGAAACACACGCACACACACACACACACAATATAATTACTGATACACATTTCAAGAGCCTGTATTTGATTAATCACCTTCTACAACCCCCAACGGCGCTTTACAACACAATCTGTCATTCAGAAATAGAATAATTCAGAATCAGAATCAGAATAGGTTTATTGCCATTGTCAGTGAACAAACGATTCACAAACTAGGAACTTGCTTTGGTACTAATGTGCTACATATAACATGAATAATAAGATTAACAATAGAATAAAATAGAATAAAAAACTAGAATAAAACTTTCAGCTATAAAAAACGGCAAGTAACATGGCCGATAACGTGACGTTGTGTCGAGTACAGAAGACCAGCATGGTTGTGTGTTTATAAGCTGTTCACAAGTCTAACGGCAGATGGAAAGAAGCTGTTCTTATGGCGGGAGGTTCTGGTCTGGATGGACCGTAACCTCCTGCCTGAGGGGAGCGGCTCAAAAAGTCTGTGACCCGAGTGCTCTGTGTTCACCACACCATGCCCGACACGTCGTGGTGGAGGTTTGGCTGTGGTCTTTAAGGACAAACATGTCTGTAATCTGGTGAAAAATGGACCTTTTACAACTTTTGAATGTGAGGTCATCAAAGTAGGGTTACAAAATGGCTACCGATGGCGATTTATGGCCGTCACACAAGATTGGAGTTCTCACAGTGTGATATAAACAGAGAGGTGGCACATTGTAAGATTTCAGTGATGCAGACTGCGTGACGCCGCTCTCCAGCAGGACGCTGCATCATGACCACACCTCCCAAAGCATACGTCACAAAGCAGACCGCTAACCAAAACAAAGCTGAAAATATAAAAACACTTAGTTTTAGCGTCAGTTCATGACCCAGCTCATCTTCCTCAGAGAGGAAGCGTCGTTTTTAAAACCCTTGCTTTGGCATCAGACTGTGGGTCTACTTTTCCCGTCTTCCAGATAAACAGCTGATCTGTCAGCTGGTCATTCATCCTTCTCCTCCTTTACACACAAGAACCCACTTAACTACAGAGAAGTAAAAATCTGTCACAGATCGCTGTATTATCTAAACTTTTGCTGTGAATTCTGTCTCACTGCCCCGCAATTGGACCAGAAACATTAGTCCAAAACTGTTTTAATCACTTAAGAAATATCTCCAAACTGTGAAGGTTGGTGTCAAAACATGAACTTGAAATGGTTCTCCATGCCTTTATCTCCTCCCGTCTAGATGACTGTAACACACTCTTCACATGTTTTAACAAAAAAGCCCTTGACCGCCTTCAGTTGGTCCAGAACTCTGCAGCGAGGCTCCTAACTGGAGCAAACAGAAGAGCACATATCGCTCCTATTCTGGTGTCTCTGCACTGGTTACCCGTTAACTTTAGAGTTCATTTTAGAGTCCTGACTAGAACTTTCAGGGCTCTACATGGTCAAGCTCCTCCCTACATTACTGAACTGTTAAAGCCTTATGCTCCAACCCGAGCCCTCAGTCCACCCACCAGAACTTTCTAGAAGTTCCAGAGACCAGATACAAAAGTCAAGGAGATCACTCCTTCAAGACTGTTGCACCCCGATTTTGGAACATCTAACTTCGTGTTTTTCTCCCCAGAAGAAGCTACAATGACGTTCTGCTGAGCTGTGGTGGCCTCATGGAGGGGGCCATCGTCTAGCACACTGCTGCTAACCACTTAAACATTCTTTCTGTCCTGATAATAACTTTTTGCTTTCCTTGACGTTGGATGTGCTACTACTAGTTTACCCGTTTCATTATAGATCCACTAGGACAAATACAATAAAGTTTATCTTTCACCAATTAGAATATTTACTAAGAAATCACAATGTAACCATAGAAACACTACTTGGTGTGTGTGTGTGTGTGCGCGCGTGCGTGCGTGCGTGTTCTGTCTTCTCCATCCCCAGTGAGTCGTGGAGGATGGCTGCTTATACTGAGCCAGGATTCTCTGGAGGTTTCTTCCTGTTAAAAGGGAGTTTTCCTCTCCACTGTCACTGCATGCTTGCTTAGTATGAGGATTGCTGTATAGTCACTGAAACTAGTCAGTGACTCGATGCAACCTGCTGGGTTCCTTATATAGGAAATGTGTTACTGATTGGCTTAATGAACTGACCTGTAGTGGAATGTTTACTGTGTGCAGGTCCTTGAGACGACTCTGGTCGTGATTTGGCACCAGAAATAAACTTGAATTGAATTAAAACTGAGCTACTGCTGTCCCACATGCTGAAGACAATTAAAATTGTGTTGCAAGGAGGACAAAGCTGCATTCAAAGAAGAACTTCATGCATATAAAATGCTGTTGCTAGCATATAAATGTGTATTAGAACTGTAAACGGCATCCATCCATCCATCCATCCATCCATTTTCTTCCGCTTATCCGGAGTCGGGTCACAGGGGCAGCAGCCTAAGTCGAAAGGCCCAGACTTCCCTCTCCCCAGCCACTTGAGCCGGTTCTTCCGGGGGAATCCCAAGGCGTTCCCTGGCCAGCTGAGAGACGTAGTCCCTTCAACGTGTCCTGTGTCTTCCTTTATGTCTCCTCCCGGTTGGACGTGCTCTGAAAATCTCACCAGAGAGGCACCAGGAGGCATCCTGACCTGATGCCCAAGCCACCTCAACTGGCTCCTCTCGAGCCCCTCCCAGATGGCCGAGCTTCTCACCCTATCTCTAAGGGGAGAGCCCAGCCACCCTGTGGAGAAAACTCATTTTGGCCGCTTGTATCCGCAATCTCGTTCTTTCAGTCACTACTCAAACTCATGACCATAGGTGAGGGTGGGAACGTAGATCGACCAGTAAATCGAGAGCTTTGCCTTCTGGCTCAGCTCTCTCTTCACCACGACAGACCGGTACAACGCCCGCATCACTGCAGACGCAGCACCAATCCGTGTATCAATCTCACGCTCCATCTTTCCCTCACTTATGAACAAGACCCCGAGATACTTAAACTCCTCCACTTGAGACAGGACCTCATCCCTGACCTGGAGAAGGTATTCTACCCTTTTCCAACTTAACAGCATGAACAATGTTATTAATATAGATTCGGAATAAGGTTCAATCCGGTATCGATCCTTGAAGAACGCCCATAGAAACAGGTGGAGGAGCAGATTGGTAACCCTCTGTTCTCACGGTTTGTGTATGACCTAAGGTATAACTTCTGAACCATGGCACAGATGCCTGAGAAAGTTCTATATGTTTGAGTCTACTAAGATGTTATGGTCTACAGAGTCAAAGGCTTTAGTCAAGTCAACAAACACAGCTACACAATATTCCTTATTGTCAATGGCACATATGATGTCATTTAGCACTTTAAGTGTTGCGGAGACACATCCATGGCCAGTTCTGAAGCCGGACTGCATGGGTGTAATAATGCTGCTGGATTCCAGATAGCGAGTTAGCTGTTTGTTGACTAACTTTTCAATGACGTTAGAGAGGCAAGGCAGGATAGAGATAGGCCTGTAACAGCTTAGGCTTGAATGATCTCCTGCTTTAAAGAGTGGAGTAACAGATGCAAATTTCCAGTCCTGCGGAAATGCACCACTTTGTACGGACAGAGTAAACAGATGTGTAATAGGTGCAGCTATAACATGTTCTGAAATTTTCAAAAAGAAAGAGTCAAGATTATCCAGTCCAGCAGATTTATGAGGATCTAACCCGAGTGACTCGTCACGTACCTCATTTACCTGAAACAACGAATGGAGAAACAAGAATTGGTTGTGGAGAGAAAATCACTGCATATTGCTGAGTCGAGGTCAGAGACCCCAGAGACGGGTGAAGCTGTAGCAAAGGCATGACTTGACTTGATAAAGTGATTATTGAAGGAATTTACCATTTTAGTTTTATCCGAGACAACAATACCCTTAGATTTGATTGCATTTGGCAAGTGTGAGGACTTATTGGTATTTTCTGGCGTTTAGTCGGTTGGAGTCAACTAAATCTCTACAGTATTTAGTCGGTTTTGGTCGACAAAAACTTTACAGCGCAAAGTCGGTTTCAGTCGACTAAATCTCTACAGCATTATGCCGGTATTAGTCGACAAAATCTCTACAGCGTTTAGTCGGTTTTAGTCGACTAAATCTCTACAGCGTTTAGTCGGTTTTAGTCGACTAAATCTCTACAACGTTTAGTCGGTTTTAGTCGACTAAATCTCTACAGCGTTTAGTCGGTTTTAGTCGACTAAATCTCTACAGTGTTTAGTCGGTTTTAGTCGACTAAATCTTTACAGCGTATAGTCGGTTTTACTCGACTAAATCTTTACAGCGTATAGTCGGTTTCAGTAGACTAAATCTTTACAGCTTATAGTCGGTTTCAGTCGACTAAATCTCTACAGCGTTTAGTCGGTTTTAGTTGACTAAATCTCTACAGTGTTTAATCGGTTTTAGTCGACTAAATCTCTACAGTGTTTAATCGGTATTAGTCGACTAAATCTTTACAGCGTAGTCAGTTTCAGTCGACTAAATCTTTACAGCTTATAGTCGGCTTCAGTCGACTAAATCTCTACAGCATTTAGTCGGTTTTAGTCGAAAAAATCTCTGCAGTGTTTAATCGGTTTTAGTCGACTAAATCTCTACAGTGTTTAATCGGTTTTAGTCTACTAAATCTCTACAGTGTTTAGTCAGTTTTAGTCGACTAAATCTCTACAGTGTTATATCGGTTTTAGCCAACTAAATCTCTACAGCGTTTAGTCGGTTTTAGTCGACTACATCTCTACAGCGTTTAGTCGGTTTTAGTCGACTAAATCTCTACAGTGTTTAGTCGGTTTTAGTCGACTAAATCTCTACAGTGTTTAGTAGGTTTTAGTCGACTAAATCTCTACAGTGTTATGTCGGTTTTAGCCGACTAAATCTCTACAGTGTTATGTCGGTTTTAGCCGACTAAATCTCTACAGTGTTTAGTCGGTTTTAGTCGACTACATCTCTACAGCGTTTAGTCGGTTTTACTCGACTAAATCTCTACAGTGTTATGTTGGTTGTAGTTGACTAAATCTCTACAGTGTTTAGTCGGTTTTAGTCGACTACATCTCTACAGTGTTTAGTCGGCTTTAGCCGACTAAATCTCTACAGTGTTTAGTCGGTTTTAGTCGACTACATCTCTACAGCGTTTAGTCGGTTTTAGTCGACTAAATCTCTACAGTGTTATGTCGGTTTTAGCCGACTAAATCTCTACAGTGTTTAGTCGGTTTTAGTCGACTACATCTCTACAGCGTTTAGTCGGTTTTAGTCGACTAAATCTCTACAGTGTTATGTTGGTTGTAGTTGACTAAATCTCTACAGTGTTTAGTTGACTGTAGTCGACTAAATCTCTACAAAGTTATGTCGGTTTTAGTCGACTAAATCTCTACAGTGTTTAGTCGGTTTTAGTCGACTAAATCTCTACAGTGTTTAGTCGGTTTTAGTCGACTAAATCTCTACAGTGTTATGTCGGTTTTAGCCGACTAAATCTCTACAGTGTTGTCGGTTTTAGTCGCCTAAATCTCTACAGTGTTATGTCGGTTTTAGTCGACAAAATTTCTACAGCGTTATGTCGGTTTGAGTCGACAAAATCTCTACAGCGTTTGGTCGGTTTTAGTCTACTAAATCTCTACAGCGTTTAGTCGGTTGAAGTCGACTAAATCTCTATGGCGTTTAGTCGGTTGAAGTCGACTAAATCTCTTAAGTGTTATGTCGGTTGTAGTCGACTAAATTCTATAGTATTCAGTCGGTTTTAGTTGACTAAATCTCTACAGCGTTTAGTCGGTTGTAGTCAACTACATCTCTACAGTGTTATGTCGGTTGTAGTCGACTAAATCTCTACGGCGTTTAATCGGTTTTAGTCGACTAAATCTCTACAGGGTTTAGTCGATTGCAGTCGACTAAATGTCTACAGTGTTATGTTTTAGTCGACTAAATCTCTACAGTGTTTAGTCGGTTTTAGTCGACTAAATCTCTACCGTGTTTATTCGGTTGTAGTCGACTATAATTCCAAAAAGTTTTAGTCGACAAAGATTTTTGTTTTTAATTTTACAAAACATTAAACAGAGTTTTATTCTCTAACAAATGCATGTCTCGGTCAGACGTGTACTCTGAGCTACTGGAGTGAGTTTCATACCAGCATCATTTATTTTATGGCTATGGGACACAATCTCAGCTGCCCCAGATTCTGTTAAACAATAATCCCCAGACTGGTATCATTTTGTTAACTTTATTGATACTCACAATAGTGTCTACAATTTGGGGTGTAGGCAGTTCTGGCCAAGAGAGGAAGAGACTGAACAGGCTAGTTAAGAAAGCTAGCTTGGTTCTGGACTGCCAACTGAGTGAAAGGAGGATTTTGGGGAAGATTACCTCCATCTTGGAAAACCCCTCCCACCCACTGTGTTCCATAGTGGAGGTCAAGGGCAGCTCCTTCAGAGGCAGACTGAGACATCCAAGATGTAAAACAGAATGCTACCGTAGGTCATTCATCCCCTCTGCAGTAAGAGTGTAGAACTCCTCAGTTTAACTGGTACTGGCATCATCCTGGTACACAATAACACCAGTGATATATTCAGTACATGTGCAATACCCAGATGCACATTAGTATATCTGTGCCCTTTATGCCGTTTCTTCTTGGAAATTCTATTTTCTATTTCTATTCATATTTGAATTGCAGAAGGGTACAATAATAAAGACAAATTTTCTTTGTATTTGTTGATTTTAGAGGTTGAAGGTTACAATAAAAGCATATTGCCTTTTAGTGTTTACCTGTAATTTTATTATTTCTCATCTTCCTTTTCTCTAAGTGTATGTGCTGCAGTAGCAAGTGAACTGTGGGAGCAATAAAGTTTATTCTAGTCTAATAGCCTTGTATATTTACCTGCATTCATTTTTCCCCTTTTTCAAAGTGTATGTGCTGCCTTAACAAGTTAATTTCCCCACTACGGGATCAATAAAATTTTTTTCTATTCTTGTCTGTTCTAAAACACAAAAAGTATTTAGCTACTAATGTGAGGATTTTTAAAGGGATATTCTTCCCAAAATCGAAATTTTGTCTGCAGACATTTTTTCCAGCGTTAAATTAATTGGAAAAAAAAAACAATTTTTAACCAGCCCAGTCATTTTCCTAACCCGGCTGTACTCCTTTCGCTTTAGCTTAGCATAAAACACAATAAATGAATGGATCCAACTAGCTTTGTGATTTAAAAAGTCCTTAAAATCACTCAGTAGTGACCCCAGTTCTGCTTGGTGACCTAAATTTTCCGACTGACTGCAAGTGAAAATAATTGGTAACATAACAAAATTGCCCCCCCCCCCCCCCCC
>SSNQ01034118.1:275593-287878 GCA_006942095.1 Nothobranchius kuhntae | reverse complement strand
CCCCCCCCCCCCCCCCGGGGATCTGAGTTCGTGCAACGTTTTGTTATTAGACGTCTGTGCTAGTCATGGATTGCCCATAATGACCACCATGTTCAGACATAAAGGTGCCCATATGTGCTCTTGGCGCCTCAATTATCTCATTTGTTGTCGTCTAATCTGATCTGTGGCCGCATATCTTGGACACTTGTGTAAAGAGAAGGGCGGAGCTGTCAACTGACCACTACCTGGTGGCGAGTGGGCTTTGATGGTGGGGAAGGATGCCAGTCAGACCTGGCAGGCCCACATGTATTGTGAGGGTGTGCTGGGAATGTCTGGCGAAAACTCCTGTCAGAAGAAGTTTCAATTCCCATCTCCAACAGAATTTCCAAAATGTTCCCTTCATGCTAGTTGGATCCATTTACTTACTGTGTTTTATGCTAAGCTAAAGCTAAAGGAGTACAGCTGGGTTAGGAGAATGGTTAAAACTTGTATTTTCCCACTTATCTAACTCTGGTAAATATGTCAACAGACAACATTTTACACTTAGGTGGAATATCCCTTTAATAAAAGTAATCAGGCTTTTCAAGGTACAAGATTTATTACAATGAAGCACTGGCATAAAGAGCCTAAGTCTCCTCCCTTTCCAGTTGGCTTATGGGTCCCCAGAAGAACAAAAAAACAAATGCAAGTTAACGGGGCTAAAAAGTTATTTTCTAACCCACTTTGCCTTAGACCCTGGATCACACGTGTTGTACTGCAATTTAAATGAAAAGTAATGATGGGTGCTTCGACCACGTCAGTCACATACTTTGAGATTTATCAGCTAGTTAAAGTTTGTAATTAGCATGACTACAAAGTCAGCATGTCGCATATGTGATGTCACCACATAATCTCCCCTCCCCTAGCGTAGCTGCTACTCACCACATGACCAGATTTATGGTGGTTCTTTCCTCCTGTGGGAAGTTTGCTGAACTTACAGCCATTTTCCCTGTTTTCTCCGTGTCTGGTTCGATGACGTCACTGTCGTGAAGCGCATTTGTAGTTCTGGACTTATTTTCACACAAAACCTAAAATGTTGTTACCCCGTTTGTAAATAAGCGCGTTCTTGGTATCAAAATGTGTCTTTAAAGTTCATGGACATCCCACGTGAAATCCATGACACCTAATGGTCCGGGGACCGGTTGTCCAGAAGTAGATGGGCGTGACTTAGGTTTACTGTAGTAAGGAATCAAACTCACATTTCATTATGTCATTTACCATTATGGTTACCTGCATACAAGGCTTTATATTCCAGTACTTATTTCTACATCCTTCATTTACCATGTTTAATTTTATCATTTTTTTATCATCTGCATTTGCTTTAAACACTAGCAGCTGTCCTAACAAATAGAAAGACCCGAAGACAGACATCAGACTGATATGAGACCAACAGATCAGAGGGAACACTAAACACTGAGCAGGCACACACACACACACACACACACACACACACACACACACAATGAGGTCATACCTGCCAGGAAACAACTTCGGTGTAGCTGCTTAATGTGTCCTCGGAGAACTTAGCAATCTGTGTTAAAACAGAAGCTTGGTTAGCCACAGAACAACCCTGAGAGAGAGAAAGCGTGTGTGTGTGTGTGAGTGCGTGTGTGTGCGTGTGCGTGTGTGTGTGTGTGTGTGTGTGTGTGTGTGGTGTGTGTCATTCACCAAGCCAGATGATGATGCACGACTGAATTCAGCTAGAACTCTGGCTTCTCCAAAGGCATTCACTAGAACCCACATAAAGGGAAAGAGCAATGGCAGGATGGGCAGAAGTCCCATCACCTGGAAAACACAAGCTCACGTTGACATATCACACATGGTAAACGGTCTATATTTGTATAGAACTTCTTAGGGTTCCACAACCCCCCAAGATGCTTTACAACACAATCCGTCATTCACCCATTCACACCCTGGTGGGGATGAGCTACTATGTAGCCACAGCTGCTCTGAGGTACACTGACAGAGGTGCCACTGGTCCCTCCGACCACCACCAGCAGGCAAACTGTGTTAAATGTCTTGCCCAAGGACACAATAGCAGCAGTGTCTGGTCAGGGCTGGGATCGAACCTGCAACCTTGCCATTGTTAACTCACTGTGAACGTATATTCAGGGAGTTTCTCATGTCATGTTCTATGGTGAGGTGCTGTGAGAGGCGGGTGTGTGTAAGGAGATGAGGTGATAATGGCTGACGTGAAATAAACGGCGCCACAGAGAAATAAACGTGTTTATTAAACTTTTCATGATAGCAGAGGATAGTTTCCAATTATAAAGCGCCACCTAAACTCAACTAAACCAGGCCGTACGAATCCTGAGAAAATTATGTTAGTATGTGGAGACATGTTCTGGAGCTGGAAAAGGTAGAAACAAGCGCTCGCGGTGGCGCTGGGGCTCGAAGGACGAGCCAGACAGACATTCATGGTGGATCTCAACAAAGATGACAATATAGAAACTTTGCTAACAAAATTCGAGACAAAGATGGAGCTTATGAATTATATTCTCACTTCGACTCGATATCTAAAGACAGAGCAATGTCAGTGGTGGACTAAATTATAGAGTTTGAACAAAGACACAACCGTATAAAGAAGTATGACATGACTCTACCTGACACTGTACTAGTGTTCAAGCTCCTGGACACAGCTTGTCTCAAGGAGAGGAACAGACAGCTAGCACTTACGGCATGCACAGATCTGACATTTTCACCAATGACATTCACATGGAAGCGGATTTTCAGAGGAAAATCCACCGAGACAAGCATTGGCTGCAATACTCAAAGTGCAGTTTTCTACACGGAACAAAAATCAACGAACAGGTTCAGATGAAGTAATGGCCCACCACAGGGTGGAACATGACAGCTACAACAAGGTACAAACCCTCCAGATAGATACGGGAAGTACCTACCGTTGAGCTAAAGACTGTGTGCCACAGATATGTGATGATTTCTTTTCTTTATTTTCCTCAAGAATAAGTTTCAATTATTACAAAAGCACTTCAATGCAGGTAAATTAGCCATTGCAATGATTCTAAAATGCTGCAGTGTGTGTGTGTGCGCACACTCACGTGAGTGTTGTGAGCTGGCGTTGGGATTTTGCACCACTTAGATGTAGCCATCTTTACGCCTACTCCACACAGGAAGCAAAAGCGGCACGGAACGGCATTGGAAAGGTTTACTCGACCACAAAATCCCTCGAGACTTCCGCAAACCTCCTTGCAAGATTACACGATCCCTTGAGATTTCAAAGGTGTTAACTATGTTAACTGCAGTAATTGATGCATCTCAGAGATGGCTCGCGAAAAAATAGAACCCGATCCTATCTTTAATGGCACGGCGCTTCTGGGACACGCCTGGAAATGTTGCTTCCAGTGTGCAGTAGGGGTTACGCTGACAAAAATGTAACTAAGTAACTTTTTATTTTGAGTACATTCTTTCCACCTCTGTCAGAGGGACAGGTAGTGCCCCAGGTCAGCTGTGGCTACAATGTAGCTCATCATGTGTGAATGGGTGGATGACTGTGTTGTAGAACCCTAGAAGGCACTATACAAATATAGACCATTGACCATTTTTACCATAAAAATACCACATGATATATTAGTTAGCATACTAAACTGTTATGTAGGAAATGTATGTTGGTAATTATGGCAGAAAAGACGCCAGCAACAGGCCAAAACCCTAAAGGTGTGGTTCACTCGTTTAATCAACACATCTGAGGTCCCTAGTAGGAATGAATGCCATGTAAGGTGTACTCTGGGTTCAAAAAGCCCTGGTGTCCCCATTTAAGGATCTACAAGGGAGGGAGTTCGCTTCCGGTCGGCAACAAGATGGCGCCTGTGCTTGGCTTAGCCGCAGTCACCGGCCACTTTTTCAAACTTTTCTCCACTAGCCTCCTCTCTTCCACCTTGCTCCTGTCTGCGATCTTCTTCAGTAGTGTCCCTGCTACCATCTCCTAGGATCGCGACTCTTTTGTCCTTCCGTTCGTTCATGATCGCCCTAAATGCACCGAGGACGTACCATCCTGTTTGTTTACCTGAGTGGCGCGCTGGCCCGGAGCCAAACGACGGTCCCGACCTGCACGCCCCCAGCGATGTTTATCCGGTCCCGGGAAAACGTCGGAGGAAAAGAGGTAAACGAGCAGGAATCCAGGTGAGAATAAGACTTCTCTTAAGTGTGGTTTATCTAGTAAACATCGTGATCATCTAGCTTCTCTTCCTTTGGTTGGCGACTTGAGCTCCACTTCCGCATTCCCGCCAGGCCGCGTTACAGCGCGGTTCATCCGTCCAAGTTTTTTAAGGTTGGTTTATCCTCGTTCCTCAGCGTTTTCTCCTCCTGTTCCCTCCATAAGTGGTTTTAATAAACACCGTGGATCTAACCCTGCTAGTTTATGTCCACTAACTCCAGCTGCTTCTGATTCCTCCAACTCAAATATGGCTCTATTAAATACCCACTCTGTTAACAATAACACCTTCCTGCTCAATGATCTAATTCTCTCTAAAAACCTGGATTTTCTGTTTCTGACTGAAGTTTGGCAGCAAACATCTGATTATTCTGCTCTGATTGAACTCTGCCCGAGTGGTTATTTTTTTCTTAGCCAGCCCCGGGGTTCTGGTCGTGGTGGAGGCCTAGCTGTTGTTTTTTTCAGAGACCATCTTCCATGTAGCTCTACAACCTCTAGTAACTTTGCTTCCTTTGAACTGCAGCTGATTAAAGTCAGGCGTAAGGACCCGTTCTACTGTGCGGTGGTCTATCGTCCAACTGGTCAAAACAGTTCTTTCCTTTAGGAGTTTAGTGACTTTCTACCCTGCCTTTTATATCAAAACTGCTTGAGAAAGTCGTTTATCAGCAGCTGGTCTCACATTTAGCTGACTCTGATCTATTTGAGGTTTTCCAATCAGGGTTCAGGTCTGGCCATAGCACAGAGTCTGCTCTACTGAGGGTCTTAAATGATATCTATCACTAGATCAGGGTACATCTGTGGTGCTTCTGTTGTTAGATCTGATGGCAGCCTTTGACGCAGTTGACCACGCGATTCCACTTGATCGCTTGGAACGATGGGTTGGGATCAAAGGGTCAGCTCTGGACTGGTTTAGATCGTATCTCCACAACAGGACATTCTGTGTTAAACTGGGCGATGTTTTTTCTTCTTGGGAGAGGCTCCGCTGGGGGGTCCCGCAGGTATCGATCCTTGGTCCTCTTTTGTTTGCCATTTATCTGCTACCTCTGGGGTCAATCTTTCGTAAACATGGCCTATCATTCCATCTGTTTGCTGACGATTGCCAGATTTGCTCTCCATTGTGTCAGGAGAAAGGTCACTCTATCCAGTCCTTTGTGTCCTGTGTTAACGAGGTGAAGTCTTGGCTAATGGCCAACTATCTGCATCTGAATGAGGGAAAGACAGAGCTCATTGTTTTTCACCCCAACAGCAGGAATGTGGATCGTTATGCTGATCTTGGCCCTCTTTCTCCATACTCAAAACCAGTTGTCACCAGTTTGGGGGTGAAAACTGATGCTGGACTTGAATGTGATGCTCACATCAACTCTGTGATCCGGTCCAGTTTCTTTCACCTGAGACGCCTTGCAAAAATCAAGCCCATGCTGTCGAGAGCCCACCTGGAGCGGGTACGGCATGCATTTGTAATTTCTAGGCTTGATTACAGCAACTCTCTCTATGCAGGGTTGCGTCAGTCATCACTGCGTCGCCTACAGGTTGTGCAGAACAGCGCAGCCAGGTTCCTGACTGGGACCAGGAAACGGGACCACATCAGTCCGGTTCTGACCTCCCTGCACTGGCTTCCGGTCTGTTATCGTTTACACTTCAAACTCCTCGTCTTTGTTTATAATTTCATCCAGGGTGGTGCTCCCCCCTATCTGGCCACTCTCCTGAACAGACATTCCCCATCACGCGCTCTGCGCTCCTCCGACCAAGGCCTGCTCGCTGTCCCTCATTCTAGGTGACTCGTGGGGACCGGGCTTTCTCAGTCCTAGCACCGTCACTCTGGAACCAGTTGCCACCCTCAGATAGGCTGTCCCCATCTCTGCCAGTCTTTAAGAGTCGCCTAAAAACCCACCTCCTCCGCTTGGCGTTTCCTGAATGTGTTTGAATTTGGCCCTCTTGTATGTTGAATTTATTTCCCTGTTTTCATTGGTTCACTCTATCCCTTGTTTTACCCATTTGTCTTCTACTAGAATGTTTTACCTTTTTTTGGAATTTGTAATTTGAATTGCTTTTATTTTCAATTTATTCAACCATATTTAACTTTCTCTTGTACCATGTTCAGCGCCTTGGGCTTCCCTATAGAGTTACGGAAGGCGCTTTATAAATAAAGCTTTGATTGATTGATTGATTTTATCCTCCACTGTGAAGCTGTCCAGACTGGTGATCGTTGGTGACTTTAACATCCACGTCGATGATCCCTCTGATCACTTTGCCATGAATTTCTCCAGCCTTATGGACTCCTTCAGCTTTACCCAGCATGTTTCTGGCCCCACACACACCGGGGGCACACTCTAGACCTTGTTTTTACCCCGAGTCTAAATGCTGACAGTGTTTGTCCTGAGGACATCTATATTTCAGATCACCACTGCATTTTCTTTAACTTGTCAGTTTCTGCATCCCCACCTCCTGCTCGCCGTATGGTTAGTTCTCGTTTTCTTAATGAGAGCACAGCTAGCAATTTTTCTGCTGCTTTTGATCCACCCTGTTCTTCTGATAACGACCCAGATTCCTTAACTTCTCAGTTTAACGAGCACTGCCTCTCCATTCTGGACAACATCTGTCCTGTCAGAACCAGATCAGTTCCTGCAGTGAACCCTGCTCCCTGGTTTAATGACAGCCTTCGCAGCCTGAAGCGCCAATGCAGAAAAATTGAGCGTTTGTGGAAGAAAACCCATCTCCACGTCCATCTGCAGCACCTAAAGGATCTTCTGATATCCTTTAACTCTGCAGTCAGAGACGCTAGGGTTTCCTATTTCTCCAACCTGATGTCCCAGAGCAAAGGGAACCCCAAGGTGCTGTTTAACACCATCAGCAGCATCGTCTCTCCTGCCTCTCCTACAGCCTCCATCCACTCTGTTACAGACTGTGAGAACTTTCTGTCTTTCTTTGTGGACAAAGTCAATCAGGTTAGATCTAGCATCTCTCCTTCAGCCTTATCGCCGCCTCTCCCGACTCCAACCAGGCCCATCATCCTAGATAGCTTTGCTCCTGTTTCTTTGCCTGAGTTAACCAAACTAGTTAACTCTATGAAGACCTCTGCATGCCCCCTCCACATCTTACCCTCATCTTTGTTTAAAAGTGCTTTTCTGTCCATCGGTCCCAGCATGCTCTCTATAATTAATGCTTCTCTGGTCTCTGGTCAGGTCCCTGCTTACTTTAAGAACGCTGTAATCCACCCGCTTCTTAAAAAACCGAGTCTCGACCCCTCTCTCCATAGCAGCTTCAGACCCATCTCTAAACTTCCGTTCATCTCCAAGATCTTGGAAAAGGTTGTGGCTAAACAACTCACAGCTGCTCTTGATGAACATAACATCTATGATAGCTTCCAGTCAGGTTTTCGTAGAGCTCATTCTCCTGAAACAGCTCTTCTTAGGGTCTCTAATGACCTTCTGACTCACAGTGATGCAGGGGACTGTTCTGTTCTGGTCCTGCTGGACCTGACTGCAGCCATTGACACTGTTGACCATCACCTGCTACTGGAGAGGCTGAGAGACTGGGTAGGCCTACCAGGATCTGCTCTGGAGTGGTTCTCCTCTTATCTCTCTGAGCGCTCCTTTTCTGTGGCCGTCTCCAAGTTTAGGTCCTCCACCACCTCTCTTACCCATGGTGTCCCACAAGGTTCTGTGCTGGGGCCTCTGCTCTTCCTCCTCTATCTGCTTTCTCTTCAGCACATCCTGAGCTCCTTCAAAGGAATCTCCTACCATCTTTATGCAGATGACATCCAACTGTACATCTCATTTAAGGCCCATGAGATGTCTAAGCTGCAGCTGTTACACACCTGCTTAGACTCTATCAAAGCCTGGATGGTGGGAGCTTTCTTCAGCTGAATGAAGATAAGACTGAGATCCTCATCTGCGCCCCAGACAAGCTGGTTCCCAAAGTCAGAGACTCTCTTGGTCAGCTTGCTTCCCACACCAAACCTTCCATCAGGAATCTTGGTGTGACCTTTGACCCAGCTCTCACCCTGGATTCTCATGTCAGTTCTCTTGTTCGCTCTTCCTTCTTCCATCTCAGGAACGTTGCTAAGCTGAGTCCCATTCTGTCCCGCTCTGAACTTGAGACAGTTCTCCACACCTTCATCTACTCACGCTTAGACTACTGTAACTCTCTTTTCAAGTGTCTGAGCTGAACCTCCCTGAACCGTCTACAGGTGGTTCAGAACGCCTGTGCTCGGCTTCTGACCAAGTCCTCCAAACACACCCACATCACCCCTCTTCTCCTCCAGCTTCACTGGCTGCCAGTCAACTTCAGGGTTCATTTCAAGATCCTGGTTCTGGTCTATAGGGCCTTACATGGACAAGCACCATCTTACATTGGTGATCTTCTTAGTCCCTACACCCCCAGCAGGTCCCTGAGGTCCAGTGATCAAAGCCTACTGGTTGTGCAGCACCAGGCTAAAGGTCAAAGGTGACAGATCATCTGCTGCTGTGGCCCCCAGACTCTGGAACTCTCTCCCCCTGAGCCTGAGATCAGTGGACTCAGTGGTCTCCTTTAAAAAGCAGCTGAAGACTCACTTGTTCAAGCTGGCTTTTGTATGACCTTCTTCACCTCTCTCTCTTTATTCTGCTCTCCCCACCTATTCCACCTTCCTCAGGATCCACTTATTTCCCTCTTTCCTGTTCACTCTCTCTCTTTCTTTACATGTTTTTAATCACAATTGTCTATTTTTGCTCATTTTAAATATATTTTTAAACATTTTCTAAACACTTTTTTATATTTTACATTTTTTGTTTTTGTGAAGCGCCTCGTGATTTTTATCTTGAGAGGCGCTACAGAAATATTTTCTTCTTCTTCTTCTTCATGCGGTCGCCACCTCTAAACCCACGTTTCCCGTCATTTCCATCCACGTTTGCTCCATATTTTGTACTCCTTCAGTCACGGGTGAATAAACGTTCATATTGTCTGAATTTTTCTGCGATGCGTTCTTCTATCTGTTCTGGGTCTGCTGCAAAATTTCTGTTTACTCTTTAACAGGGCAACGGCAGTCCTGGTGACAAATTTACCAGAAGCGGCGTCCTGACCAACCACAAGCTTGCGGTCTTTGTCACTTTTGGCAAATGTTTAAAATTTTGGGCATGTCTCCGTCACCCTCTGAGAGCCCGTCAGAGAGCCCTTGCGCCGACGCATAATGGCGTTGCGTGTCTACACCGACGCAGACGCATGAATCAGGCTTTACGGACCAAGCTCACGCTCCTCTGGTACAGGGACTGAATGACACTTAGCAAAAGGCCATCCACCCCATACTCCTGGGGCGCCCCCCATAGGGTGCTACTGGATGAAAACCACACTGCCCCTCTTCTATCCGAGGTTGAACCATTGACCAGACCCTCCTCTTTGGAGGAGTGTGATCCCCCTATAGTTAGAGCACACCCTCTGGTCAAGGGAGTAGTTTGGTGAGGACATAGAAGAAGATTGTCGATCGGCTTCAAGTAAGTTCTGGCAAATGTCTGGCGCTTCAGGCGAGGAAGGCAGGAACTTGCCCACACTGTTTTCAGTATAACTGGATCATGGAAGAAATACTTCGAGGAGCTCCTCATTCCCACCGACATGCATTCCACGGAGGAAGCAGAGCTGGGAGGCCTGGGGGTGGACGGTCCGATCTCTGGGGCAGAAGTTGATGAAGTAGACAAACAACTACACAGCAGCAAAGACCTGGAGGTGGATGAGATCCACCATGGGTATCTCAAGGCTACATATGTTGTAGAACTGTTGTGGTTGACACGTCTTTGCAACATTGCGTGGTCATGGGAGGCAGTTCCTGTGGAATGACAGACCTGGGTGGTGTTCTCCTTTAAGAACAGGGACCAGAGGATGTGCTCCTGAAAGACTCCAGAACGAGAACCAGATCTGGAACCAAACATTAACAACCGAGTTTTTAGAAGTAATTCACCTGAAGCTGAATGAAGTTGTAGAAGGTGGGCGTGAGGTTCGGAGCTCCACAGATGTACCGGATTGTGTTCAGAAGCAGGAACGCCACCTACAGGACGGAAGATGACTGACATTCAGACAGGAACCTCATTACACATGTGGTTCTAAAAAGGTTCCAGCTCACCAGGACAACAGGAAAGACTCGCTTAGAGATGATAAACTGGACCGTAAACCTCTCATTATCCAGCACAGAGACAGGCCGGGTCAGTGCCAGCTCCAGACTGTTCCTGTTGGAAAAAACAAAACACTGCCTGAACCCAACAGAAGAGCTGGGCTCATCTACCTGATACATCTGGACCAGACCAACATTACTCCAATCATCACTACACTAAATCATCTACAGGACTGAGATCTGGTCTGCAGAGAACAGGAGTCCCAGGTTACCTACCGGACGTGGTCCAGCACTGGGGTTTGGACCACCCTGAAGAGACGGTGCTGATGGGGGTTCTGGGGTCCTCTGTTCTTGGCCCGAGGGGAAGGTGGAGGGGAGAAGGGGGGGAATAAATCCCCTGGTTCTAAAACAATGTGCTCATCATCCTGAAATGGGAAAAAGGTCCAACTCAGTCCCAAAAGATCAGGATTCTAAAGGTGATCAGCCCTCAGGCTGTGAGACCCTGGGTCGGTTTGAGAATAGCCTCACCTTGATGCCTCTGAGAGAAGCAAAGGCCTCCTGTCCAGGTCTCAGGGCGATGATGTCCCCCTCAACCAGCAGACTGACAGGTAGGTTGACCAGCTGGGAATCACGATAGGTCCAGTGAAGAGACCAGGATGGAGATGAGGGAGTGAACAGGTCTGGGTAAAGAGATGGAGGCCATCGCACTTCACCCACACCCCCTGACAGGTAGTCTAGATGGGCAAGAGCAGTTTGATAATACTGACCAATCAGAATAGTCCTACAAGGTCTAAACATGTGGCTCTGGACAACTGCTGGTATGAGCTCTAACTACAAGGAGAAGTGGATTCACAGGACAAATTAAGGGGCTCGACACACGGGAGGCGACAAACGATCGCAATCAGTGAAATTAGTCGCTGTCGCTTTTATTACCTGACACACGGGGGGCGACCCCGACAGCGGCCAGCGGCAAAGCCGTCTACGCGTTCTGTTCCATGGTGAAATCTAAACCTCCGTTGTTTTGCTTGGCTGTGTCAGGTTGGAGGGAATTAAGGTTATTTAAGCGGTTCAGAGTTAATAAAGCGGTAGATATGATGTTTCACAAGGTGCTGCTAGAGTTATGTGAAATCTTACTTCTGATTTTACTATAAAACATAATAATAATCAACTTCTCCTCCATGTTTGCTCGGAGGTGTACGGAGCATCCTGTCCGCTCATTGGTCAGTGAATGAAACCTCCGTTGATTGGTCCTCGTCCGAGCGACAGCGATGAAAAGTTGAAAATATTTCAACTTTTTGGGATCGCGTCGCTGGGTCGCCTGTGCACGACACGTGCACGAGCGCAAAATTTCACATGCACGTTTTTCGCGTTTCACTTGGTAGGAGGGAGACCCGCAATTATCGCTTTGTTGCGCATGTCTCATTGAAAATGAATGGAGGAGAGGCGATGTCGCCTCCCGTGTGTCGAGCCCATAAAGCAGCACAAACTCTTCAGTCTGCATAATCAAACAAGAGACAGGGAGTGGTTACGAACAAGCTACCAAAGTCTGGTTTAGACTTGCTGCTGGACCTACCATCTAAGTACCCTACACCTGAGAGCCAGACATCCCCACCCACCACTCAGCTGTGTGATGATGCCGTTGAGGCGCCGCACCATCTCACTCCTCTTCAGCCTCTCCTGACGACTCACCAGCAGCAGGTTCAACAGGAGGAGGAGCAGCAGAGCTGCAGCATTCACCAGCTCTATGCCAGAACTATGGAGGTTAAAGAAAACAACAAGTCACGAGTTAACGACAGCACACTCAACCATCACATCGCTCTGATGTCCTTCTACTAGAGGACTCCTAGATGCTTATAAAAATGCATTGTTACTGAAAATGTCCCAAGCCCTGGGGTACTCACCTCTGACCAGAGACGATGATGTACCCTAACCCCGAGCCGTTTACACATAGGCGTCAGAACCCTTATGTCAGAAGAGGACGTGCCCCCCCCCCCCCCCCCCCCCCCCCCCCCCCCCC
>SSNQ01034118.1:241418-275583 GCA_006942095.1 Nothobranchius kuhntae | reverse complement strand
CCCCCCCCCCCCCCCCACACACACACACACTTTTACAAATGACGCATTCTCAAGCTAAATGACGGGACATGTGTGAAAGCCTGTGTGTTCATTGTGTGCGACATTAAGGACTTAATGTTAATGAGCTGTTGACACAAATATGACTGTATTATTATTAATAATGATTGTGGATGTTTCTGTTCAACATCAGGTCCTGAGACCCAAACTAGGTCCGTATAACCGACGTTTCCCCGTCGTCAGTACTCCTTACTCTACGCTGCAGCAGCCTCTCCAAAGTTTGATAAAATTCATGCCTAGTCACAAATGGCCTAAACTGATAAAATGATATCAACCACATATTACTGTGCATTACTTTATTTGAGTATTTATTAAGCTGAACACATCCCAGCCCAGTGTTTTTTACCACAGTGAATGCTGTCACAGTCTGGGTAATGAAATATTTGTTTTTCCGCGTACCCCACTTACAGACCACTAGGGGTGTGCGTACCCCTGGTTGGGAATCACTGGTGTACAGGACCCATCAGTTCTACAGAACCGTGCCACCAAAGGGGGCAGAAGTAACAGTGTCTGTTTTACTTTATTTCCCTCACAAGATGAAAGTGTTTTGTTTTACACTGGATGCAGAGTAAAGCAACAGTTCGCTGCCTGCTCCTTCTACAGCAGTGTTGGCCTAAAGCCTGATTCATGCTTCTCCGTCTGCGTCAGTGCGGAGACACGCAACGCCATTATCCGTCCTTGCGTAGGGCACGCAAGTACGTACGGAGTCGAGCCCACTTCTTTAAACATCCGTCTAACGAGACGGATTACGCAAGCTTGTGATTGGTCAGGACGCCGCTGTTGTTTACAGCGCCGCCATTGCAAAGAGAGCCGAGGATAACTAGCGGCAGACACGGAGAAGCTTGAAGAATATCTCGCGAAAAAACTCTAAAGATATGAACGTTTAATTCTCCCGTGACTGGAGGAGTGAAAAGATACGCAGCAAGCGTTTTATTTGTGGACGGAAATGACAGAAACGTGGGTTTAGAGGTGGGGAGCGCATGAAGCGGTGGGAGGATGAGAGACAAATATGTCCGTGTTAAAAGTCTCTTATATACACAAAAACATAATATAAACACACGATCTTCGACCGATACATGACAGGATACCACAGAACAGCGCTACGCCCTCTGCTGTCCTGCCGGGCCGTTGCTTTGCAACACTCTCCAGGAGACGGAGAAGTATGAGAGCAAAACGCTTCCGTCAATCCGTGCGTGTCTGTCCCTCGCGGAGCTGACGGAGAAGCATGAACCAGGCGTAACACTGAAGTTAGGCTGATCAGGTCTAAAGTACCCCCCGAAGGCCTGGACTGAGTGGGTCAGCTAATAACAGTACCTGCCCAAAGGCTGGCTGCCATGGCAACAGATGAGTCCCATAACCACCAGAAGTGTGAAAACAGCTTCTAGCCAGTGAAGACAGGAGTGGCGATTCCCATGGTGCAGGATGTCCCGGAGGCTATTCACCCACACTTGCTGTTAAAGCACAACAACAACAGGAAGCAGAGCGTAGTGGGAAACAGGAGCCAATGAAGAAGAACAGGTGAGGAACAACCATTCGTGTTTCAGAATGGCTCCCTCTGCTCATGTTAAACAGTCCAAACATTTATTTAAGCACTAGGGCAGGGGTCGTCCACTCCTTTCCCTGAGAACCGCTATCCAGCATGTTTTAGTTGTACCCGGTTCAGCAGCTCATCACACTCCACAGAAGCCTGTTAATTACCTGCTGAATCAGGTGTGTTGACCGAGGGAAACAACTAAGAAATGCTGGTTGCCGGCCCCCGGGGAAGAAAGTTGAGAACCCCTGCAATAAGAAGAGCTAAGAGAAGGGGTCCATTGCAGACACGAAGTTACAGCCAAACAATATCCAACAACGCCTGTGGTTTAAGAGAATAACTTTCAGTATTAGCATGATCGACCACAACCACATGGATCTGTTGGACCTGAACTAAGCCACCACTGCCTGGCCAAAAACAGTCACACCCAAAAACATAAGTCACACTCTATTCTTGTGTTGGACCACCTTTAGCTTTGGCTATGGCACGCATTTGCTGTGGCAGTGTGACATTGTATTGAAAAGCTTTTGCAGTGTCATCAGAACTATCTCCATCCAGTGTTGCATTAATGTTTCACCAAGATCTTGCATTGATTATGAAAGAGTCTGACTGCTGCACAAAGCCTTCTCCAGCACATCCCAAAGATTCTCAATGGGGTTAAGATCTGGACTCTGTGGTGGCCGATCCATGTGTGAAAACGATGTCTAATGATCCCCGAAATAAATCTATTGATGGAATAACCGGGTCATTCAGTAAGTTCAGGAAGTCAGCTGACCTCAATCTGGGAGCACATCCTGTTGCTGAACCTAGACCTGACTACCTGCAGCAAGCCAGATCATAGCACTGCCTCCACAGGCTTGTACTTACTCTTTTTGTAAGAGGGGTTAATTCATGGAAGGGTTTGGATGAAGTTAAAACAGATTGATACAGTAAAACATTTTAAAAAGACGTACTGCGCTGCTCTGGGTGGCTGCATGTTGGAGTAGCTCTGTTGACTATATGCAAGTTTTGCCTTTTCTTGGACATTTTTTCTTCTGGTTTCTCGGGATAAATGGCTTTTTTTTTTTTTTTTTGTACATTTAACTTTTCTGTTTCTGGTGCTGTGAAGCTTGGAGGATTTTTACTGCTATTTTTTCACTTTTTGAGCATTTGTTATGATGCATAACCATGGCAACAAGCTGGTTTACAATTGGGAGCAGCTGATTAACATTGGGAAGGCTGAAATAATACCTCAACTGAAGCCACAAATCCCAAATGAGCTAAAGCGCAAGAAGCGTGGGTGCAGAGCGGGAGCAAAACGGAGACAGAGAAAGAGGAAATTCAAACCATCTCTTCCATCGATCATAATGGGCAATGTGAGGTCACTGGCCAACAAGATGGATGAACTCCAAGCCCTTTCAAGGACTCAGCCAGAGTATCGGCAGTGCAGTGTTATGTGTTTCAGTGAGACGTGGCTGCAGGACCATGTCCCAGATTCCAGCGTCTCTCTGCCAGGATTCCTGACTGTACGAGCAGACAGAGATCTGAAGAGGAGCAGGAAAAGAAAAGGAGGTGGAGTGGCAGTGCTTGTCAACAACAGAGGGTGCCATCCAGGTCATGTTTCAGTGAAATGTCGTCTCTGCAGCCCAGATGTTGAACTCTTGGCAGTAAGCTGTCGCCCATATTATTTGCCAAGAGAGTTCACCAGGGTTGCAGCTCTGTGGGATTCTGCAGCACCTCTTCAACCTCAGCCTGGCCCAAGAGAAGGTTCCAGTCCTGTGGAAGACATCCTGCCTTGTTCCAGTTCCAAAGAAAACTCGCCCATCAGTCAATGACGACTACAGACCGGTTGCCCTGACATCCCACATCATGAAGGTCCTGGAGAGACTCCTGTTGGTCCACCTGAATAAGCAAACTAGAACATATCAGGACCCGCTGCAGTTTGCTTATCGCCATGGAGTTGGAGTTGAAGATGCCATCATCCAGCTGCTTCAACCAATCCACTGTCACCTGGACAAAGCAGGCAGCACTGTCAGGGCCATGTTCTTTGATTTCTCCAGTGCATTTAACACAATCCAGCCTGATGTACTTTGCCAGAAACTCCAGAAGACACAGGTGGGGGCCTCAACTATCGCCTGGATTAAAGACTACCTGACAAACAGACCACAGTTTGTGAGGCTGAAGAACTGCACATCAAACCAGGCGATCAGTAACATTGGAGCACCACAGGGGACTGTACTCTCACCATTCCTTCCAACAGGAAGGGCTAGAGGAACACAGACAACGGAGCATAACCACCTCCTGATGTATGGGCCCTTCCCATCTGTACCGGGTCGGCCCGGGCCGGGTAGCCCCAGTCGGCCCCAGCCTGGCCCGGTTGATTCCACACATCCTTGCCTTAAGCCCATGTGGGCTGATTCTACCCACCAATCAGAGGCTTGCTCTAATGGAAGGTGTGGATTTGCTGTCAGCAGTGGGTGTGTTGGCCCTGGTCGGCCTGAAGCAGACCCCCTCGAGAAGAGGGCTGAGAATGAGCCTTGGTTGGCCCGGAAAAATACCAGGCCACCCAGATATGTAAACAACCTACGCTACCCGGCCTGGGCCGACCCGGTGCAGATGGGAATGGCCCATACATCAGGAGGTGGTTATGCTCCGTTGTCTGTGTTCCTCTAGCCCTTCCAGTTGGAGTACCCACCTTCCGTGGATTGAATACGCCCATAACGCCCATGTCTCCCCCGCCACCGGACTATCCCCCTTCGAGGCCTCGACAGGTATTCAACCCAGTTTATTCCCCTCTAAGTTTCCCTCCACAGCTTTCTCCGTCCCTCGGTTACTCAGGGGGGTCCGACGGGTTTGGGTAGCCACACAACGGGCTCTCCAGAGGACCGCCGAACGCAACCGGCATCTGGCCGACTGGCACTGGCATCCTGCCCCAGACTATGCGCCTGGACAGTGCGTCTGGCTCTCTACCAGGGACATCACATTAAAGGACCACTGCAAGAAGCTTTCCCCCACGTTCATCGGTCCCTACACCATCTCTGCTGTCATCGACCCGTCCTCCGTCCGCTTGGATCTGCCACCCCACATGAAAATACACCCCGTTTTTCATATCTCCCTCCTTAAGCCCGTCATCTCCAGCTCCCTGTGCCCTCCTGCCTCTGAACACGTCAAGTGGTCTCTCTATTTCTATTCTTACAGAGGCTATATGGTTTGCTCCAAGCAGACATTGCGACATTTCCCTAACTGACTGTGGATCATTTAATGGTCAGCTGACTGCATCAGTGACTAATCTTGGTGTTAAACTGGATAGTGCCCTTAATTTTGACACCCGCATCAATGGAGTGATCTCCTCCTCCTTTTTCCACCTTCGTCGGCTGGCAAAGATCAAACCTTTCTAGTCACGACATGATCTTGAGACGGTAGTCCAGGCTTTTATCATGGTGTGATTGGACTACTGTAACTCTGTTTTATTCTGTGTGAGTAAGGGCACAATGGCCAGGTTGCAAATGGTGCAGAATGCTGCTGCCAGATTTTTAGAGGGCAGGCACAAGTATGACCCAAGCCCCCACAATGCGGGTGAAAAATTGAGGCAAACACGGAAGTGACAAAAATTGCAGTTCCACCCTCATCCACTAGGGGCTGGTGTCAGAAGTAAGCAAATCTTCATTGACTCCCATGTTAAAAATACCAATTTCACAGCAGAAATAAACATGTTTACAGCCTGGTACCAGAACATGTTTTGGTTTAAATGATCTAGTTTACACTCATGACAACTCTGAGGGGGGTGAATGTTTTTCTCACTCTTCTGTTTAAGTGTATTAAAAGCCTAAAATTCTGTATAATTAATGAGCATCAGACCCACGTGACCACAGAGCTAGCTCCGGGGAAAGGCCTCAGTAGAGCCTCGGTCTGGCCTGGAAACTGTTCCGGGATTTTGAGTCTCTGTGTGTGTGTATTCTTGTTTGGATATTATTTGTGCAATTGTTGGACAAAATGACTTGCTGTGGCATTAATTGCACTAATAGAGCGTCCAAGGAGTCTCCACTCCATTTTATTCGGTAAGTAAAATTATATTTATGTATTTTAGGTCACTGCTGAGCTGAGCTTAGATTTTAACATGTACTGTTTAACCATGAAATTTAAATGTAATAGGGTAAAACCCAGTGCATTTAACATAATGCTGCACTTTAGAAAATGGGTTGAAATATAACATGTTGGTGGAGCTGGGTTCCGACCATCGGCTTGTGGAGCTCTCGGGAGACCGAGGTTTTCCACCCGGTTCTCCCCGCAGCTCGGCACATCTCAGATCGCAGCGGCGCTTGTCTGCTGTGCGGCTGCCGGCGTGTGGAGGTCTCGGAGACCTCTGTGTTCCACCCGGTTTTACCCAGCGTTCAGCCCGGCGTATCTCTGACTCAGAAGCTCTGGTGTTGTGCACAGTTAACTCCGGTTGTAGCTAGGTTGCTACCTCCGTTAGCTTAGCTCCCACCGCCGCGTAAGCTTTGGGTTAGCTTCAGGTTAGCTTGTAGCTAGTTCGACCGGGTGTCGTCAGTTGATCCCAGCCTTACAGCCCCACCCTCAGCTCCTCCTCTCTTCCCTTTTGTGGAATTGTCTGGGCTTGACGGAACCTGTGACACGGTCAAAATGGCGGTGGTGGCCACCTCCCATTTATCTTCAAGAATGTGTTATTGGAGCCTATGGAAACCCATTGTCCAATATTTATATGTTGATGGTATGACCACATTACTCCTGTCCTGGCTGCGCTTCATTGGCTGCCCATTGATGTAAGGATTCGTTTTAAAATACTTTTGCTGGTTTTTAAAACGTTAAATGGTCTGGCCCCTCCTTACTTGGTGTCACTGCTTCCACCGCACATCCCTGCACGGTCGCTCCTCTCGGAGAACCTCATGCTCCTGTCGGTCCCAAGATTGCGCCTAAAGACACGTGGTGATAGGGCCCTTGCTGTGGCAGGTCCTAAGCTTTGGAGCGAGCTTCCTCTCAGCATAAGGGCCTCCACTTCTGTTGCGGTTTTTAAGGCAAGGCTAAAAACCTACTTTTATGATCTGTCTTTGAACCTTTCCAACTAGTTTTTATTGTTTTACTTATAGCGATTTGTGCACTCACCGTATTTTATCTGTATCTTGTGAAACAATGTTTTTATTTTCTGGATTTAATGTTTTATGTTTTTACTTGATCTGTGTAGCGCCTTGGTGGCATCTTTTTGCCTGTAAGGCGCGATTTATAAATAAAGTTGAGTTGAGCTATTTTAGACATCCGAGGTTTTCCCCTGTGTTACGGAGGCAGCAGTGAGCACAGGGGAGAGGGAGTGGGGATACCGGTACTGGAGCTGGGCCCAGCTGACAGAGCTGCACATTTTTCTTATTTTCACATTTTTTTCCCTTACATAGATTTTCTACTACAGCTGATGTTAAATGTGGGCATCTGTCTCTGCCGCGAATGTTCTTGTCTCTCTTGTTTCTCCGCAGGATTGTGTGTGTGTGTGTGTGTGTGTGTGTGTGTGTGTGTGTGTGTGTGTGTGTGTGTGTGTATGCATGTGTGTGTTTAACCAGTTTGCCATGCTTGTTGATATCAGAAACTGCGATGATCCTGCTGCTGTGCATTTGTTTGTATTCACATTTATTAAATCCATCTTTTGATGTAAAAACAGCATTTAAAATTAAGGAAACACTGTTTCTCCGCAGGAGTGTGTGTGTTTGTTCATTTTCATCTCTCCAGTCTGTTTAGATACACAAAAATGATCACATTTATCAATCGCTGTTTTATTTTGAACATTTTCTTTTATTTTTTTTTAATTTACCGGCCTGCCTCTTCTGCTTTGGCTCATTAAAAAATTAGATCTCATACTGAAACAATCGCTGCACGGTGCTTCACGGCCTTCGCGGCGCTTGGCAGCTGATGTGACCAAGAGCGTAAATTAACAAGAGCGCCGGTTAGGAGCGCCCGTTGTTACTCGTCGCATCGCGCCGCATCGTCGCACTTCCGCGTCTGGTGTGTTCCGGACGTAAGGCACAACTGTACATTATTCATGCTGTCTAATCAGCCCCTGATATGCCACACCTGTGAGGTGAGATGGATTATCTTGGTAAAGGATAAGTGCTCACTAACACACATGTAGTCAGATTTCAGAACATTATCTGAGAATCATGGGTCTTTTGTGTAAGTAGACACATTTTCAGATGTTTGAGTTCAGCTCATGAAAAATGGGAGCAAAAACAAAAATGTTGCGTTTATATTTTTGTTCAGTGTATGTTCCAATGCTCACCTATGGTCACGAGCTTTGGGTAAAGACCGAAAGAATGAGATCACGGATAGAAGCGGCCGAAATTAGATTTCTTCGTAGGGTGGTTGGGCTCTCCCTTAGAGAAAGGGTGGGGGTGAGAAGCTCAGGCATCCGGGAGGGGCTTGGAGTAGATCTGCAGCTCCTCCACATGGAGAGGAGCCAGTTGAGGTGGCTCAGGCATTTGGTCAGGATGCCTTCTGGACGCCTCCCTGGTGAGGTTTTACGGGCACATCCAACTGGAAGGAGACCCAAAGGAAGACCCAAGACATGTTGGAGAGACTATGTCTCTCACCTGGCCAGGGAACACCTTGGGATTCTCCTGGAAGAGCTGGATCAAGTGGCTGGGGAGGGAAGTCTGGGCCTCTCAGCTTAGGCTACTGCCCTTGCAACTTGACGCCAGATAAGCGGACGACAATGGATGGATGGACAGTTCTTAACCCAGTTGTAGTCATTTCTGCAATCTCCTTGGATATTGTTGCTGCTTTGTGCATGCCAATGATCTGACCCTTCTTAAACAGACTAACAGCTTTTCCACAAACCATCAGATGTGTCTTTCCACGAGGTTGTTCAAAAAATGAGAAGCAACTTATTGCACCAGTTGGGGTTAAATAGCTTGTTGCCAGCTGAAAGATAATTGCCCATGCAGTAATTATCCAATAGCAGGCTCATACATATTTGCTTAGTTAAATCCAGGTGCCGACTTTTGTTTTGGGCCAGGCAGTGTACCATTATCATCAGGTCAAACAAGAAACAATTAAGAGTAGAAAACCAGTTTCCCTCTAGCTTTATGCATTATAGTAATAATAACCTACTAGTGTAGAGGCTCGCCTCCGCGTCTCTCTCTGATGCTGCTGCAGTAGGCTGCTGAGCTGGTCTCTGAGCTTCATCAGAGCTTGGTTTGTTGAGAGGCCCAGTGTCACCCCATTCTCCTGCAAAAACATAGAAAACTTTCAGTAGATGCACTTGGTTTAAATAAAGCCAAAGGTCATTAATTATTTAGCAATTACATTTGATAGTTTATTATGATACACGTAGAGATTGGTGAAATGTCAGGTGGAGGCTTTAGGTTATGAGAACCTTTGAGCAAGGACGCTCTGATCAGATAACGTGATCAGAAATTGGGAACCATCACCGGAAATGGGTGAAAAAGTTCAGATTTAACCACGTATGGCAAAACTACCTTTTAAATTCATCCTGAGTTTTAGATTTTCAAATTATAAGAAACAAAGAAAGAAGCAAAAGAATGAAAGAAACAAAGAAAAAGAAACTAAGATAAAGAAAGAAAGAAAGAAAGAAAGAAAGAAAGAAAGAAAGAAAGAAAACAATCTTTAATTTAGCGCTTCTCAAGATAAAAATAATGAGAGCTTCACATAAACAAAAAACAATGAAAGTACAAAAAAGATGAAAAAATAAACAATCAAAAGGTAAACAACAATTTCTTTGTTTTCTTTTAACAAGTTCCTCTACATTAGGGCTGCACAATATATCGAAAAATTACCGTCATCGGGATAACAGAACGTGCGATAGGTCCATCGCAAAGCACGTCAAAAACAGCGATAAATGTTTGGTTCAAACATTTCCATCCGTGTCATACATCAACTTTTTGTAAACCAGCTCTGCTTTTTACGCTGAAGTATTATTTGACCAATCAAATGTAGCCCTTCTGATATGCGGCCAATCAGATGGGTCCGTTCAGGTAATGCGCCCACCCCCTACGTAGACCCTTAGGATGGAAAGCAACACCCGAACTGAGTTAGCGGCGCCGTTCCCTTGTTCGTCATGCTGGCTCAGAGCAACGAACGCACTTTGTGCTGAGGCTTCTGGAATCAGCGCTG
The DNA here is from genome assembly GCA_006942095.1 of Nothobranchius kuhntae. Classification (NCBI taxonomy): domain Eukaryota; kingdom Metazoa; phylum Chordata; class Actinopteri; order Cyprinodontiformes; family Nothobranchiidae; genus Nothobranchius; species Nothobranchius kuhntae. Next base: position 265,883 of record SSNQ01034118.1, on the reverse strand, counting down.
CTTTCAAACGCGAACGTGACTCCGCACGGTGTCGTTAAGCAACTGATAATAACCGGGCTGACTCCGACACGTGCCGGTGAACCAACCCACCTTCAAGTCGCTAGTGTTCCACCGGGTGGTAATGTTAGCCCCAGGCTCCGGTTAGCTTCCAGCTAAAAGGCTACAGCACTCTCCTCCCAGTCCCACCCTGCTAAAGAGGGCCTGGAAAAGTTCCCCACACATCAAAGTGATTTTTCATTTATGAGCTTTTATAACCTTGTTAATCAGGATAGTTGATTTGCTGCTGCACATAAACTGTCAGTCAGAAGCTCTGCTAGCCGGTTATCTTAGAGGAGCTAGTTCAGTTTGTTAGCTTGTTATCAGAATCATAGTTGCAGTTTCATCATCTAAGCTGCTTTTTAACATCTAGGTAAACTTGTTCAATTTGGGGTTAAAAACAAACGTTTTCACATATTTTCCATGTAGTTTTTTTTGCCAGTTCCTCTTCTGAAAGGTAGACAATTGTTTTTCTCTTTCCCTCAGAAAATCTTAATATTCTCCTAGTTTGGCCCAGCACAGTTCACTTCCCAATTACAGCAACAGCCTTATATCATAACCACAGAAGTGGAAAAAATGTTCAGCAGAGGTGGAAAGAGTACTAAAATTTCCTACTTAAGTACGAGTACCAGTACTTTGATAATTTTTTTACTCAAGTACAAGTAAAAGTACTTGCCTAAATTTTTACTCAAGTAAAAGTAAAAAGTATCGTAAATAAAATGTACTCAAAGTAAAAGTTACTTAGTTACATTTTTGTCAGCGTAAAGATGGTTACATCAGTGCAAAACCACAACACCAGTTCATCACAAGCTCGTGTGTGCACGCACACACACGGACACACACACACAGTTTGATGGAAGGATTTCTATCCAATCAGTGAGAACAGGACGTGCACATTGATTGGACGAGGTTTTTCTAGGATTGTACGTTTCAATTGTGATTAAAATTATTCTTTATTTTGAAAAAAAAAAGAGTTAATTTTTAGATGCCGTCAGCATGTGAGGTATCTCAATGTTTTCATGACAAAACTCTAACATGAGACTGTGCTCTAACCTGTCACATAACAAGCTAAATGAAAGTCAAACATTTCAGCAAACATGACAGCTGCTAACGTTGGCCCTGCCCTACTTTACCTCTACATTACAGTTCCTTTATCCATGTCATCCTAGAGCTCCTCTCTGACCTTCATGCTTATTTAGAGCAGCTGATTTTTAAAGCTAGCAGAGTTCATCCTTGGTAGTGGGTTCACTCATTCATTTAAAGATATCGGCCAGAGGCAAAATTCGAAGGAGCATCTTCTGAGTTCAAACACAGGGATGGAACACAATGTTTACACCTGAACAGTACCAGGATGTTTTAACTCACAGAGACCTGCAAGTCTTCTGTTTTATGAGCAGAGCGCTGAGAATCCACTTGTTATGAGTGCTAAATGTTATTTTGCCGCTTCCGTGCGGAGCGGTAGAGAAACACATTTCAAACATCTGCTCCCGAACAGAGCAGAATTCTGATGACGTAACACCGGTGCGCAAAGGTGTGGGTTCCAACCCATGAGGGGAGAGAGAGGAGGTAAACAGCGAGTGGATCACAGGGACTGATGTTTTTGAGCAAAACTGCGGTAAAATGGCTGTTTGTCCTCATTATCAAAAGTGTAACCCCCCACCCCCCAGATGCGGTGTTCATGCAGGTGTCTCTTTCTGTTCCGACACTGCTACACGTAATAATTTTTATTTATTAAGCCTACGATTCATTTTACTCAGTAACGGATATGATTTAAAATGTAGAGAATTACAATTCTTTTTTAAAAACGTACTCAAGTAAAAGTAAAAGTACAGATTTTAAAAATGACTTAAAAAGTATAAATAAACAAAAAAGCTACTCAATTACAGTAACGTGAGTAAATGTAATTCGTTACTTTCCACCTCTGATGTTCAGTAGCAATGAGAGAATTTGCTGTTGCATTTAAGTGATGTTAACTATTATTTAACATTTAAACTTATTTTCTGATATTTTTATTTATCCAAAAAAAACCTGGTAAGGGATGTTTTTCTGTATTTGGAGCATCAGAAAAAGTTTTATGGTGGAGGTGATGTTTTAAAGTCACTGAGAAACTGCATGCATGCAGTTTGTTGTTTTGCTGCTAACACAGTAGCAGGTGCAGCTGCTAATGCAGTAGCGGGTGCAGCTGCTAATACAGTAGCGGGTGCACCCGCTACTGTATTAGCAGCTGCTAATACAGTAGCAGGTGCAGCTGCTAATACAGTAGCGGGTGCAGCTGCTAATACACTAATGGGTGCAGCTGCTAATACAGTAGCAGGCGCAGCTGCTAATACAGTAGCGGGTGCAGCTGCTAATACAGTAGCGGGTGCAGCTGCTAATACAGTAGCGGGTGCAGCTGCTAATACAGTAGCGGGTGCAGCTGCTAATACAGTAGCGGGCGCAGCTGCTAATACAGTAGCGGGTGCAGCTGCTAATACAGTAGCGGGTGCAGCTGCTAATACAGTAGCGGGTGCAGCTGCTAATACAGTAGCGGGTGCAGCTGCTAATACAGTAGCGGGTGCAGCTGCTAACACAGTAGCGGGTGCAGCTGCTAACACAGTAGCGGGTGCAGCTGCTAATACAGTAGCGGGTGCAGCTGCTAACACAGTAGCGGGTGCGACTGCTAACACAGTAGCGGGTTAACACAGTAGCGGGTGCAGCTGCTAATACAGTAGCGGGTGCAGCTGCTAATACAGTAGCAGGTGCGGCTGCTAATACAGTAACGGGTGCAGCTGCTAATACAGTAGCGGGTGCAGCTGCTAATACAGTAGCGGGTGCAGCTGCTAATACAGTAGCGGGTGCAGCTGCTAATACAGTAGCAGGTGCAGCTGCTAATACAGTAGCAGGTGCAGCTGCTAATACAGTAGCAGGTGCGGCTGCTAATACAGTAGCGGGTGCAGCTGCTAATACAGTAGCGGGTGCAGCTGCTAATACAGTAGCGGGTGCAGCTGCTAATACAGTAGCGGGTGCAGCTGCTAACACAGTAGCGGGTGCAGCTGCTAATACAGTAGCGGGTGCAGCTGCTAATACAGTAGCGGGTGGAGCTGCTAATACAGTAGCGGGTGCAGCTGCTAATACAGTAGCGGGTGCAGCTGCTAATACAGTAGCGGGTGCAGCTGCTAATACAGTAGCGGGTGCAGCTGCTAATACAGTAGCGGGTGCAGCTGCTAACACAGTAGCGGGTGCAGCTGCTAACACAGTAGCGGGTGCAGCTGCTAACACAGTAGCGGGCGCAGCTGCTAACACAGTAGCGGGTTCAGCTGCTAACACAGTAGCGGGTGTAGCTGCTAACACAGTAGCGGGTGCAGCTGCTAATACAGTAGCGGGTGCAGCTGCTAATACAGTAGCAGGTGCAGCTGCTAATACAGTAGCAGGTGCAGCTGCTAATACAGTAGCAGGTGCGGCTGCTAATACAGTAGCAGGTGCAGCTGCATATGTTTGCAATAAAAATGTTATGTTGTAATGGAATTCATGCATTAGTTTTTGTTTGCTTTGAACCCAGAGCAGACATCACACGCCAGACGACATCAACACTGCATACTTTAGTATTTGTTCATTTATCGTGAGTAATATCGATATCGCAATATTAAGCACTGTTATCGAATATCGCAGGTTTTCCTAATATCGTGCAGCCCTACTCTGCATACAGTGGGATGCTAAAGTTTGGGCAGCCTTGTTCATCTTCAAGATTTTCCTTTCTAAATCGTTGATTGTTATGACAAAAAACAAACAGTTAAATAGATTTCAGGAGAAAAGAAAAACGCATCACACCTGTCCTGACATCTCTACACGTGTTGCCGTGTCCTGCTAGAGGACATTTTAGGTCTTGTTGTTGACCTACAAGGCTGTCCACAACCTGGCTCCACCCAACACCACTGATCTCCTAGACCCACATGTTCCATCTAGGCACTGCGATCACCTGGCATGGGGCTCGTACGCATCCTGGAAATAAAGCGGATAACTCTGGGTGGGCGTGTACTTGTTTTTCGTGCTCCGTCGCTCTGTAATGCTCTGCTACAGGATGTCAGACAAGCTTGCTCAGGTAAAGCAAAACTGAAAATGTACTTTGTTACTAAAGCTTTAACTGCTTGATCACTCAGTTATTTTTAGGCGTTTTACTTAATTTCCTGTTTCAGCTTGTTCTTATTTTAACTTGATTTTATTGCTTATGTGTACTCCATTTGCTTTTAGTAGATGCTGCTGTTTTTATATTGGGGGCTTTCTTTTATGCTATGCTGCACTTTGTTTAAAGCCGCTAGATAAATAAACTTATTTTTATTATATAATAATAATTATTATTTTTATTGTATAATAATAATTATTATTCTAATTATATAATAATAATTATTATTATTACTGTTAATATTAATGTTATTGTTACTGTTATTTGTATTATTAATATTATTGTTGTTGTTGTTGTTGTTGTTATTATATCATATAGAAAACACACAGAGTGATATTTGAGAAGTGAAACAAACATTACAAGTATAGGATTTACAGAAAGTGTGCAATAATTGCTGAAACAAAATTAGGCAGGTGCATACATTTGGGCACCACAAAAATATGTAGTATCAACTGCCTCTAGACCAGGGGGTGTCAAACATGCGGCCTGCAAGCGGGTTTAATCCGGCCCGCGAGATGGTTGTGTAAACTTTATTTTCATACTTTACAATGTAGAGTGAAAATAGACTTATCTTTGTGAGCAAGTTTTCTCTGTAATGAGTATAAATAAAACAAAGCTGCGCTCAAGGCTCACACAAGAACTTGAATCACATCCTGAAGTTGGCCGCCACTCAGGATGTGACTTCTGATATTGATGTGCTGGTGAAAGCTAAAAGATGTAAAGTAAAATGAGTCAAATATACTTTAAGTGCTGCATGAAACTGATCTTGCCATGTGATCTGTAAGCTCTTTGAATACCTAAGGAATGTTTTATTATGTATTGATTTTTTATTTTTTTCAAATTTTCAAGTACACTTCAGGTGTTGTACTTGTACTACACTGTCCTCAGGCTCCAGCCTTGTTTTATATTGATTGTATTAAAACAAAGAAAACAATCTGAAGTTGTTTTTTTTATTTACCGGTCCGGCCCACTTGGGACTAGATTTCCCTCAATGTGGCCCCTGAGCTAAAATGAGTTTGACACCCCTGCTCTAAACATTTCCTATGGCTTCCAATGAGAGTCGGGATTCTGGTTGAATGTATTTTAGACTATTATTGTTTTTAAAACATCTCTAGTTCATTCAGGTTTGATGGTTTCCACACAGACAGCTTTCTGGGTCCTTCCCGTAAACCATGATGGTGAACCATCTTGGTATTCAGAAGTCCCTCAGATTTATATGTGAACACTACACCGCCCGTTTGAGACCGGACTCACACCATCCAGCCCCACCAAACCCCAACCGTGCCGACGCTAATGTGTAAGCGCCACTATTGGCTCAGCAGTTGCTAGGAGATTGCACTCCCACGTTAGGAGAGAGAGCTGAAAAAATCTGTGAAAGCAGGGAACAGCCATGTGGGTGCAGTTTTGATCCGAGCAGAGAAAAAGTTTTCACGTGAGAAGACAATTCCAGTGTAAGAAGGTTAAATCTGAGTGCAGAAACAAAGATTTGAAGGAGAACAGAGTATATCTGAAAGAGAGCAGACATTTTGAGTGCAAGCATTACATGTTGAGAGCAAAGATATGAAATCTTGCTCTCAAATGAAAAAAAGCTCGATATTTGTATTTGTCAGGTAGACAGCTGAGGACCAGATGTGTTCACAGCTAAGGTGACCCGATAGCACCTGGATAAAGCATAGTGCTTTCTGTTGTCACCAGAGTCTGAACAATAAAGTAAAAGACACCCATCTACGTCTAGTTAGCTGGACTCCCGGCGCAGTGGAGTGAATCTGCGTCTCGGTACGCGCTTCGAACTCGGTCTCATTCTGTCGGGGATATTCACATCGGTACGACACCTGTTGACACAACCTGACAAATCAAAGTTTTTCCATTTCTTATGTTTTATCCCAGACTAAAACAGAAAATACGGAAAAAAAAATAAAAAAAGATTTGTTATTTTTGAATCTGCTTATAAAACAAATAGCAAAAAAAAAATAAATAAGTTTTTTTATTTTTTGTTTTTAATCGAAAATAGACAGAACGAATGGCACGGACTGACCTCGTTCCTAACCTGGAGAAGGCGTTCTACCCTTTTCCTGTTTTTCTTTTTGATTCGATTCATTTCCTGATCGCTAAAGGCCTTCGCTGCCAGCTTTTCCTGCCGTTTTTACTGTTTTTTAAGAGTGACAGAAGGTTGCGCACTAGGTTGATGTCAACGCCAACACTACCAAAACAAAGAGGAGACTCACCTCTTACATCAGGAACAATCCGCGCATTTCTCGAGCGTTATCCGTTCTTTCATAATCCGTTGTTGAATTGTGATCGGCAGAAGCTTTTCCGGTTCGCGGAACACTTTTTTTTACAGCAGCGGCCAATAACGATCTCCTAACACATGGACTTTCTGCTTCCTGGTCACATGACGTGTGACGTACACGGAGGAAGATCGGCTTTAGAGCTGGGGTGTGTTCTCATGGTGCGGGGGCTTGTTCCGACGCCCACACAGTAAAAAATGCAAATGACGACTTTAGTCGTCAATGGCAGTGAACGAGTTAAGAAAACCAGTTTAACTGTCGGTTCTACCCGACTGCTGCATAATTGTTGTTTAAATGTTCCTCCTTCTTCAGATAATGGCATTTAGAGCAGACTTGTAGCCACCCAGGCACATCGCTGCCCCAGTCAGGTCAGGGGTGTAAATTCTAACACCCCATGGCGACTTGTGCATTTTTCACATCAACACGTCACTTCATAAAATTACCCACATTTGGCCAGTGGTGGGTGCTAATTTACCTCACTAACAGTGAGGTGCCTACAAGCTCACCTTATTTTTATCAAGTGTCTCCATGGCAATCTGGACCACTCCACATGTTCTGTCCCGTAAGTCGTCACCTGGCAGAGGCCAGTCAGTACCGTCACAGAAGGTCCAAATGTAGACGATGAAAGAACTTCTGACTCTCAGCTGGATTCTTCTCAATTAACAGCCTGAAGAAGCATCAAATCAAGGGATCAGACACACACTGAGGAGCCAGGAGGGTGCAAAGGTGATCCCACACCTGGCAACACCCCCTTCTGCAGGTATGACAGTGAACACATCTGCAGAGAGAACTCTATGAGGGTCCTGATTGAACACTTATTTGTTGTTCAGATGATCCTCCATGTAGAGACCTAAGGATGAGAAGTAAGGCCAGTGAGACAGGAATCGCCCGGGTCATTCATTACTAGAATCCTGAGAGATATTTGGGAGGTGTTAGCACATGCTGCTGCAACAGACCTAGAGCCAGAAATTACAGAAACCAGGGACACTCAATTCAGCATCTTTGTGAGTCACAACAAGCCCAGTAAATAACTGGACCTACTACTTACCGCTGATTGAGGAGCTTACTACGTCCAGAGGAACCGAAGGATAAGGAATTTAAAGACTTAACGCAGATGCTGCAAGCTTATTTTAGCCCAAAACTAAGCTAGATTTTTCAAAGGTTAAATATGAGCTAATCCCACCCTGAAAGATGGTAAACTGTGGCAGATTATGCAGCTGAGTTAAGGAGGCTGGCAGACCTGAGTGCTGGGAGATTTTACCACAAATGCTGACAGACAGGCTGGTGTTGGGAGGAAATATGACAGGGTGCAGAGGCGGTTGTAGCAGATGCGATATTTGATGAGGCTTTTACAGTGTGCTAAGATATGGAGTCTGCATCTTAAGATGTAAAGAAATTGCCGGAGATGCTGGGGGAGGATGCGTCTTATGCAGCCCACGAGCTAAAGGATGTCACTGTAAACAAGCTACCTTAAAAAATGTCTGGCAAAACATTCGTGCCAGTTTCAGATATAATGGACTGCAGCAGAGTGCAAGCTTGCTTCTGGTCTTTGTCACAAATGTGGAAGTAGGGGTCAGATTAAAATGGTCTGCGGATCCATTTGGGTGCCTCAGAAAGGACAGAAGGGGTGCAAAAGTCAAAAGGCCAAGAAGCAAGCACCTGATAAAGGAGGAAGAATTAATTTGCTTATAAGGGAAGAGGAGAGTGACACTGAGGACTCAAGTGGGAAATAAGACTATTATAACATGTCCTAAGACCTTCCCAAAGTGACTCCCATCACTCATAAGATGAAAATGAACAGAGTATAGGGGACTTTTGAAGTGGACACAGGCAGTGGGGTGACCATATTAAGCAAAACTGCAGTAATTCAATTCAAGTTTATTTATAAAGCGCCAAATCACGACCAGAGTCGTCTCAAGGCACTTCACATAATAAACATTCCAGTTCAGGTCAGTTCATTAAGCCAATCAGAAATAATGTTTCCTATATAAGGAACCCAGCAACTTGCATCAAGTCACTGACTAGTGTCAGTGACTATACAGCAATCCTCATACTAAGCAAGCATGCAGCGACAGTGGAGAGGAAAACTCCCTTTTAACAGGAAGAAACCTCCAGAGGATCCTGGCTCAGTATAAGCAGCCATCCTCCACGACTCACTGGGGATGGAGAAGACAGATCACACACACACACACACACACACACACACACACACACACACACACACACACACACACACACACACACACACACACACACACACACACACACAAAGACAAGGAATGTGTCTATAGTTATATTGTGATGTCTTAGTAAATATTGTATTTGGTGAAAGATAAACTTTATTGTATTTATCCTAGTGGATCTATAATTAAACGGATAAACTAGTAGTAGCACATCAAAAGTCAAGGAAACCAAAAAGTTATTATCAGGAGAGGGAGAATGTTTAAGTGGTTAGCACAACTATGGAACAAAATGGCCATGTCAGAATTAAGCCCATGCACACTGAAGTTAAAAAACATACACGGGAGATACAGCTAGAAAAATGACAGGTGTAAGAGTTTAATTTACATCTATTTAACGAACCATAAGACATGAGATTCCATAGTGAATATGAAATCAATCTTTGGGTACTTTTAACCAGAAGATTGGAACTTTTTATTGCAGGGATTGTGTAACACTTCGTATTAACTGAGAGACAACAGAAGAGAGTGTTACCTTTAAAACGTTTAAGAAGATTTATTTCTAAACAATTTTAAACAAGACTAACTCTAAATTCTAAGTGATGGATGGATCTTGGCGTGAATGAGACGTGAGATGAATGGTGTATGTGTGAGTGAGGTTGTCATTAGGGCCCGACCGATATATCGGCCGATATAGGGGTCATTAACTCTATCGGCTATCGGCCAAAAAGACGGCCGATATAGCGCTACCTATCCAGCAGATGGCGCCAGCTTTATGAACTCATGTTGTGGGCTCCACTCCTCGGGGGGTGGAGCCACCATCACAGCACACATGCAGCGGAGCAGCGGAGTCAAGCAGAGACGAGACGGTGATGAGGAAGTAGGAGGTAAGTCTTCAGTTTTAAGCATATTTGTTGTGTCAGTGGTAAGTTGAACGGTAAAATAAGCAATGACAAAAGTATGTTTCCCCTCAACATGCTTCCTAAGTTTATTGTGTGCCTCGTGGCCTCGTATTGAAAAGTTAACCTGAAAAAATAAAATAAATACTGCCGCAGCATTAAGCTCTATGCAGAGCTCACGCTGTTTCCCCTTCAGTCATGCAGGGCAGTAAGTAGGTAACATTGGCCTTTTTCTGGTAGACATTCTGGAATATTCTCAGACAATTTCCTCCGCTCTTCTTCAGCAGTCTTTTCAAATTCACGTGGTTCGGTTCATCCGCGGCTCGCGAAAAAAATAGTGCAGACGCCGAAACTCGCTGCACGGTGCGGGCGGAGCGTGCAGCGCTTCGGCGGCCCATGTGGCCTATAGAATAGGATAACAAGGGCGACGAATGAAGGAGTCCCCGTTTAGCGGCGCTTCGGCGGCACACGACCGTTCTCGTAGCTGAGGACGGGCGAGGGGGGGTTGGCAACAAAGCTATGAAACGCGGTGCAGGGAGCCCGCCCCCCTCCCTAGCTGGGAGAGGGGGGGGGGCGGTAATACGAGAAAATAAACATTCCTCTCTGCAATAGAATAAATCTATTGTATTTTTCAGCCTTATATTTTACTTAAGGCTTATACATTGCCACATACTAATCTAGCGTATCTTATTTTTATTTTCCTAATACTGTCGGCTTTGGAAAGGATCGAAACACAAAAGTGTAAAACTCAAAAGTATTTTAATGCCAACAATCAGGTAGCTAGGACGCTGAAACCAGCAGAGTATGACCGAAACGGAACCGTATGCACTGAGGAGTGAGAGATGACAGAGGATGAGGAGGAGCTGTGAGTGGGAGCAGAGGACAGCAGGGGAACATAGGAGGAACTATAAATGAAAATAATTTTAAAGAAGAAATAATCCTAAAAGGGAAAGAAGAATAACTAGAAAAAAACCTGACAACAAACAGAAGACGAATACTAAATGAGAAAACCTGAACAGCTGGGGAACCAAACAAAAACAGAGCCATTGGTTTTGAGCCACAATGTCTGATATCATTTATTTACATGATAATTTTTAAACTTTTAAGTATAAAAATGCCACATTTAATGTATTTTACTTTGTCTTAGTATCAATAGATATATAACTGTACTTTTATGCTGATTATTTTATTACAGATGGAAAAAGAGGGTCGTAGTAAGGTGTGGGCCTACTTCATTAAAGATCCATCTGGTGATGTCATCTGCAGCATCTGCTCATCTTCAGTAGTAGTTTGTGTGTTCTGTTGCTTTTGAGATTACTAAATAAATCTTATTTGCATTACTTGGAAACCCCAGTGAGTTATTGAGACAATTCTTTGGTGTGTAATAGAGAAATAAGTTTGCATCAAAAAGGCAGAGAATGAAGGGTTTAATCTTAAGAACATTTGTATTTATTTTTTTGTGAGGGAGATTTATCGGCCATTATATCGGCTATCGGCCTTTGTTAAAAGTTTTATATCGGTATCGGTATCGGCCCCCCAAAAAGCATATCGGTCGGGCCCTAGTTGTCATCAGAACTCTCGTATCCGGAGAAGCAAGTCTGAGTGGGAAGTGATGTTTTGCTCTTAAACTATGATCGGAGTTTCATAAACACATGAGACGCCATCTTGTCGCTCCACACATACCCTTCAGGATGAGACCTCCGTACAGATCCAGAATGCCAGGTCCTCGGACCCCCCCTTCGGTACCGGAGCCGATGAAACAGCGTCAGCAGTACGACAGACTAGTCTTTGGATTGTCTCCAGTAAAAAGCAACAGTTGGTTGACAGCGTCAGATGGACCTGGAGGGTTAGTGAGTTAAGCTTTTATTCTGAAAGGAACCGTTGCTTGGTTGGTAAAATGCAACAGATTTTATCCAGCTTGTTGCTTCTTTGCTTAAAAAGGGAGTCCAGGTGGCCGGTCCGATACTCCTCTTAGAAGGCGGTGAACTGCAGTGATCTGTAGAGAACTCAGAGAACTTAACTAAGATGGCGTGGGGACTGGTTTTATTAATCTGGATGTTTTGATTTATGGTTGAATCAACGTTGGCAGATTTATAAACACCACAGAGACTATGCCACGCTTCAGAAAGGAAGGTTCTGATTGGATGAGTAAAAGCAATGTCATGCGTTTACATTACGTGTGATCAGAATGTCTAGTGCAGCTAGATTAATGTTATATTACTCATTGAAACTTACTAATCATAACATTGTCATTTCACAGATTGATCAGCATCTTATTATTGACTAACACTTTGATTAGCTTTATTAAAAATAGAGTTCTTTGATTTATTAAAAAGAAAGAGTCCTTTGCCTTCATTCTTCTCTTGGGCTGGAAAGGAAAAGTTTTAGAAGCAAATGCATGACCTTGAGCAATATCTCATGCAGATTACTTCTTGCTGAGGAGAGAGGGAAAATGACTTTTAAGTGGAAAACAGTCATTTCATTCCATTACACAGCAGAAAAATTGCTAGCTGTACTCTCATTAAGAAATCGAGAACTAACCAGATGGTGAGCAGGAGGTGGGGACACAGAGACTGACAAGTTAAAGAAAATGTAATGCTGATCTGAAACATAAACGTCCTCAGGACAAACACTGTCAGCAATTAGACTCAGGGTAAAAACAAGGTCTAGAGTGTGTCCTCTGGTGTGTGTGGTCAGTGCATCGCTGACCCTGCGTCCTCTACAGGTCTGTCTTCCCACACCAAGACCTCTCTTTTGGTCCCAAGAGAACCACCTGAGACCAAGGCTCAAAACGCTGTGACACGAGCATCTCCAAAGTCACAGTTCATAAAGCAGAATCTGGGGTTAAAGTATCTGAAACCTTCTCGGTTCAAACACGCCCCCTCTGCTAAAGATTCAGTGAGCACTAAAAGGAGCACAAGTTCTGCACGTTGGTGATCATGGATGGAGATTCAAAGGGGGGTTTCGTCCCACTCAGGTGACCACCGCCCTCACCCTTACCATTATTCGCCACGCCGGGACCATGCTGACCACAGACCTGCTGCTCCAAGGTTAACAGCTGAGTCCGGTAGCAGGCCTCCTGACGACCTGTGCTCCGTCCTAAAGTCTGTCTTTTATGATTGGGTAAGCGCCTCATCAAAGGCTAAAGAGGTTCTACTCATCTCATCTGCAGACCAGAGTGCACATCCTCCTGCACCTGTAGTGCCTGCACCTGGCTCCGTCATAACGACAAGTCTTGCATCAGTTGAACCTGCCCCAACGGTGCATCCCATGACACTTGTGATCCAAGTGGGCCTTGGTGAGGTCGCAGCTGTTAGCACAAGTCCTTGAACATCAAATGCACCCGTCAGTGGGTCAAGTAACCCTTTTTCGCTGGACATACCTAAACTTAAGAATCATCCGTAAAGATCCCAAACGGAAACCTCACATCCATGTGACCCTTGAGGGGTTGCTTAGCTGTGAGCTACCTTAAACACCGGTTCAGACGTTTCTGTCATGTCTCGTTCTCTTTGGGAAAGCCTCCGCTTAGCTGTGGCTGTCCAGGGTTGTGTCTTAACACACACTCTGCGCCGTGGACGTCAGCCCTTATGCTCCGGCTCCAGTGACCTTGCCGACTGTGTCTTTCCTTCGACTTTTCTGTGGGTCGCATGTCGATGCATCATCCCATGTTCGTGTCTGACCTTGAGTTTTTTCGTTGGCTGTTTGGCAAAGACCTGCTCAATCGCTTTATGCCCATTATTGACTTCTGTGGGTTGAAGCTCTGGGCCCGGTCAACTCAACTGCTGCCCATGAAGCTCCCCTTGGACCTCATTTCTACTATAGATGGCCAGTCGGTTTGGTGTTTCTCTGGTCAGTGACAGGCCTAGTGACTGCATAGTGTCTGCACCTGAAAGCCCTCGCCCTGCAGTGTGACCACCACCTACCGAAGAGGGGGTTGAAGGCCACACTGACCTTACACCAATATAGTCGGCACTGGAGACCTCTCGCCCTGCAGTGTGTCCCTCAAAAACCAAGGAAGGGGGGCTAAAGGTCGCCCTGTACCACTACAGGCTGACTTTGTTCTGCCTGGCTGCATCTGCGCATCGACCGAGGGCCCTCCGGAGAGCATCCCAGTGCCGAGCCCTCAACAGGCCACTCCCACACCAGTCTACAGTCTCCATTGTCCGAGATTCCAAGTTTCAGGCCTAACAAAAAACCTTTACTGTTTGCGTGCATTTTTGTGATGCCCGGTGCGGCCAAGCCTCCTCCTCAGCCTTCCCTACTGTGACTGTATGAACCTTGGCCCTCTTCGGGTGTTGCACTCAGGCAGCGCCTAGGCCTGTTCATGACTAACTACCGTCTGTTCACACAAAAAGTGCTTGTAAAGTTTGACCCTGAAATGGCATGCGCCCGGAAACTGCTAAGGGCCTTTGGCACGCTTTCTGAAACAGGTACCAACTGGACTCACACTATGACGTGGCACTCTGAAGCTGATATCTCTCATATGCTACGCCAGTTACAGCAATTCACTAGCCTAGTGAACTAGACCAAATTCTTGCTTTGCAAAGTTTGGTCTAGGCATGCTCCATTGGAACCTCAGCAGCTCCTACCAGGACTCTGGCTAGCCAATCACAGCTCTCTAGAGGGGTTTAAAACACATAAAGAGCTGTGATTGGTCCATAATGGTGGGCCAATCATAGTGCTCTATCTGCTTAGTGAACAAATCACAGAGCTTTATCCACTTTGTGGGCCAATGAGGGCCCTCTATATGCCTGGTGGGTGGGATGATGCAACAGAGTGAAACAAGAGTGTCACATTCATTGTCCAGTGGAATGCGGAGATCATTTGAAAGACAACGGTAGAACCCGCCCCACAACCGAGAGCCGTCAATGGAGCATGGCCAGACTAAATAATACATTTATTTAGTCTGGCTTGCCAGGCTAGCAATTCAGTTTCCAATTCTGAACATTCTGGTACCCACAGCAGGGAGAAGTGTTTCCTCCCTGAGTTACTCTGCTTAGCTAATAAAATTGGTTCCATCTTTAACTTGAGCTTCTTAGCCATCAACTCCATTGAGGGCAACACGGTCAAACGTCACGTCACCAAGCTTGAAGGGGAAGTCCCTTCCCCCTGACCACATGTGTTACAGACCACCATGGTCCACACTGGTGAGGTCTCTCTATATTTCTTGGATCCAGATGAACACAGGTCTGTTGTAGTTTTCTTCTCTCTATGATAACATCTCCTTTACTCTTTTTCCTGCTACTGTGAAACGTGTTACATTCAACGGTCCGACCACTGTTCAGATTAGTGCGGTAGACAAGGTACTGCATGAGCTCTCTTCAGGTTCTGGCCTCAGCTTTCAGCCTGTGACTTATTCCTTGCCCTCCTCTGACTCTGTCATTTTCCTCTCTACGTGTTTCAACTGCTGTCTGTCGCTTTGGGTTGGCATACGCACTGTTCTGTCACTTCTCAGCTCGGTTGACCCCTTGGTTGGCTCACTCCATCTTTTGAGGAACCTACTAAACATGGCTCTGATGCTTATGTTCCAAATGGCACTGCTCCACCTCCACCACCAACCGGCGACCTGCCTCCAATTCCACCTCCATCTCTAGTCATACCTCCAGCGGCATTTAACGGGGGTTGATTTTTATCTCCTCACCCTCTGTTCTCTGTTTTGAGTTACCTAAGTTTTGTAGAATGTATGTGTGAGAGCATGGATATGAATCATGTCTAAACATAATGTACAGACTTGCTTTGCTATGATGTCATGCTGTGGGGTTCTGAAGATCTGAGATGATGACTAGTTTCATAATAGTGAAGAGTGGTTAAAACTGCTAGCTGTTAAGATTAATCCAAATTCAAATTTTTCTTTATTTTTACATTTCTAGATAGTTTAATTTTATACTCAGATTAAATTTTTCATTTGTTAAATTTCATTTTTATATTACTAATCTGTTAATTATTTTGTGGTACATGCACCAACTGTTGAAGGTTCTAAGTCACCCAGGTCATGGTAATCCAAAAGGGTTCAGATGAACGCAACTGGACTTCTTTGGTTTCTTGAAAATGTTTTGTTTCTCATCCGAGGAGCTTTGTCAGTTCTAACTGGAATATGGGAGAGTCAAGTCCCATATTCCAGTTAGAATTGACAAAGCTCCTTGGACCTGACCTCAAAAGTATCTGAGTGAGGGAGTGATTTCCTGAGGTAATATTATATCAAACATTCAAAGACCAATCAGAATGATAATTCATATTTATACGGTATATCACATCTTACTGATCATTTAACAAATATGTAGCCACATCTAAGACGTTACACCTACTTGGGACAGTTTAATAATTATTGCAAATTTCTTCAAAATCTCTCAACTCTGCTGGGACCATTACACCTGCTACTTTCAAAGAAAAGAGAAATTAGGCCTGTGTGGTATACTTGTTTGTACTGAAAACAGGTGTTTATTTCCATTACGATATGAATTTTTCATATATCAGCATACCGGTGAATAGTCTAGACAATGTGATGATGAGGGAAAGTTATTGAAGAAATTCTTTAAAGTTTATTCTTTGTTTTATTATCAGTAAAATGTTAATCTTTAGTATGAACCAAAATGAGAAATGTGCTTACTGCAGCAAAGCATGTGTGATAAAGTTTGACTTAGACTCATAAAGGGCAGAAGTGTAAATAGATACCGCAATCCTGGAATGCTCCATGAGGAGAAGTGTCCTTATCCAGTAACAACTGCGCAGTTGACCTCACTGTTGCTGAGATCCAGATGATAAATGTTGGAGAAGTTTCTGAATTTTCTTCTATTACTTTTATTTGTCTATTCGTTTTATTATTATTGTAAGGAAGCTCTGTTTCATGGTTGTGAGAAAACTGTTGAGGCAATGGAATGTTTTCACGTTTGATACAGGAAAGTGAAACTCACCCACTGATCCTCAGAAACCATCTGTTGCTTTTTACTCCTCTTTTTCTTTTCTATGAGTGTGAAGAGAAGATGTTTTTGAAACAGGGAATGCCCGTTATCTGGGTAACCCAAATTTTAATAAAGACTGCTGAGGAGAGGCAGCAAACAGAGACCTATGCTGATGAACTCCAGGGGTGGACCTTTAAAGCGCCCGAGCGCCAATGGCGCTAAATTTTCTCGTCGGGCGGTAAATACTTGACGACTTACCGCCCGGGTGGCGCCCAAGCCTTATTTGTCATTTATACACCGGCTTTCACCTACGTCATGGCCGCGCCCTGTAGGAAGCCGCCGTTTTCGTTTCGCACGCGTGAACCTGCGCGCCTCTAGCCACGTACTGCACTTGTATGATTCGTGCACGTACTGCACGATTAGTTATAGTCACGTGAACTATAAGTTCACTATTAAAGACGATGTGGAACCACGCTAGAAACACACAAGCACGCAGGGAGATGCCGCCGCCACAGGGATGGGATTTCTTGATGAAATCTCCGGCAAAACGCTTTAAAACTGGCGAGGAGAAGCGAGACAGTTCGAAACGGTATGAAGCAGAGAAACGTGTGCGTAGGTGGAATGATTCTTGGCGGTTTAGAGAAGACGGGAGGCGCAGAGAATGGCCGTGTTCGAGTTGAGCAGCGCATCACCTGGAAAACAGACGAGAGCAGACTGAAGCAGCAGGGGGAGTGGCTGAAAGCCGGCGTTTACGCCGGGGACACACCGGCCGCGGAAGCGCCAAGAAGCGAATCGCTCACGAGATTCGGCCGCTGCTCAGTTCGGATCAGACGCGCCCCAGTCGAGGCTTGCCCCGGCTCAGCTGTAGTTTTTCCTCAGCTCTTTTCTTTCAGTCAGTCAGTCAGTCAGTCAGTCAGTCAGTCAGTCAGTCAGACAGACAGACAGACAGAGAGACAGACAGACAGACAGACAGACAGAGAGAGAGAGAGAGAGAATAAGTAAAGGCTAGCAGCTGTAGCTTCAGTGTGCTCATAGGAAACGTGACAAAAGAAAACAAAACACATTTCTCTTTATGGCCTATATTGTCATCATCAACGTAACGTGATTTACAGAAAACATGTGACCAACTAACATTTCATGTTCTACCACCGGATGTTTGGATCAAAATGTGAACCAATCAGATCTTAGATCAGGTGAGAGCCAGGCGTTTCCCGTCATCCTCTAGGTTTTGCAGCCGAGGGAGAGCAACTGCAGCACCTTGCTCTAAAATCTGCGGTCGCCTTGATCTCATGAGGTTATCGTTGCCTACGTATGCATGACGTCAGAGCAAGTCGGTGTCAGTTCGGACACAAATCTAACCGGCATGCACTGCTCGCCGATCACTGCTGGTCTAATCTGCGCAGAACTGGCTCATCTCGAACACAGCCAATGGCTCGAGTACAGCAAAGCGGAGTTGGTGATGTACTGCGTTGTATGCCGGAAGTATGCGACGACAAAATCGAGTTTTGTTGAGGGAACAAACAAATTCAAACTTGAATACGTTATTATGTTTGTCAATGTGTACAAAATAAAGGTTTATTACATTTAAAACGGTTCAGGTGATATTTTGACTTGTTTTGGCAGCTGACCAGCGGGGCCGGTAGATTCTTGGCAGGGCCGGTAAATATTCAGAGTTACCGGCCCGGCTGGCCGGTTGGTTTTGAAGTTAATGTCCACCCCTGAACTCTGTGTGGATTTTCTCCTTGCAAGTCAAACATTAACTCTATCTGCCTGACCTGATTTTGCTCTGTTATTTTTCTAACAAAGGTGTTTTAGCAGGGACAACTGTCACTGCTACACAATAAC
This sequence comes from Nothobranchius kuhntae, assembly GCA_006942095.1. Lineage (NCBI taxonomy): Eukaryota > Metazoa > Chordata > Actinopteri > Cyprinodontiformes > Nothobranchiidae > Nothobranchius > Nothobranchius kuhntae. The sequence goes on along the minus strand of SSNQ01034118.1, from coordinate 247,577 downwards.
ACCACAAAGTACGTGAAAAGTACACATTTAGTATGTTAACTGCAAAGCCAATGGACATAGCTGGGCCAAAAACGATCAAAATTATCTTTCACACAAAAGTATGCGTTATTAACCCGCAAAAGATGTATATTTACTATAACTTACTAACATAACATCTATGATAGCTTCCAGTCAGGTTTTTGTAGAGCTCATTCTACTGAAACAGCTCTTCTCAAGAGTCTCTAATACACTTCTGACCCACAGTGATGCATGGGACTGTTCTGTTCTGGTTCTGCGTATGTGGATGCAAGAAAACTGTCACTAATGAAGAAAGATCAGTGGCTGTCATAGCTTCATTCAGCAAGAGCCCACAGCGTAGCACTCGCCGCATGTCAGTGGAGAGTGGCATTAATCGAACATCCATTTGGCAGATATTAGCTACTCATCAGACGTGAAACCATCCACCAGAAGCTACCTGGGAAGTATCTTCTGACCAGTCGTGCATATGAGGAGGGTGTCTACGACCTTCAGATACATCAGAAGTCCACGCACTCGCTCCGAGAGACGGCTTTACCTGCAGACCGGGTCTCCAGAGCTTCCATGATCCAGGGTGTGTAGACTAAACAATGGTGTCACAGTGGTTGGTATTAATCTGATGACTTGTTAACATACATCCAACAAACAGCAAGATGTATTTGATAAACCAGACATCATACCTTTCTCTATGGGCTGCTACCTTACCATGGTGGAGGGATTTGAGTGTCCCAATGATCCCAGGAGCTAAGTTGCCTGAGGCTTTATGCCTCTGGTAGGGTCACCCATGGCAAACAGGTACTAGGTGAGGGATCAGACAAAGAGCAGCCCGGAGACCTCTTACGATGAATTATATAAATGGAAACAGTGTTCCCTCGTCTGGACGTGGATCACCGGGGCCACCCTTTGGAGCCAGGCCTGGAGGTGGGGCATGTTGGCGAGCGTCTGGTGGCCGGGCTTTCATCCATGGAGCCCGGCCGGGCACAGCCCGAAGAGGAAACATGTGCCCCCCTTCCAATGGGCTCACCACTCGTGGGAGGGGCCAAAGGGGTCAGGTGCAGTGTGTGACGGGTGGTAGCTGAGGGCAGGGACCTTGGCGGTCTGATCCTCGGCTACAGAAGCTGGCTATTGGCACATGGAATGTCACCTCTCTGGTGGGGAAGGAGCCTGAGTTGGTGTGTGAGGTTGAGAGGTTCTGACTAGGTATAGTCGGACTCACCTCAAAGCATGGCTCTGGCTCTGGAACCAGTTTCCTTGAGAGCAGTTAGACTTTCTACCACTCTGGAGTTGCTTCCACTGAGAGGCGCCGAGCAGGGGTGGGCATACTAGTTGCCCTCCATCTTGGTGCCTGTACGTTGGGGTTTACCTCAGTGAATGGGAGGGTAGCCTCCCTCCGCCTGTGTGGGGGGACGGGTTCTGACTGTGGTCTGTGCTTATGAAACAAACTACAGTTCAGACTACCCACCCTTTATGGAGACCTTGGAGGGGGTGCTGGACAGCGCTTCATCCGTTGACTCCCTTGTTCTGCTGGGGGACTTTAACGCTCACGTGGGCAATGACAGTGAGACCTGGAGAGGAGTGGTTGTGAGGAACGGCCCCCCGATCTGAATTCGAGTGGTGCTTTGTTATTGGACTCCTGTGCCAGTCATGGATTGTCCATATTGAACACCATGTTCAGACATAAAGGTGTCCATATGTGCTCTTGGCACCAGGATACCCTAGGATCATCAACTTTGTTGTCGTTTCATCTGGCCTGCAACCGCATGTCTTGGACACTCGGGTGAAGAGAGGGGCGGAGCTGTCAACTGACCACTACCTGGTGATGAGTTGGCTCAGATGGTGGGGGGTGGGGGTGGGGTGGGTGGGTGGGGAGGGGGGTGCCGTTCAGACCAGGCAGGCCCAAACGTATCTCGAGGGTCTGCTGGGAACATCTGGCAGAGTCTCCTGTCAGAAGGAGGTTAAATTCCCACCTCCGACAGAACTTCCAAAATGTTCCGGGAGAGGCTGGGGACATGGAGTCTGAACGAACCCTGTTCCGTGCCTCCGCTGTTGAGGCAGCCGACCGGATCTGTGGTCGCAGGATCGTCGGTGCCTGTCGTGGTGGCAACCCGGAAACCCGCTGGTGGACACCGGCGGTTAGGGATGCTGTCAAGCTGAAGAAAGAGTCCTATCAGGTCTTTTAGGCCTGTGGGACTCCAGAGGCAGCTGACGGGTAACGGCAGTCCAAGCGGAACACGGCTCGGGTGGTCGCCGAGGAAACTCGGTGAGACCATGGAGCAAGACTTCCGTACGGCTTCGAGGAGATTCTGGTCCACCATCCGGCTCCTCAGGGGGGAAAGCAGTGCGCTACCAACACTATCTATAGTGGGGATGGTGTGCTGCTGACCTCTGCTCAGGACGTTGTGGACCGGTGGGCAGAATACTTCGAAGACCTTCTCAATCCCACCGACACGTCTTCCAGTGAGGAAGCAGAGTCTGGGGACTTTCAGTTGGTCTCTCAAATCTCTCATGCTGAGGTCACTGAGGTAGTTATAAAGCTCCTCTGTGGCAAGGCTCCAGGGGTGGAAGAGATCTGCCTGGACTTCCTTAAGGACTCTGGATGTTGTGGGGCTGTGTTGGCTGACGCGGCTCTGCAATATTGCGTGGACATCGGGGGCAGTCCCACTGGACTGGCAGACCAGGGTGGTGGTTCCCTTATTTAAAAAGGGGGCCCGCAGGGTGTGTTCCAACTACAGGGGGATCACACTCCTGAGCCTTCCTGGTAAGGTCTACTCAGGGGTCTTGGAGAGGAGGGTCCGTCAGATTGTTGAACCTCAGATTCAGGAGGAGCAATGTGGTTTTGGTCCTGGCCGTGGAACACTGGACCAGTTCTAAACCCTTAGGGGGATACTGGAGGGTGCGTGGGAATTTGCCCAACCACTCTACATGTGTTTTGTGGATTTGGAGAAGGCGTTTGACTGCGTTTCTCGGGGGGGGTACCAGGCCCTCTGATACGGGCTCTTAGGTCCCTGTATGACTGGTGTCAGAGCTTGGTCCGCATTGCCGGCAGTAAGTCGGGCTCGCTCCCAGTGAGAGTTGGACTTCGCCAAGGCTGCCCTTTGTCACCGATTCTGTTCACAACCTTTATGGACAGGATTTCTAGACACAGCCAAGGTGTGAAGGGCATCCGTTTTGGTGGCCTGAGGATCAGGTCTCTGCTTTTTGCAGATGATGATGTTGGCTTCATCAGAGCGAGATCTTCAGCTTTCGGTGGAGCGGTTCGCAGCTGAGTGTGAAGCAGCTGGGATGAGAATCAGCTCCTCTAAATCTGAGACCATGGTCTTGATTCGGAAAAGGGTAGGATGCCTTCTCCGGGTCAGGGATGAGGTCCTGTCCCAAGTGGAGGAGTTTAAGTATCTCTGGGTCGGAAACTTTAATGTTCTGCGTCTCTGTTGCTGCTCCTCAACCTCCACAGAGGTGAGCATGCGCTGACGGCCGATCACCGGATACACGGCAGCGTTTGAAGCTGATGGCAGCTCGTTAACTAACATCCACAAACAATTAAGACACATTTTCGCCTAATTTATTTACTGACAACACAAAAAATAATCTGGTAAGTATAACTCACTCAATCTGGAGGTAAGTGAAGAGAATTCAGAAAGTTTACTAAATTATATTGACGAAGTTTTCGAGTTATTCGTTATGGGTCCGAAGAAATCAGCAGCTGAGGCTGAAACACCTGCTGGGACCAAGAGGAGCCGTCCTCAGGACTCGCCTGAGGCCTCATCTCCCCGTAAGGACGTATTAGAATTATTAGATTCTATTGATAAACGGCTTCTGGGATTTGAGGGGCGACTTCATCTGCTCGAGGTTCTACACCAGGAGTTTCAGAACCTCCGAACATCTCTGGAGTTCAGCCAGGAGCAGGTTGAGCGGCTCGCTGCTGAGAACGCGTCTCTGCGGAAGTCCGTCTCTTCCCTGGAAGAGGGAATGACGTGGATCACCCAGGACAACAAGACTCTGAAGGAGACGGTTTTGGACCTTCAGGCCCGCAGCATGAGGGATAATCTGGTGTTCGCAGGTCTGCCGGAGCAGACGGGAGGGGCGGAGAACTGCGAGCAAACAATAAAGAACTTTCTTCAGACAGAAATGAAGATACCCGAAGAAAAAATTAAAAACATCATATTTCACCGGGTCCATCGCCTTGGAGCTAAAAGAGTAGACAGCAGAAGACCTCGTCCCATCGTGGCCAAATTTGAACATTTTAAGCAGAAGGATCTTGTTAAAAGTCACGGAAGAGAGCTCAAAGGGAAAGATTTCAGCGTGAATGATCAGTTCCCGAAGGAAATTCTGGATCGACGCCGGGTTCTCTTTCCGCTGCGTAAAAAGTTTATCCAGGATGGGAAGAGAGCTGTCATCTCGGTGGATAAGCTTTATGTGGACAATAAACTGTACAAGGAGCGAGGAGTGACTGACTGGCTGTTTTAGCCCAACATCAGGTCAGACATTTATTATTCTTATCAGGATTCACTGGGTTTGATCACGTCAGGATTAAACAGCTGCTAAATCCGTATTCTAGATGATAAGATCACCTGTTAATCACCACCCCACACCCCTATTACCTTTTCTTTTTAGTTCTTACTTCTTTTTTAACCTATATCTGTACCTTCCCTTCCTTTTTACCTGCTTCTGTACCTTTACACCTGTATGGCACAACCACACAACTTTCCAACACTGCGTCAGACTCGACACACGCACGCACACGCACACACGCGCACACACACACATGCACGCACATGCACACACACACGCACGCGCACACACACGCACACGCACACACACACACACACACACACACACACACACACACATATATATATATTAAATTCACAGCACAATATCATAATTTATGCGTCAAATAATACAACCACAAACACTGTTGGATCTTTATTATTATTATTATTATTATTATTATTATTTACTTTTTTGTTATTTATTAACATACTATTTATACATTTATATACTTATTCCATCTTATTCACATGAAGGCGTCATATTTTAGCTACTCACACACACATCTATGGGTGCACTAAGATTTGTCTCATGGAACGTACATGGGGCTGGCTCCATAAAGAAGAGATTAAAAATTTTTGATCAGCTAAAGAGAGTGCAAGCAGACGTAATATTGTTACAAGAGACTCATAGATCTGCCACATCCGCAGATGAACTTAAAACACCTGAGTTTCCCAGCATGTTCTCTGCCTGCTATAACTCTAGGCAAAGAGGTGTAGCTATTTTAATACACAAAAACATCAATTTCACAGTATTGGACACAGTTTCTGATCCAGAGGGTAGATTTATAATGTTAAAATTATCTGTACAGAACCAACGCTTATGTATCGTCAGCATATACTGTCCAAATATTGATGACCCTCCATTCTTTCATAATTTTTTCTCTGTACTCTCCGAACACTTGGACTGTCCACTTATACTTGGAGGTGATTTTAATTTTTGGATGAATTCCTTAACAGACTGGCTCAGTACAGCTGGGACTCAGCGAAATTGGCAATCCACTAACATAGTTAAACAGTACATGAGTGATTATGGGCTTTGTGATGCATGGCGATCTCTTCATCCTAACCGTAGAGAGTATACTTTTTTTTCGCACGTCCATCACTCTCATTCACGTTTGGATTATTTTCTAGTCAGCAGCTCATTGTTGGCTGACATTTCAGACACTGAGATACACCCCATAGTTGTCAGCGACCATGCTCCAGTTTCTTTAACTCTGGTAAATAAAAAGACAATCCCACCAAGCAAAAACTGGAGGTTTAATACATCACTGCTTAAAGACGAAGGTTTTATAGAATTTTTTAAAAAGGAGTGGGGTTTATATTTAGAACATAATGACCTGCCTGGAACATCAGCATCTATTCTTTGGGAGGCAGGAAAGGCAGTGATGAGAGGTAAAATAATCTCTTTCTCATCACATAAGAAAAAAACGGAAAACAAACGTATTCAGGAGTTAGAAGAAATCATCAAGTCTTTAGAGGCGTCCACAGTAGAAGAGTCAATGAGCAAATTACGTAAAGCTAAATTAGAACTTCATGGAATTATTGACAAAAAGACACAATTTTTAGCACAAAGACTACGAATAGAAAACTTTGA
>SSNQ01034118.1:194689-230125 GCA_006942095.1 Nothobranchius kuhntae | reverse complement strand
ATAATAAGTTTTGATAATAAACTGTGCAGAGCATTAAAATTATATTTTCTGATCTACCATGGGCGCTGTCGCGCTGCATTTGCGGCCGATGCGCCTCTCATAAGCTGCCGGTAGGAAGGGACAAGCAGCAGAACGTTTCCTCGGCTTCTCCATTTTTACATCAACTGTCCGACCGCAGCACTGTCCAACCATCACTCCCGCCGACTAGCGATAAGGCCCCGCCCACCCTGGTTTGTGCTGCCTGAGATTGACAGCCCTGTCGCAGCGCCCTGAACCAGTCTGCCCATGACAATGAGAAACAGACCAATAATACATCTTGATGTGGGCAACACACTGCTAGCCTCAGCAATCTATTGGCCGGCCCAATTTGTAAGAAATCTGAGGGCAAGAGAGAAAGACGAACGCAACGAGTGGATGAATGAACGAATGAAATAATTAATAAATGTCAGACCGGCCCAACGGCCCTGCCCACAGTGTCGGCCCACCGGGACGGCTCCCGGTGCTCCAGAAGGTCAGTCCACCCCTGCCCACAAGTCATTGCTGCAGGAGAAAAGGCTCAAGTTCCTTTTCTGAAAATATGTATTTTCTAATAAAATTTGTTCATTTTAGGATGATTAGTTGATGCTCTAAAACTTTTAGACAAAGCAGCAATAAATGTGAATTTATTTCAAATAACTGTGTGTCAAAATGTGTCTTTAAAATTCACGGAGATCATGTGTGAAATCCATGGCACAAAACACGTGGAATTAGAAAATAATGTTTTTAGTCCCTGTCCCATTGACTTGCATTCATTTTTTCGTTCTTCCAGTGACCCATGATGCGGAAGTGACTTAGGCTCCCTATAGGGCTCGTGATCGCGTTGTCACCACCAACGCAGCTGCCCTGTTGGTGGCCAACGAGTCTTTGCTTATGACTACTGTAAACAGCGCGCTTCGTCTTGTTCCTGCAGCTTAAATTAAACTATCATTCGATTGGTAATGGTAAATCGTTATGGTGTTGTGGCGTGCAACGTGATCGCCTGGAGTATAAAGGTGGAACGCTTTTCAGCATTTTCCTGCTTGGAGGCACAGCCACTAGTCCAAGTATCTAACTTAAAGGCTGTTTTTCAATGCCAAGGAACATCGCCTTGATGTCTTGGCCCTGCCCCAGTTGCCTAGGAGATAAGTCATCAGGAGCCGCCAAGACATGTTCCAATGTTCATGTTCTACAGAGGCGTGTGTTCTCCGTTTGTTAGCCGTTTAGCTAGCTGAGCAGTCTTGTAGCCTAGCTTTGGTCAAAAATTACCCAGAATACATTGCAGTATTTTCAAAAGGATGGTGGATCAGAAGCCAGCAGCTACTACGGGGGTAAATTTATAGTTTAAAGGTAAGTCAATTAATTTAAAATGTTTTTTTAAGATCTTTGTTTAATTGTAAGGTGACCTTGGGTTTGAGAAAGGCGCCCTCAAATAAAATTTATTATTATTATTATTATTATATTAGTTGCTTAGTAGTTGTAGCTTCGGCAGCTAGCGGGTAGTATCTCGCTTACATATTTAATTTAATAAACATGTACACAATTTAAAAAGTAAAAGCCTCTTTATATATTTATAATGAAACTAATACGTATAAAATATAAGGTTATCTCCCGTGTCACGTGATGTTACGTGAACGCCGTTGAAGCCGCGGTCACGTCATGCAAGTCTGTTCCATTTAACCGTTTTCTTTGACCAAGGAAGGACCGTGTCCTCATAAGCAAGGCACCTAGCCTCGCAAGACATCGACTCACAAGGCCAGGCGCCTTGACATTGAGAAACGCTCAAAGTCTTGTCGGCTCACTTGGATCGCAGCTGTAAAGCGACCAAACATCCCCTTCTGGAGTATTTTCATTCTGGTAGAGATGGTGTACTTTTTTAAAAACATTGTTTCTTTCCTTCAACCGAGACACACACACACACATACCGGCATGCTGATGCAGGCGCACTGACACAACTTCTCCTGCTACACTTCTTCTATAGGATGGCAATTTTTATTTATTATTTTACTAGAAAAACCAGCAAGTGAAATGTTTACCTCTCATACAGTTGTTTACATCCGCTCACACCACAAACAAGATAGCCGAAAATGTTGGAAATGCGGCAGCAACAAGCAGGGCCGGCTCTGGGTAATTTGGTGCCCAAGGCACGAGTGCCCATTTGCCCCCCCCCCCCCCCCCCCCCCCCCCCCCCCCCCCCCCGTGCCCGCACGCCTCTCACCCAAACCCAAGTCCACCCACCCACCACACAGTGGAAAAAGCAACTCCACAGTTATTCCTTAGTTACAAATTTTTTATTTTAAATATTCACACAGCAACTCTTTAAAGTCAACAGCCTGAAGAATAAATGTAAGCTTGAAAGATAAGTAACCTGAGAATATTACAATAACCAACAACTCAAAATGTTGTGCAAATGTCATGGGGGGGGATGCAAAAGCAACATTAAACTGTGCAATCAAAAGGAAAACTCAAATATCAAAGTGTCATCATAAAGAAAGTTCTACTTTCCATTTTGTTCAACTGCTGTGGCCAGTCAGCAGGATCCATGGGGCCAGCAGCTCATACATGTTCACACACATCTGTTGAAGCTGATGATGGTGTCTCTTCAGACTGTTGGACTGGAGCACTGAGTCTGCTGGTGTTGGGTTCTTCTTCTGTGCGAAAATACACACACACACACACACACACACACACAAAGCAGGTTAACCCTCTGATGCATGAATTAAGAACAGCGCCACTTTCACGTTCAATATTCCTCGGTCATGTGCAGTGATGCTTTTCATTATTTTTAATGTTACTGGACTTTTTTATTGATCTTTTTTTAATCTGCTCTATGAAAACATGAATAAAATGATCAAAAACAGGTGGAAGTGAGTGCATCCATGGGGAATATTTGAAAAAACGTATGTCTCACTCTTAGGTGCTCTTCAGCATCCAATAAATTGTAGAATATGAGGAAGAAGATCCGGTGATCTGAGGCACTCTGAGGATTTCATTTATTAAACAAGGAAACGCCGACGCGTTTCGGTACGACCTTCTTCAGGGCATAAACCTTTATACCCTGAAGATGACTCACTATGTCACAAAAACTAACGTCCATCCTTTTTTACAAATGTACAGCCTAATTGACAATAACATCTTAAGGAGACAATTTCAGATGTGTATGTTGAGATTATTTAATATTCTCAATGCTAAATCAATGCTGCACTGACTGTGCCAAAAACAAGTGTCTGGTGTGGATTTAAATAAATTAATTTTGCATATCGATATATGTGATAAGCTGTTTAATTTGAAAAAGCCCGTTTCTACTGCTGATTACTAATAGCCTAACAAGTAACTTACTCACCTGGTTCTAGATGCTGAGATTGTAGCTCAGTAAATGTGCTACTGCTGCTGGGTGATGCCTGGATAGAAGATGCTGCAGCGTAAACAAGAAAGAGACGGCGTAAGATGTCATGCTGTGTTTAGACAGTGCGATAGGCAGTTCTCATTCCCCGCCGGGCCCGGCGGCAGCGGGGGAGTCCCCGCCACGGCCGCGGCGGTGCCGCCCGCCCGATGTGTCGGACAAAGTTGAAATTTTGCTACACCCACACCTAACGTTCTTCTGATATGAAAATATTATATTCATATTGAATGCTTACATAAAACTTGAATCGAAGTTCATAAAAAGGCTGCAATCATACTCCAAAAAACGGTAAATAATCTTACATTCTTCATCATCACAGTGAGACTCAACAGGTGTAGAAGACAGTCCCGCCCCCCTGGTGTCAACAGGTGCCTGTCGTGGCTGCAGATATTGTCTCACTGCATCTGGGCACAACGATTCAAAAGTAAAATTAATTGGTTAAAGTTACAGATACTGTATTGTGTGTGTGTAAACAGCTAGCGAGGGTCCGTCCGTGGACCGTGCGTGGCAGGAGAGGCAGTTAGCTACAATGCTAATGCAAAAAGTTCCTTTGCCTACATACCTCTGCTTTGGGCCCGTTTTTATTTTCTTCCTCGTTACTTCGCTTTCGGAATGCTGATCCCGATGGCTTAGGTGTTCTTTTCATCGTAAAATATCAAAAGTTTAAACGCGACAACAGGATGTCCTACAGCGCCACCCACGCACGTGATCTACGGCACCCTTAACAGTCAAATGCTTCGGAGCGGTGGCCCAAGCGGGAGCTCGTCATGCAGCCAGATCATTAGAATTTAAATATTGATGTTTTAATTTCATGTCATTTCAGAGGGGGATTTTTAACATGTAGAGAGTGCATTTCATATTACAAACATAAATTTAATACACTTTTTTTTTTTTTGAAATTTTGCGCCCTATCCATCAGATGGCGCCCCAGGCGGCCGCCTGTGTCGCCTGTCAGCAAAGCCGGCCCTGGCAACAAGTTGTTGTTGCTCCAGTCTTGAGTCTTGAACAGGGGCGTAGCAAGCTTTTTTAAAGTGTGGATGTTGAGATTTCTCTGAGTTGTCCATCTGTCTGACTAATCTATGTCTTATTCCACCACGAGGTGTGCCCCAGCACCAAAGAGCAGACATGAAAAAGATGATAACTACTCTAGGGGGGTCCAGAGACATGCCCCCCCCCCAATAGAAAATGTTGGACATTATTGAAAAGCATTAGTCTGGTGTATTTAGAGATAAAAGTAGAGTTACAGGCTGGTGAGAAAGTATGATAAAGTATCTGTACATGTTCATTTTACTATAATATTATATGTGATTGATTATACTGTCGGGCCACGATAACAGCCAGTTCCTTGGCAGATGGGAGCTTTTTGAGGGGGACCAGGTGTACCATCTTGGAGAAACAGTCCACAATGGTGATGATGACAGTGTTGGACTCCAAGACAGGGTGGCCTGTGATAAAATCCATGCTGAGGTGGGACCATGGTCTGCGAGGACTGGGTAAAGGACGCAGCAGTCCAGCAGGTGGGTGATGGGAGGATTTGGACTGGTTGCACACACGAAAGGTGGATACAAACTCCTTAGCAGTGTTGGGAACGTTACTTTAAAAAAGTAATTAGTTATAGTTACTGATTACTTTATCAAAAAAGTAACTCAGTTACTAACTGAGTTACAAGATCATAAAAGTAACTAATTACCAACAAAAATAACTACTTAGTTACTTTTTTCATTAAGAATGCAAGAATTACTACAATAGTGAAATATAAATGACTAATGACTGGAACATAATAAAATGTATTTCCAAATGTTTTTATAAACCTGAATAATTTCAATAAATAAGCACTTAACAGGAGGAACTACTAATAGAAACATTACACTAATCTAGACTATTAAAAGGTCACTGTGTGATATTTAACAAGACCCCAATCAACTAAAAATTAAAATTGCAAATAGAAACACCTGTAAAGGTTCCCAAGCCTTTAAATGGTCTCTCAGTCTAGTTAAATTACAGAAATAAATGTAATTTTGTACAGTATTCTAATTTTTCCAGCTTCACATAATTGTGTGTTTTTAGCAGCATTTCTGTTGCTGCTAATCTAGTAACGGTTACATAAATAAATAAAATCCTTTAAAATGACACTAGAAGAGGCACAAATCTGATGGAGGACTTACATTTACTAACGTGGGTCAGGCCCAACCACAGAAGAGCTGAAGCTGGGTGGTAAACACACACAGGTAGTTCTGATAACACCTGAGCTCCATGACGTCTGAGACTGATGCATCAGTGTTACAGCGGGACTAAAGACATGATCAGAAACAGGTTACAGCTGGATGATCTAGGAAGGTAGAAGATCAGGACGTCTGAGCGGTGAACAGGTGAGCGGACCTTCGGGACGTCCCGCTGTCACGCTAAGAAGGGCACGGCTGCAGACCCACACCTGCAGCAGCGAATCTGCGGGGGGGTCTGCAGCCGTAGATATTCATCACGTCTTCCTCGTTCTTCACGGGCCGTGATGCTCTTGGATGAAAACATCTACCTCTAGCTCCTGATCAGCTGATGACAGCTTCTACACACCGCGCTGCTTAACGCACGCATTTCCTTATCAGTAACAGAAACGACGTTTTGATAAAAGAAGACGTGGGCCGCTGCTGTAAAAAGTGAGGCGCGAACCGGAAAAGCTTCTGCCGATCACAATTCAACAACGGATTATGAAAGAACGGATAACGCTCGAAACACGCAGATTCTTCCTGATGTGAGAGGTGCGTCTCCTCTTTGTTTGGTTGTTTTGGCGTCAACATCATCCTAGCGCGCCGACACCTCTCTCTCCCTGGCTGCAGCTGAAGTGTGGCGGTCAGAAAGCCTCACGCTGCTGCTCAACGTTCAACAAGCACATAGTAACGCACAACCTTCCGTCCCCAGTAACGGTAACGGCGTTGTAACGGCGGGAAAAGTAATTAATTAGATTATTCCGTTACCTATAAAAGAACGCCGTTAGTAACGCCGTTATACTTAAACGGCGTTACTCCCAACACTGCTCCTTAGTGTCTTTCGTTAGAGTGGGCCACCAGAACCAGTCCCGAACCACAGCCAGAGTCTCACCAGGGTGATAAAACAGACGTGAGTTATGGCAGAATGTTTGTGCCTCTGACCGTAGGTGGTCTGGAACTAATAGACGAGCAGGTGGGCAGCGGGGAGGAAATGGATGATGAGAACGGGTGTTAAGGATTTTAGCCTCCAAATCCAGTCTAGAAACAGCCAGGCGAACTGTTTCAGGCAGGATGTAATGTTTCTTGTTCATGAGACGGGTCTTGGGGAGTAGTTTCAGTGATGCAAGAGAGGGCACCTGGTTTAACGTTTTTAGACCCAGGCCTGTAGGAAAGGACAAAGTTAAAATGAGAAAAAAACAGAGCCCACCTGGCCTGACGGGGGTTCAGTCTCTTGGCTGACTTGAGGTTCTTGCGATCTGTCCAAACAAGGAAAGGTGCCTTAGTCCCCTCCAACCAGTGTCTCCATTCCTCGAGGGCAAGCTTGACAGCGGAAAATTCCCAAACCCCAATGTCATATAGTTCCTTTCAGCTGAAGATAAACCTCTGGAAAAAAAGGCACAGGGGTGAACTTTATTATCTTCGTACCTTTGACTGAGGACCGTCCCCACACCACTATCCGAGGCATCCACCTCCACAACGAACTGACGATTTGGGTCTGGGGAGTGAAGCACCGGGGCAGTGGTGAAGAGTCCTTTAAACGTGGTCTGCGTGGTCATTCCAACTGAACCTGACCATGTTGGAGGTGAGGACATGGAGAGGAGCCGCTATCTTCCTGTAGTTCCTGATGAATCTCCTCAGATTAGAATCAGAATCAGAACAGGTTTATTGCCATTGTCAGTGAACAAACAATTCACAAACTAGGAACTTGCTTCGGTACTAATGTGCTACATATAACATGAATAATAAGATTAACAATAGAATAAAATAGAATAAATATAATAAAAAAAAACTAGAATAAAACTTTCAGCTATAAAAAAGGCAGGTAATGGTAACATGGCCGATAACGTGACGTTGTGTCGAGTACAGAAGACGAGCATGGTTGTGTGTTTATAATCTGTTCACAAGTCTAACGGCAGATGGAAAGAAGCTGTTCTTATGGCGGGAGGTTCTGGTCTGGATGGACCGTAACCTCCTGCCTGAGGGGAGCGGCTCAAAAAGTCTGTGACCCGGGTGCGAAGGGTCAGCTGCTATCCGACCTGCACGCCCCCGAGTTCTGGAGACGTACAGGTCCTGGAGAGATGGAAGGCTGCAGCCAATCACCTTCTCAGCAGAGCGCACAATGCACTACAGTCTATGTTTGTCCCTCACTGTGGCTCCAGCGTACCACACAGTGATGGAGGAGGTGAGGATGGACTCAATGATGGCCGTGTAAAACTGCACCATCATCTGGGCCGGCAGCTTGGCCTTTTTCAACTGCCGCAGAAAGTACATCCTCTGCTGGGCCTTTTTGATCAGGGAGCTGATGGATGGCTCCCACCTAAGGTCCTGTGTGATGGTGGTTCCGAGGAAGCGGAAGGAGTCCACAGTGGTGACGGGGGTGTCCGTCAGGACGAGGGGGAGAGATGGGGCTGTGACTTTCCTGAAGTCCACAATCATCTCCACTGTCTTCTGAGCATTGAGCTCCAGGTTGTTGCTGCTGCACCAGTACACCAGCCGTTCCACCTCCCTCCTGTAGGCGGACTCGTCACCGTCAGAGATGAGCCCAATGAGGGTGGTGGCGTCCGCAAACTTGATCAGTTTAACGGAGTCATGGCTCGAGGTGCAGCAGTTTGTGTACAGGGAGAAGAGCAGAGGAGAAAGTACACAGCCCTGTGGAGATCCTGTGCTAATAGTCTGAATGGTGGAAACAATCTTCCCCAATTGCACGCACTGCCTTCGGTCCGTCAGGAAGTCAGTGATCCACCTGCAGGTGGAGTTGGGTACGTTGAGCATGGAGAGCTTGTCCTGGAGCAGAGCAGGGAGGATGGTGTTGAACGCAGAGCTGAAGTCCACAAACAGGATCCTAGCGTAGGTGCCCGGGGAGTCCAGGTGCTGCAGGATGAAGTGGAGGGCCAGGTTGAAGGCGTCGTCTACAGACCTATTAGCTCTGTATGCAAACTGCAGAGGGTCCAGGAGGGGGGAGGTGAAGGACTTGAGATGAGGGAGGACCAGGCGCTCAAAAGACTTCATGACTACAGATGTCAGCGCCACAGGCCTGTAATCATTCAGTCCAGTGATACGGGGTTTCTTAGGGACAGGGACAATGGTGGACAGCTTAAAGCAGGCTGGAACATGGCAGGTCTCCAAGGAGATGGTAAAGATGTCCGTGAAGATCGGAGACAGTACCTCTGCGCAGTGTCTCAGGGTAGTGGGGGAGACACCGTCCGGGCCCGGGGATTTCCGTGTGTTTTGCTTACGGAAAACCCTGAGCACATCCTCTTCTGTCACTGAGAAGGCAGTGGAGGGGGAGGGGTGGTCAGCGGGGACTGTACTATTCACAGTGGTGAAGGTGGTGGGGGGAGGCATGTGACACCAGAGTGGCTGAAGAAACCTGTGCAGTAGGGGTGTGGGGGATGGGTGTTGCATTTCAAACCTTGCATAAAAGGAGTTAAGTTGTTCAGCCAGTTGTAGGTCGTCAGCAGCATGTTGGGCCCTAGGCTTGTAGTTAGTGATTTGCCTGAGCCCTCTCCAGACAGAGGCAGTGTCATTGTCAGAGAACTGCTCCTTTAGACGCATATTGTACCGGGATCTCGTCTTTTTCAACTCTTTTGAGAACTGGTACTTAGCGCCCTATTATCTTTCTCTGTCCTTGGCTCTGTGGGCTGCTTCTTTCTCCCTCCTCAGCTGTCTCAGTCTGGGTGTGAACCAGGGCTTATCGTTGTTAAAAGTGACCCTGGTTTTTGTTGGAATAATGCTGTCCTCACAGAATTTTATGTATGATGTCACAGTGTCTGTATAGTCATCCAAGTTGTCTGTGGCAGATCCAAACATGTTCCAGTCTGTTGTGTCCAGACACACGCGAAGCTCCTCCACAGCCTCGCAGGTCCACTTCTTAGTAGTCCTCACTGCAGGTTTGGAGAGCTTCAGCATCTGCCTATATGAGGGGATGAGGTGAATCATGGCGTGGTCTGAGAAGCCGAGAGCAGCTCGCTGCACGGCTCGATAAGCTCCACTGACTGTGGTGTAGCAGTGGTCCAGCGTGTACTGCTCTCTTGTGGGGCATTTAACAAACTGTCTGTACTTAGGCAATTCCTGGCTCAGATTTCCCTTGTTAAAGTCCCCGAGGATAATAACTAGAGAGTCCGGAAAGGTCTGTTCCACACTTAGGATCTGCTCCGCGAGCGCACATTGAGCCTCGTGCACGTCCACACTAGGCGGGATGTAAACAGCGGCCAGAATGAATGAAGCGAACTCACGTGGGGAGTAGAATGGCTTACAGTTTATGAAGAGGAATTCCAGAGCAGGAGAGCAGTACTGGGAAATCACAGTCACATCCGAACACCAGGCATTGTTGATGTAGAAGCAGACACCTCCACCTTTTGTCTTTCCTCCGGATAAGACCCGCTGTCTGTCTGAGCGGAGGAGCTGGAATCCCTCCAAATCGAGTGCGCAATCCGGGATCTGCTCGTTGAGCCACGTCTCCGTGAAGCACAAGACAGAAGAGGAAGAAAAGTCTCTGTTTCGTCTCATCAGCAACACTAGTTCATCTGTCTTGTTACTAAGTGAGCAGACATTGGAGAGGAAGATCCCAGGTAAGGGCGTACGTGAGCCGCGTCTTCGTAGACGCACGAGCACTCCCACCCGATTCCCTCTCCTACAGCGTCTCACTTTCTTAATTAAAAAGTGGACCAAATCCGCCAAACCCACTAAATAAACTGGAAGTAGGTCCGTCGGCGTTGATGTTCTGACGTTTAGAAGCTCTTCACGGGTGTAAGAGCACGCTGACACACAATTTACAGACAAAAACAAACAAAACACGACGCACGTTAGCACCAGGGCGACCTTCCTCGGTGCCATCTTGGTTTTAGAGCTGTCTTGCTGTAGTTCCTGATGAATCTCCTATAGAAATTAGCAAATCCAAGAAACCTCTGGAGGTGTTTTCTGTCACAAGGTATCGGCCAATTAATGACAGCTGATGTCAGGATCCATGGATATCTGGTTAGGAGGGCTGACAAAGCCCAAAAATGAGATGGTGGAACGGTGAAACTCACATTTCTCTGCCTTGATGAACAGGTTGTTCTGCAGGAGCCGAAGGATGACTGCTTGGACATGTTTCTTGTGTGTCTCAAGATCTGGAGAAAATATAAGCACATCATCGAGGTATACAAAAACACATTGTCCCACCATATCTCTGAGAACATCACTGACAAGTGCCTGAAAGGTAGCAGGGGCATTAGTGAGTCCGAAGGGCATGACCAAATATTCATAGTGTCCTGTAGGTGTATTAAAGGCGGTTTTCCAATCATCCCCTCTCTGATTCTGACTAGATGATAGGCATTTCTGAGGTCCAGCTTGGTAAAAACATGAGCACCCTGGATGGAATCAAAAGCAGTATTAATCAGGAGGAGTGGGTAGTGATTTTTAACTGTGATGTCATTTAGTCCTCGGTAATCAATGCAGAGATGGAGCGAACCATCCTTCTTTCCCATGAAGAAGAAACCAACACCAGCAGGGAATGAGGAGGGACAAATAAGTGCAGCTTTCAGTGATTCCTCGATATATTGTTGCATGGCAGTGTTCTCAGGAACAGAAAGGGAATATAGACGACCCCTAGGAGGGGAAGAGCCTGGCAGGAACTCTATGGCACAGTCAAAGGGTTGGTGGGGAGGTGGTCTTGTGCTTATTGAAAACCTCCTTCAGGTCATGGTAAACCGCCAGGACTCTGGACAGGTCAGGGTAGGTCTCAGATGTGGCTTGGGAGTCGGGGACAGAAGGTGAGGCATGGTCCAGGCATGAAGTCACACATTGGTCTGACCAGTTAAGAATCTCCCCTGTCCTCCAGTTGATGTGGGGGTTGTGGGTTTCGAGCCAGGATGACAGGTAGCTCAGGTGAGTGGATGAGAAGAAAGCAGATTTTCTCTATATGGTTTCCACTCAGCTTCATAGTAACAGGTTCTGTCTTCTGAGTGACATGTTCAGTTGTGTGTCCATCAATGGCAAGGACCCTTTGTACCCTGGTGGTGGGAAAAAAACTCAACCCCATTATTTTGGCCTGGTTGTAGTCCATGAACTCTGTGTCTGCCCCTGAGTCAATGAAGACAGGCAGGGTGAGCTTGGATTCTTTAAACAATATCAGCAGAGGCAGACATAGGTGGTGAAGTTTTGTTGGGTGAAGAATGGCCCAGAAGGTACCTCAAAATGTCTAATGGGCCTGGCCTTTTAACGGGCACTGGCGGACTGCATGATTGTTAGCTCCCCTTTAAAACACAGATTATTGATCTTGCGTCTGAGTCTTTCTTCTAATATAAGCTTGGTTTGGCCGATCTGCATGGGTTCCTCTGGTTCAAAAACGGTTTAGGAAACTGAGTACTTACAGGGGAGGGTTCTGGCTTGGACCTGGTGGCGATCGAGGACTGGAAAGTTGGTGCATGGGTGTTGCTCCTCCCCTTTTCTCTCCTGCGTTCTGCTAGCTGGAGGTCGATGCGTGTAGCCAAATCTTCTAGGTCCTCAAGTGTCTTTGGGGGTTCTCTGGTGGCAAGCTGGTCCTTGATCTCCTCAAATAAACCTCTGTAAAATATGTCACTCAGTGCTTCGTCATTCCTGCGGCTATCAGCTGCTAAGGCGTGGAAGTCGATGATGTAATCCGTGACGCGTCGCTGCCCGCACTTCAGGGACAACAACCCTCTGGTGGTTTCTTTATGTGACAGGACAGGATCAAACACACATGTGAGTTCATTAGAAAAATCCTTGAAGGTGTAGCAAATAAGAGAATCCTTGAACCATGCTGCTGTTCCCCACTCTTTAGCTCGGCCCGACAACAGTGAAATGTTGTAAGCCACTTTGGATCTCTCCGTGGGAAATGAAGAGGGGTGTAGCTCGAATTGTATCCCACACTGAGTCAAAAAAGGTTGACAATGTTTGGGATAACTTTGTAGACTTCCGGTGGTGTTAGACGTGGCTCATAGACTGGAGAGACACGATACTGCACAGGAGGAGCAGCAGCAGCTGCGGAAGTAGCTGCACCAGAACGGATTGGATCAGGGAGATTCATGGCTTTTGACATCTTGGTGAGTTCATCACCACTTCTCTTGAGCCCGGAGATAGCATTCTCTACCCCTAAATGCCAGATTATATTGGCTGACTGTGATGACCTGAACACAATACAACACGATAAAAAAGTTTAAGATTTTTATCAAAATCCTTAAGTAGTGGAGGCACGGATAGAAGAGCTGGTGGCTCAGGGATATTACCCAATGGCTGATCCAAGTGGTTGTGCAGGAGGATGGTCAGAGGACAGGCCAGGGTCAGAACCAGGAAGACAACGAGCAGAGTAATACAACATGGGACAGGCTGAAGCAGGAGTCAGGAGACAGGTCCAGGGTCAAACTCCAGGAATCAGAGGTGGGCAAAGGTATCCAGATGGGGCGAGGCAAGAGGGGAAATCCAAGGAGCAAAAACATGATCAGGAACAAGGAGTCAGGCTTGAGAGGAATGCTGGATAGTTACTCACACGAGGCTTTCTATAATCTGGCAGGGAGTTGGTGGTTGGCTTGGGTATATATCGCAGGTGAAACAGGTGAGTAGCATGAGCTTGATTACTGGGAGCAGGTGTGGCAGATGAGTCTAAAAAGAGCAGGCTGTGGTTGTCATGGAGATGAGGGCAGACAGAGCTGGATCATGACAGTAACCACATAAGCTCCTCTCCCTAGCATAGCTGCTACTTACTACATGACCACATTTATGGTGGTTCTTTCCTCCTGTGGAACATTTGCTGAACTTACAGCCCTTTTCTTTCAGTTTTCTCCGTGTCTGGTTCGATGATGTCATTTTCGTGAAGCACATTTGTAGTCCTGGACTTATTTTCACACAAAACCTAAAATAGCGTTTCCCCCTGTTCAAAAATAAGCACAATCTTGGTTTCAAAATGCGTCTTGAAAATTCATGGACATCATATGTGAAATCCATGGCACAAAACAAGCAGCGTTAGAAAATAACGTTTTAAGCCCTGTTGACTTGCATTCATTTTTTCATTCTTCCAGGGACCCATGATACAGAAGTAAGTGGGTGGGGCTTAGGCTCCCTTTACAGACAAATGCGTATCTCACACTCAATGCTTGAGAGAGTTGGCAGCCCTGAAAAAGCTTGATGGACAACTCTCCCCACATGTTTAAAAAATGCTAATATAATGTTTCTGCTACGCTATATAATGATTTCTCTATAGAACTACTACAATGTCCGACTGGGGGTGGGTGGTGGGGTGGGGGTGGGGGCCTGCTCTGTGGAGAGGGGGCAGAGTTTGCAGCTCCTTCTCCAGATTTAAAGAGACAGTACCCAAACACAGCTCATTCTCAGAGTCTCCTCAGAACAGGGTTAGATGAGGGTCTGTAGAGCAACAATAATGAGGAAATCAGACCAAAGAACTGCAGTTCCACTGTGTTTAGACCCCAACTGAATGATTTTGATGTAAAAAGGAATAATTTAAAAGCATGATATGTCTCCTTTAAAGTCCCCAAGAAAAACAAAGGAATCTCCAGAAAATACTCGTTCCAGGTCCCCATCAGACTTCAAAGCTGGGTAATCTAAACTTTTTGTAAGTGTGTAGACACCAACAACAGTGAAAACCCTCTTTACCCCAACTTGCCGTCTAAGATGGACGGTCAACTTCCACTCCGTGTCATGACTTGGGAAGGTGTCTAACCCAAGACATGCAGAATAAACACAACTGCAGAGGTGAGTAAAAATAAAGTCTCTTTATTACAAAAACGGGAACAGAAGAAGCACTGGGAAGCCCAGTGAGTTGATGACCAGTAGATAATAGTCTAGAGTCAAGATCTTGTGATCAAAGGGGATGGTGGAGAGCCAAGGTGAGCAAGAAAGGGGGTCCTGGTGAGCGAGGTGGGTGAGGCAGCGGAAAGGAGATGGGCCAAGTGCCGTGGAGGAGGATGGGACGTGGTCCTGAAGGTTCCAGGATTTCTGGCGGCGAAGGTAATGGAGATGGTAGAGGGTTTCCTAGACAGGGCAGAGCAGACGAGGGTTCAGAGACCCTCCAAAGTCAAAATCCAAAGTAATCCAAAAACACGAGGAACTTGCGAATGAGGCAAATGAGAACAACTGGCTAGAGCTAACCAAACTGTAGCAATCGTCCGGCGTTGAGTGGTGTCTCCATCCTCCCTTTATGCCAAATTACAAATCCAGCGCAGCTGGTGTTCCCTCCGCTCCTCACCTGTGGGAAAAGACCCTCAAAAATAGTTTATTTGAGGTGGAGCACTCACCTTGGCTCGTGACTCGTGACACCACCACCCCCTTCAACGGACGCCCCCTGGCGTCCCAGCAGCGGACCTGGAGGCCTCGAAGTCAGTGATAAGGGAGGGGTCCTCGATAAACGATCGAGGGATCTACGACCGTTCTTTGGGGCCATACCCCTCCCAGTCCACCAAGTATTGCACCCCCCGCCCCTAGGGACATGAGTCAAGAATCCAACGAACCTTGTAGATGAGGTCCCCCCTGTAGAGCCGGGCAGGCGGAGGCGGAACTGGTGCAGGACACAGAGAGCTGGTGACCACGGGCTTGGCCAAGGATACATGGAATATGGGGTGGATCCTGAGGCGCACGGTCAAATGGCTGGGAATGGCAGCAAACTTAAAAGGACCAAGGAACCTAGGAGTGAACTTTTTAGATGTGGCTTTGAGGGGGATATCCTTAGAGGATAGCCAGACCATCTGTCCAGGGGTGTAGGTTTGAGCCAGGTGACGATGCCTGTCCGCCAACTGCTGGTTCTTCTCTGCGGTACGCTGAAGAGCTGCCCTAGTGGTGGCCCAGGCACGGCAAGCCTTGCGGAGAAACTGTGGTGTGGTGGTGGTGGTGGTATCTGCTTGGAGAGGAAAGAGAGAGGGCTGGTAGCCAAGGGAGGCTTCAAACGGGGACTGACCTGTGGCAAAGGACACGTGGCTGTTGTGGGCATACTCCAACCAGGCAAGATGGTCACTCCAGGAAGCGGGGGTGGTAGCACACACACAGCGCAGCATGGGACTCAGCCCCTGATTCATGCACTCGCATTGGCCATTGGTCTGAGGATGGAATCCAGAGGTCAATGCAACACGGGCCCCCAGGGCTGTTGCAAACTCCTTCCAGATCCTGGAAATGAACTGGGGGCTGCGGTCAGAGAGGATCTTCTTAGGGATACCATGGAGACGGAACACATGCTTGATCAGAAGCTGGGCGGTAACAGTGGATGTAGGTACAGCCTTCAGGGGAACTAGGTGACAAGCCTTTGAGAACCTGTCGACTATGGTCAGGATAGTGTCGAACCCATGGGAAGCAGGCAAACCACAAACAAAGTCTATCGCAATGTGTGACCAAGGACGAGACAGAGTAGGAAGGGGACATAGTAACCCAGCAGGGTTTTGTTGTGCACACACATGGCACACAGAGACATATTCCTTTACATCCTTGTAGATTGAGGACCACCAGAAGGAGCGCTTTATCAATGCAGAGGTGCATCCCACCCCGGGGTGAATGGCAAATCTTCCCGAGTGAGCCCAATTGATTACTTTTCCTCGTAGACTCTGGGGAACAAAAAGTTTATTCGGAGGACCCTTACCTAGACCGGGGTCTACCTTGAGGGCCTCCAGAACCTGGTCCCTGATTTCCCAGGTCAAGTCTGCCACTACGCAGGAAGGAGGCAGGATAGTAGCTGGTGCAGATTCGTCCTCCATAGAATAATGGCGTGATAGTGCGTTGGGTTTTGTGTTCTTGGATCCTGGCCAATAAGAGATTACAAAGTTAAATTGTGAGAAAAACAGTGACCAGCGGTATTGTTGTGGGCTTAGTCTTTTAGTTTCCTTGAGATAAATCAAGTTCTTATGATCTGTCCATATAATGAATGGGTGTTCCGCCCCCTCCAGCCAGTGCCTCTATTCTTCGAGGGCCAGCTTCACGGCTAGTAACTCCCGGTCCCCAACATCATACCTGCTCTCCGTAGGTGTCAAGCGCCGTGAGAAGAAGGCGCAGGGGTGGAGTTTGTGGTCCGAGGGAGCTACCTGAGACAGAACCGCTCCCACTCTTGTGTCTGAGGCGTCCACCTCTAGGGTAAACTGCTGCTTGGGGTCAGGCCTGGAGAGTACAGGAGCCTCCATGAATCTCCTCTTGAGAGCTCGGAATGCGGCTTCTGCTTCTGGGGACCAAAAGAAGGGTTTAGCAACTGAACTGGGAGCTGTTAGTGGAGCAGCAGTCTGACAATAGTTACGGATGAACCTTCGATAAAAGTTGGCAAAGCCCAGAAATCGCTGCAACTGCTTCCGGGTTGTAGGTATGGCCCAATCCATAACTGCTTGTACCTTGTCAGGGTCTGCCTTTAAACGTCCACTCTCTAGTACAAAACCCAAAAACTTGATAACAGAAACATGGAATTCACACTTCTCAGCCTTTACATACAGTCTGTTTTCCAATAGGTGTTGAAGCACAGCTCTGACATGCTTCTGGTGTTGGGTGACTCATCTGTAAAAGATTAAAATGTCTTCTAGGTAGACGGTTACAAAGTCATTGATATAGTCACCTAGTACTGGGTTAACCAGTCTCTGGAACACAGCCAGAGCATTGATATGTCTAAAAGGCATAGCAAGGTATTCGTAATGCCCCAGCGGTGTCTTGAAGGCTGTCTTCCACTCATCCCCTTGGCGGATCCTGACCAGATGATACGCATTTCGAAGGTCCAATTGGGTGAAGATGGTGGCATCTTGGACGGGCTCGAAGGTGGAAGACAGTAGCGGTAGAGGGTATTTATCCTTAACGGTGATCTGGTTTAGCCCCTGATAATCGATGAAAGGACGGAGAGACCCATCCTTCTTGGTGATAAAAAAGAAACCGGCACCCAAGGGGGGTGTTGAGGGACTGATGGTTCCATTAGCCAAGGCCTCTGTGATGTAGGTTTCCATGCTGTCTCGCTCCGGTTTAGAGAGGCTGTAGAGGCGGCTGGACAGAAGCAGAGCACTGGGTAACAGGTCAATTCCACAGTCAAAGGGACGATGAGGGGGCAGCGTAGCTGCTCGATCCTTACCGAAAACCTGTTGTAGGTCATGATAAACAGATAGTACCTTGGTGAGATTGGGGGGCTCCGAAGGTGCTATGCCGGACTCCTTAGAAATGGGGGTTGCAGAGCTGAAGCACTTGATAGCATTCTGGATTCCTGGCCTCAACCCTCTTGGCGTGCCAATCCAAGTGTGGGTTATGCAGCGTGAGCCAAGAATGTCCTAGTACCACTGGGTTCTGTGGAGATGGGAACACAAAGAGTGAAATTGTCACAATGTGATTACTTGAGGCCTGGAGCTGGAGTGGCGTGTTCCTATGGGTGATGGTAGATAGAGCTCTCCCATCGAGTGACAAAACAGTCAATGGTTCAGGGAAAGGCACAATAGAAATTCCTCTGTCGCAGACTAATCTGGGATCCATTAGACGGTTCGCAGCCCGAATCACTAGGACCGTGACCTGGTGGCATCGATTGTCCCACACCACCAAACAGGAGAGGGTGAACCGGGAGGTAGTTATTACTGTGTGACTGCCCACCAGAACTCCCGGTTCTACTGGTGGGCTCTGCCTTTTGCCAATGCCGGTCAAGTTTGGACATAGTGTCCTGGTTGTCCTCAGTATATGCAGAGCCCCTTCCTGATGCGAAGCAGTCGTCCCTACTGGGTGAGGTGAGTCCTTCCAAGCTGCATTGGTTCCTCCGTAGGCTCAGAAGAAGGAGGAGGCTGTGAGAGGGGCAGCCTTTGTATGGGAGGTGAAGATGGGTCCAACAAAGACGTCCGCAGAAGCTCCCAATGCATTTTGTTGATGGAGATAGAGAGTGTGATTAATCCCTCCAAAGTGGGTGGCTCAGGATACAGAGCCAACTGGTTCTTCACCTTATCATTCAGGGCTTCATTAAACGCTGCCTTTAAGGCGTCATTGTTCCATGTTGTCATGGCCGCCAGAGTTCTGAATTCTAGAGACATGAGACATGTCTGCCACCGTTCTCCGCCCCAGGGAGAGGTGTAATAATCTCTTGCGAATGTCAGTGGTGGTCTCAGAACTGCAAAAGGTCAGTTTAAAATCGTCCAAAAATTCTGAATAGGGGTCTGATAAAATCTCGGCATTGCGGCTCTTAAGGGCCTTGCCTCTTAACAGTCCAACAATGAAAGAAATTTTAGCAGAGTCTGCAACGAAGGCACTTGGGGAGTGCTCAAAAGCCAGGCGACACTGTAACAGGAAACCATGACTTTCCTCGAACTCACCAGAGAAGGTAGGACATGGCGGAGGAGTAGCTAGACGAAAGTGGGTAACTTCCGTAGGACCAAGAACTTCCGGTCCGGGCTGTTCCGCCATTCCTGGGGCGAGTGGCATTGGTTCTGGTGTAGGTTCTGGGACCTGAGCTGGAGCTTGCGGCAATAATCACTCGTGAAGTTGTTGAACTAGCGCTTCCAACTGCTGGTAACGCTGGTTAGCCACTGCCAGTTGTTCCATGAGAACGGGAAGAGTCTGATCATGCTGGGACATCTGGTTAGCAAGATTGGACAGTGCTGATTCCACTGGGTTAGTGTTGTAGCGTAATGGTTCTTGGCTCTTATATGAAAGATGAACCATTCTACATAATAATCTGGAATATTAATTTTAACAAATTAATAACCAAATGTTATAGAGATAAGAAGACTCAAAGGTTGTTTTCATTGATAAACTGACGATCATATCCGTTTGTCTGTGTTTCAGTTCAATGAAAAGGCAAGTTTAAATTTTAAGAGATTTATTTCTTCAATTTAAACTAACGATTTGAAATGACAATCATAGGAAAAACAATCCACTTTGGCAACCTTTTTGGACAATCTTTAACAGTTGATATTTTAAGCTTGCTCAAATAGACCTTGTGTTGGATGTGCTAAGATTGAGGATGATGGAATTATGAATGCGTGCGTGCAGGTGTCTGAGATTGCTTCAGGGAGAGGGAAGGTGAACTGAGTGAAAAATGATGTTTTGCAATTAAACTTTAGTTGTTATTAGAGAAATAGCATCAGAACGCTATCTGGTCGTGTTCTGCCTCACCGCACTTAGGACCCTCTTTTAGATCCGGACCTCGAAGGAGGATGTATTCTCCAGATGACACCTTGGCTGACAGAGAAGACGAAGGTGTGTGATGGTCCAGTCCAGAGTTGACCTCGGTACATGTTGATGAAGCGTTTCGGCAGATGCGCTTCGGCAGATGTGCTTTCTCATGTTTAAATTAACTCAGAAATCAAAAGACTCTGGGACGAGTCTGCGTTAGCTGGTTTCATTTCAGCTATTCTGTCTGGCTTGACAGAAATAGTGTGGTGGGAGCACAGGAGCCTGCAGGGCTCCTTTCCCCGTGGCGTTCGTTCCGCACCTCTGCTCTCTCTCGTTCTGCCTCCTTACCGAAACCACTTCTCTTCCCCAAAGCAAACTTGTTGTGCGTCAGAGCAAATGTGTTTTGAAGTTACTGTGGATACGGACCTGTATGAGCAGGTGTGAAGGTCATCGCTAACCCTAACCCTAACCCTTCAAAAACATTATTTAATTAAGTATACTGATTCATTATAGTTCATTATGATTACCCAAAGCATAATAATCATTCATTTGATTAAAATACGTTTATAATGAGCAAAGTGATCAAATGATTATTTAACATTAAATAAAATAAAGAAAGCTGAAGACTGTTTTATTATGGCTAGACTGTGTGTGAAGTCCTTCTTCTGGAGAGCAGGTGTTCAGATGTTGTGGAGTCCTTCAGACTTGCTGGCGGCTTAGGTCTTAATCTGTGGGTGAAGGTGCTGCGTGACCCAGCATTGACCCAGCCGGGCAAATACGACCTTTGGCAAAGAACCCATATTTCCTCACGTTACAGTGTTGTGGCCGGATGATTCTGTCATGACTTGCGGGAGGCGTCTAACCCAAGAATCAACACGACTGCAGAGGTGAGTAAAAATAAAGTCTCTTTATTACAAAAACGGGAACAGAAGAAGCACTGGGAAGTCCATTGAGTTGATGACCAGTAGATAATAGTCCAGAGTTGAGATCTTGTGATGGAAGGGGATGGTGGCGAGCCGAGGTGAGCAAGGGAGGGGGTCCTGGTGAGCGAGGTGGGTGAGGCAGCAGAGAGGAGAAGGACCAGGTGCCGTGGAGGAGGATGGGACGTAGTCCTGAGGGTTCCGGGGTTTCTGGCGGCGAAGGTAATAGAGATGGTAGAGGGTCTCCTAGATAGGGAAAAGCAGACGAGGGTTCAGAGACCCTCCAAAGTCAAAATCCAAAGTAATCCAAAAACTCAAGGAACTTGCGAATGAGGCAAGTCAGGCAAACGAGAACAAGTGGCTGGAGCTAACCAAATTGTAGCGATCATCCGGCGTCGAGTGGTGTCTCCATCCATTCAGCCAGTGGCTGCCGTAACTTTAACGTTGCATATATCGACTAAGTCATGCCATTGTCAACCTTTTAATGTTCCAACAACTTTGTATTTCTTCCGCCATTCATCTATAAACTTTAAACTATCTGGGTGTTTACGGGACATAAATTTCATATCTCCCTCCAGTTTGTCTTTAGAAGCGGCATTCCCCATTCTATCTAAATCGTTTTGTTTACTGGTTTAGTGAAACAGGCTGGGAGCACGCCCAGGAGTTCTAATGCAAAAATTGTCAGAAATACAATTAAAGTGCAGATAAGGGCATATGTTAAAAGGACTTTTTCAGATAACATTTGGCAGCCACTGAAGCAATTCACCATTTCTCCATTTCGGTCTTCCACACACACTCTCACACACACACCTGAACAGACCGTCCCTGAACTTTAGTCAAACAATCTTGTTTCCTTTTTCCAGTACCTCTAAATTCATACTTTCTCATACATGCACAGAACAGAGCAGAATGGAACAGAACAAAACAGGACACAACCGAACAAAACAGGACAGAACAGGACAACACAGAACAACACAGAACCTGCAGGTTTTTTCACACACAGAGACACAATGAGTCGGCAGCTGAAACAAAGTCCACAGCCGGGTTTTTAGCACTTCGGCACAGATTTTAAAACCACAACACAACACAGACGTCCGATGTCCGTGATAGGACAGCCGACATCAATATCTCAGATACCAGCAACGAACGATAACAACGCCACAGGACCACGGAGATCAGGCAAGCCTGCACAATCCGAAATGGGACGCAGCCCACAAATACACAGACCACAGAACAACAAGGGGTGAATTTAGAATGGTTTGGGTTCTTTTAGCCAATTATAACGATGATTAACTTTTGGGGACCTTTGCTGCACCATGAAATATCCAAACAATACAAGCGTCAGTGAGCTTACATAGTGATTTTGCACATCCAACCCTATTACGACCCACTCTCACTCACTCTCTCTCTTACTCTCTCCCTCTCTCTTTCTCTCTATTCGTTGTGGGGTGTCTGTGTGTGCAGGCACAAACTGATTACACCTCTCTCCAGGGGCGGATTTAGGACTGAAGAAGATCCGGGGCTTAACGCACACGCGCACGCACACGCGCGCACACACACATGTGACATGCACTAGTCAACATCATATTTGTCTTGTACCACATAATTTTTAATCTGAAGCTACGTATTAAGCTACATATTAAGTATTGTTCCTGTTAGTGTTTAGTGTGAGATGATAGTAAATATTCCCTTTCTTTCTCCATCAACTTTACCTGATAGTAAGCTAACTTTAGGCAAACCAGCAGCACAACAATATTTTCAAATAAGACTCACAAACCTGAGTCAGCACCAATCGCATCAGAGCTGGGGTTCTGTCGTCGTACTTTTGGTCTAAAAAACGTCCTTATGTCCATCTTCACTCATGCGTTTCAGGCAGAGAGTGTAGAAGAAGCCGGCTGCTGAAGGACTTCTTCTTCAGTGGTGGAGGCTCAGGCAGGCTGTATACAAACTACTGCCAGCTGCTCCCTCTCTGTTGGACTTTGGTACTGCATGTTACTTCCGCAATTTAGATCCGGGGCTTTTCATGAAACATCCGGGGCTTCAGCCCAAGTAGCCGGGCCTAACGCCGCCCCTGCCTCTCTCGCGTTCACCCCTCTTCTCTCAGATTGCTTACCCGCTTTAACATGGGTACACATCACTTCTCATTGCAGTGCCGCAGGCAGGTTGCCATCATCTATCCAAGCCAGTATACATTTCACATACATGTTCAATAAACCCAAGATGAGTTGGATGCGCAGACCGAGACTCACTGAGAGAACATCCCAATGCACTTCGATGCAGAAAGAGTTAAACAGAATCTGTCAAATCCTCTACCCCTGAGTGGCAGACTCGCCCTGAGTCCGAGCGCGAGAGCCTGTTAATGGAAGTTCGTCTGCGGAGCTAAACAGCCGGCCGATGGGGCAATTCTCAGTCCCCCGGACTTTGATGAGGAAGTGGCGCCGTGCGGCTCTCCGAAGGCGAACTCCCACTGAAGGGCTCTGCTCTCCCGGGTTTCGGCACCAAAAATGTTGGGTAATTTTTATTTGTCCTATATTACCTCAAAGAAAACTCAGAGCACACACAGAGGGATTAGATTGATAATTTGGTACATTGTAAACAACCTTAAACAGACAACGAACACATACTTTGCAAAGTGTCAGATACTTTGCAGAGGGTGAGAAGAATCAATCCACACCAGTCAAAAACCAGTTTCCTCTCAACCCGAGCCAAAACTCTGGAGTGAATTTATTTGCAAGAACACACACACCCATTAATTCCTCAAAAAAAAAAAACCATTGGCCCCAGGAATCCACAGAAGACAAAAGGGATTTTTCAGATAATAGATCAACAATAATAATAATAATACATTTTATTTAAAAGCGCCTTTCAGGACACCC
Organism: Nothobranchius kuhntae; assembly: GCA_006942095.1. Taxonomy (NCBI): domain Eukaryota; kingdom Metazoa; phylum Chordata; class Actinopteri; order Cyprinodontiformes; family Nothobranchiidae; genus Nothobranchius; species Nothobranchius kuhntae. Next base: position 206,661 of record SSNQ01034118.1, on the reverse strand, counting down.
AAGGTCACTTTACACAAAACACGTAATAAAATACAATAAAACAATAATAAAACCCAAAGAAGAAAAAAACAGAGAGAAACATTTCAATAAAATCAGAGGTTGTAGGCAGATTTAAACATATGTGTTTTGAGTTTTGTTTTGAAAAGGGTAAAACTGTCGACGTTCCTGATGTCTGGGGGAAGTGAGTTCCAGAGTCGAGGAGCAGAGCTTCTGAAAGCTCTGCTCCCCGTGGTAGCGAGACGGGCAGAAGGAACTGCAAGATGGATGGAAGAAGAAGATCTGAGTGAACGGGACGGGGTGTGAATACATAAAAGGTCTGAGATATATGGAGGAGAGAGGTTGTGGATTGCTTTGAAGGTATGGAGGAGAATTTTGAAGATGGACCTGAATTTAACTGGGAGCCAGTGAAGCTGCTGGAGAACCGGGGTGATGTGGTGAAAGGAAGGGGTTCTGGTGATAATACGGGCTGCTGAATTCTGGACCATTTGCAGTTTATGAAGGAGTTTGTTGGGGAGACCATAAAGAAGTGAATTTCAATAGTCGATACGGGAGGTGACTAGGCTGTGGACGAGAATGGCGGCAGTGTGAGGGGTCAGTGAGGGACGGAGACAGTTTATGGAACGTAGATGGAAGTATGCTGACCGAATTATGTTATTAATGTGAGCTTGAAAAGAAAGTGAGCTGTCGAGGATGACACCCAGACTCTTGACGTGAGGTGAGGGGGAGACTGTGGCGCTGTCAATAGTTAAAGAAAAGCTGTCAGATGTTGAGAGGGTGGAGTTAGTGCCAACAAGAAGAAGTTCAGTTTTATTGCCGTTGAGTTTGAGGAAATTAGAGGTGAACCATGATTTGATCAACGAGTCTCTTGGCCAAGGCAGGACGGCATTCCTGCATAAGAGACTCCCGATCTGGCTGTTTTGGCCTGTATATAATAGAACAAATGTGCCTAAAGCAGAAAGGAGTAGAAAGGAATTCCTACAAACATTTAGGGTAAGGTAACTCTGTTTGACAATCAGTTTTTACCTACCAGTCCCCCCTGTTCAAACGGAGTTCACCTTAAATAATTATAACAATGAAGGATAACACAATCTGAGTTGATAACAAGAACATCAAACAACAATGGTTACAGAAACCGTAATTTACATTGTTGAAATCATAATGAAACCAACTTTATCAGGCAATATATTTATCAATATCCCCAGTTAAACGGTTAAAAAAAAATTTAAAACGTGCATGAGAACATACTACCTTTATCTTTAGCCCGTTTCTCCTCTTCGTCTGAACTGGGCACCTGATGGTGTTCATCTGGCTTGGCACTCGACTGAATAAACAGGTTTCAAATCGTCAATTACAACAACCAGGAGTCAAGACTAAACCAACTGACCTTGGTGGGTGACCACAAAATCGTTTTGCTTTTCCTCTTATTTTTTTGACATTTCACACAATTCAGAAAAACATGAAGGAATTATAAGCCTGTATTTAAAATATTATGAATTAAATGTGCGTTACATGGAAGAACATCAGCCATCTCATGCAGTTGATGCCCCCCATCCCCATTTCCCCGCGCCCCTCCCTATTCTCTTCTTCACACACACAGCGCTGGCCTGAACCCTCTCAGTGAGCCGGAGCGCCTGCAGCTGCAGGTGGCGCCAACGTGCTGGTTCCAGTCCAGACAATGATATCTGACAGATAGAAAACCATGTTGTGGCGCAGGTTTCTTTGTTTTTTTTTGTTTTTTTTTACTCAGTGATTGTGCGCCCCTTTGTGTCATGAAAAAATGCCGCCCCGGGCAGCCGCCCGGTCTGCCCGTGCCTAAAACCGCTGCTGAGTAGGCCTTTGTTTGATAATTCGCCTTTGCCTTCTCGCTCTCCAGTTCAGTTGGATTGATACATCCAGTCTGAGAATGCTAACCTTGCATGGCCCTGGAGGCTCAGGCTAAGTGATGCAGTTTCTGAATGTTTCAGTGATTTGACAGCAAGTGACGTGCAAGTCAACACAAGATGTTGGGGTGTGAAAGGACACGTTAGGAACTATGTGAAGTTGACTGACCCAGAAGTCCTAGATGTCATGCTGCAGGATCAAGCCCATGCTTCAACAGCTCCACCATCATACAAAACAACCGGATGTGGAGGAAGAACTTGTGTACAACTCAGGGTGATGAGAAATTCTCAATGTGCTGATGCTTTCACAGCTCATACATCAACCGTCATTAACATGCATAGCTGTGGAGAGGTGTTGTTCTTTTCTGTTACATCTGTTAAAATGTGACACAATAAATACTTTTGTCCTCCTCTGTGCGCACTCTTGCTTCCTAACTGAGGATGTTTGGATTCTGCTGTCATTTGCTTACCTTAATGAAGCTCAATTTAATACCTGAGCCAGGTCTGGTCTGTGTTTTAAAAGCAGGCTTTTCCTCAGTCTGTTTCAGGACCAGCTATTGTGTGTGCCTCTTGGTGTGTGAGATGCTTATTAAGTAGCTGCATAAGCAGAAAATGGGAAAGAAAGAGGATTTTTCCATAACATCACTCATCTCACACAGTGTTTCTATCTTAGCGATGGCTCTTGAGCCAAACAACGTTGTTTCAATTCACAAAAAGTCTTCTGAATGTCATCGATCCAAAATAGGAGATCATCTAAAAATGCACGCATACACACACGTACTCGAAAACACGTACGTACACTCACAAGCACGCACACACACCCACACACACACGCACAAAAACACGTACGTACATACACACACACACATACATGAAGGCACGTACGTACACACACACACAAACACACACACGCACACAGATACATGAAGGCACGTACGTACACACACACACACACACACACACACACACACACACACACACACACACACACACACACACAAACACACACACGCACACAGATACATGAAGGCACGTACGTACACACACACACACACACACACACACACACACACACACACACACACACACACACACACACACACACAGATACATGAAGGCACGTACACACTTACACACACACACACAGATACATGAAGGCACGTACGTACACACACACACACACCCACACACACACACACAGATACATGAAGGCACGTACACACACACACACACACACACAGATACATGAAGGCACGTACGTACACACACACACACACCCACACACACACACACAGATACATGAAGGCACGTACACACACACACACACACACACACAGATACATGAAGGCACGTACGTACACACACACACACACACATACAGTGCCTGGATGTGAATCAGCAGGAGAGACACAGCCAGCAGTTGCTTAGCAATCCAGTTTTTGCAGAACTGTGATGCTGTGAGAGCGTCCATCTAACTTTCGGGATTAAACAGCTTTCACTTGTTACCAGACTTCTCTGTTTTATTTTCCCATCACAACTGCATCTAGATACTAAACACTTTATTGAGTGAGGAGTCTGTGGTGGATTGAGGAGACAGGTGGGAGTGGAGCTGTCAGCCAGAGGAGGAGACATCTTATTTCAGACTTTTGGATGCTTTAGTTATGATATGTGAACAAGCTTAAAGTCATTAAAGTTACTGTATTAATACTTATGTCCCATGTACTGTCATGTTCCTGAGCCGAGGTGAGTGACACCATCTCCTATCTCACCACTATCAGGCTGATTTTCCACAGGTGAGGGCGGAGGGGTTTGCAGCTGCAGAAGATTCCCAATCAGGAACTCTGGTATAAAAGGAGGATGGAGACACTTCACTACGCCGGATGATTGGACCAGTATAGATAGCCCCAGCCACTCGCTCTCGTTCTTGTAACTCGTTTTGACATTTGTTTTTCTGGATTTCTTGGATTTTGAACTTGGTCTGATTTTGGACTGCTCTTTGGATTATCCTAACTTTTGGTGTTGTTTCCCCTCGCCCAGGATCTCATTACCTACCTCAATTTCGCTGTTTAAAATGGTAAATGGCCTGTATTTGATATAGCGCCTTCTAGAGTCCTGGAACCCCCCAAGGCACTTTACAACACAATCATTCACCCATTCACACACACATTCCCACACTGGTGGGGATGAGCTACGATGTAGCCACAGCTGCCCTGGGGCGCACTGACAGAGGCGAGGCTGCCGAGCACTGGCGCCACCGGTCCCTCTGACCACCACCAGCAGGCAACGTGGGTTGCCTTGGGCAAGACACTTAACCCACCTTGCCTGCTGGTGGTGGTTGGAGGGACTGGTGGCACCTGTGCTCGGCAGCCTCGCCTCTGTCAGTGCGCCCCAGGGCAGCTGTGGCTACATCGTAGCTCATCACCACCAGTGTGTGAACGGATGAATGATACACTGTAGTGTAAAGCGCTTTGGAGTCCTTACTCTGAGAGGTGCTATACCGGTGCGGGTCATTTATCATTTACCATGGCTGCCTGGACATCCTTGGCGTCGGCTACACAAAGCAGAGGCTGTGAGTACCTGTTTCCACAACTTCGTGTAGAATAGTAACAGTGATGTACTTTCAGCAGACTGGCCTGTTGAGCCGTCATTCATTATGTTATTCTTTCTCTCAACAGCCATTTGGATCATCAGAGACGGCTACAAGAGGCGTGGAGCCCAGAGAGCTGCAGACCTTTGGAGACAACCTTGGTGTCCCTGACATCTGTGTCTCCTGGTTCTGCTGGGGTGGACTGAGGTGGAAAGACCTTCTCAGCTTCATTTTCCACTCCCTGTGAGGAAGGGCAGCTCCTGATGTCCTTCTCATCCACTGTGGCAGCAATGCCATGGGTGGACAGCAGTGTGACGCTGATTAACACGATGAAGGACCGGCACCGTCTTCACCTCACCATGTTCTGGTCCATCACCCAGAAGTGCAGATGGAGGGCTGTTATAAAACCAGCAGGAGGTTGGTCAACAGTGTTATGGCTACATTTGTTTCCAGCTTAAATGGTGCCGTTGTTGTGCATCCTCACATCAGACGTGACTGTCCAGGGATGCTTCTGTAACGTGATGAAGGAGCTATTTCTCAGGGTTATTATCCTCTAACCACTGTTCCACTTTGACACAGTCCCAGAGTGCATGAAACAGCCTCAAGGTCATGCATTCTCTTCTAAACTGTTTATGTTCCAGCAACGAAGACAGAAGACTCTTTTCTTTTCTTTCATTAGATCAAAGAACTCTATTTTCAATAAAGCTAATCAAAACAACTGTTAGTCAATAATACCATGTGACCGATCTGTGAAATCACAATACTATGATTAATATGTTTTAATAAGTAAATGACTTATTCTAGTCACTAGACACGCTGATATATTAAGGTAAATAATCACATGACACATTGCTGTTGCTGATCCAATCAGAATCTTCCCCGTCTGAAGCGTGGCGAGTCTCTGTGATGTTTATTTAATCTGTCAGCTTTGATTCGTCCAGAATCAAAAACATCCAGATTAATAAAACAGTTCCAACGCCATTTTCAAGTTCAGTATTCAACAAGATCTCAAGACCCCCTGAAGTTTACCGCATGCTAAGTGGAATACGGAAAGGCCATCCATACTCTTCTTTTTAAGCTAAGAACTACCAAGCTGGGAAACCTGCCGTTGTTATCAACCAACAGCGGTGTCTTCAGAATAAAAGCTGAACTCGCTAACCCAAGGAGGGTTCCCTTTTGACGCTGTCGGACCTGTTGCGTTTTACCTGGAGACTATCCAAAGACTGGTTTGTCGTACTGTTGATGCTGTTTCATCGGCTCCAGTACCAGAGGAAGGTCGAGGACCTGGCATCCGGATCTGTACGGAAGTCTCACTGAAGGGTATGTGGATGCGACACAAATGGCATCTCATGTGTTTCTGGCCACGGTTCAAACTTGATCAGTTAGGAGCAAAACATCATATCCCACTCAGACTCGCTGCTCCAGAAACGGAGGTTCTGAACTGATACACACACACGCACACACACACACACACACACACACACACACACTCCACCTCACTTCATTCCAACAACATCCATCATTAGAGAGTTAGTCTTGTTAAACTGTTTAAAATCATTTTAAGTAATACGTTTTCTTAAACGTTTCAATTCCATTAAAATAATGGTGAGCCATTGCCAGATATTTATACATTTTTAAAACACTTTGTGTCAAGTTTGAGACATATTTAAACCCTTTAAACCTTTTAAAACAAAAAAAGTTTATGTTCTGGGCTGAAACGAGGCAATCTCAAAATCAGCCGCTCGAGGGCAGCATCTCCATTTAAAGTCAGTCATCCTCCACAGGAGGCGCTGTTTCATCTCAAACCACCCTAAGGCTGACGTGGTATATAGAAGCCATTTTGGGCTTAGCACTGAAGGAGTTTTCCCTGTCTTTTAAGGTGAATACTGTTTATTATCATGTTCTTTCTCTAGTGTTCGTGGCACTGTGTACAATTTATTGTGTAACAGGAGATATAGAAATATCCCCGCTGGAAGTCTGCTTCCCTCGGAAGCCGTGCTGATTCCTCGGCTTACCAACCCGGTCGAGCTTACTAGCATTAAACTGCTAATAACTAAAGTTTGACATGGAAGAGTATCTCTGCACACACGAACTGCAAACGCTATAGTCCGAATATAACAACAACGCTCACGAACGTTTAGTTGCTCGGGCTGGTCCAATCCGGCTGGATTGGATCATTAAACTGGTCGCTCCAGGCCCGCGCTAGCTTAGCATAGTAGTGCTAACTAGCTACCCGGAAAAGACAGCGGCATACGCGTGCCGACAACCTGTCAAGCTATTTTGACGCAGCGTTTCTGTGTCCCAAAATCCGCTACGCCTAAGAGTAAAATGCCAAACTCGTTTGTGCAGTTTTAGTAGTGTTTTATTCACTTTTTGTGTTTAAAGCTTCCCGGTAACGTCATCGACCGCCGCCATTTTGGAAGAGTCCAGGCAACACACGGTGACGTCAGCACCCCGCCTGCACCCACCAACGGCGCTCTGCTGCCATCTGGCGGATTTTTCTGTTCATTACATTCATTTTGGTGAAAAAGTCATTTTTATTTGAAAAAAAATGTCTGAAGAAGAGAAATTAACTACCCACTCACTGGGAAGACAGATGATTGATGCAGTGGAGTCTGTGGTAGGACAGTCAACTTGTCTGAGCACGGCTACGCTGAAGGTTTGCAGGAACACCAAACTGATGAACTTTGTAATAAGATTAACCTCCGATGCCGTGGGTTCGCTTATTGATCGCAAGCGTAATTTGATCGCAAATGATTCCGACAAGCTGGAAGCTGCGATTCGGAAAGAGTACACTTATGGTGCTAAGGAGGCTGGAATACAGTTAGCTTTGTCAGTCAAACAGGGTCGTACTGAAGACCCACAAGCCTTCTATCTACGCCTCTTCTACGCATACGGGATGTAAGGATGGGATGGAAGAGGAAAAAGGTTACAAGGAAATCTTCCTTGAGAATCTACATGCCAAGTATAGCCCAAACATGGGTACGGTAGACCTTAAAACCACACCCATGGATTAGCTCAGAAGAATGGCGAGTTGTGCCTTTACATGGTTTGGCAAATCCAGTGAGAGCTCGCACTCTCCATCAGTTCTGGCGATGGAGGCAAAACCCTCCTCGCTGCGACTCGAGGGGGCTGCATCAGGGACTCATAAAAATAAAAACCGAAACAATGGGTCTAAATAACAGGCCCAGAAATCCAATAACTCCAAGCCAAAAGGCTTTCCAAATAACAAGCCTCAAAATCCAAATAGACCCTGGACCCCTCCACCGGCTCGTGGAGGGGACCCTAAGTCACCACGACTCGGCCGCGATAAACATTGTGTTTCTTTTAAAGAAAAAGGGGGTTCATCAGGCTCCTTCAGGAGACAGTCGCCTCGCCCAGACGAGAGACGAACTCCTGCTGGCCAAAATTCACCGCGTAGTGCTTGCAAGGACTGCAGTCCTGCCCCAAGGCCGAGAACTGATTCTGGGAGCCGGTCTCCTGGAAAAATTCACGCCCTGGGTGCCGCACTTCTTGACCTGTTGAAAGATTCGACAGAACGTGAGTCGGTTCTGCGCATCTCTGCGGTAGATCCTCCTCAACCTGCCTGTGGCTAAGTTGTGGAAACAGGTCCTGCAGAGGCGGAGCCTGCCACAATGGTGCATTCACCGACACCTGAGACCTCGGCGAGGTCTACTGTGGTTGCTCCTGTCAGCGCTAATCCTCTAGCACCCACGGAGCCTGCCACTGAACCTGGTCAACCAAGCTCACCGATCAGACTTCCACGAAGGGTTCTCTGCAGTATCATTCGTAATGGTCCTTTTGATAAACCTCACATTCCGGTGACCCTGGAGGGGACGCTGGACTGTGAGGGTGTTGTGGACTCTGGTTCAGATTTAACCATCATGTCCAGCTCTCTCTGGGAGCTGGTCCGCATGGCTGCAGCTGCACAGGGTCTTAGGACTCATGCCCTGCGCTGTAGACATCCATCCGTACTCTTCAGGCCAAATGTCCTTGTCAAACATGGTGTCCATCAACTTCAGAGTGGGAGACATGTTCATGAGCCATCCAGTGTTTGTAACTAACGTTGAAGCGTTTCCTTTCGTGTTGGGAGGGGACCTGCTCCAACTCTTAAAGGCTGTCATTTCACTCGGTGATTGGACACCCCAAACACGGTTGACTCAACCTATGCCCTTGGCGTCCCTTGAGCACCTCATTACCTTTTCAGGCAGTGTTAACCACAACGGCGCCGCCAGCCTGGTCGGTCAATCCAGTACCAGTAAGGTCAGTGACATCCAGAGAGTCTGCATCATCTCTGCATCAGGACCACTCCACCCTGTGGTGGGGAAACCACCTACCCTAGTGGGATTTGGCGATTGCTGTGACACACCACCTGAGACTCCGCACCCTGTGGTGGGGACACCACCTGCCAAAGGGGGGACTGATGGTGGCGCTGATACTCTGGCTTAAGCCCAGTACCTCGCGGTGGGGACTCCACCTGCCAAAGGATAGGCTGATGATGTCACTGACACTACTGCACTACAGCAGGCACTGGTGACCTCTAGCCCCGAGGTTGGTGACTCACCTACCAAAAGATGAGGTTGAACGGTGCCTTGTACCACTACTGATTGACCCCGTTCTCTCTGACTGCACCTGCGTGCTGAACGAGGGCCCTCCAGAGCGCCCACCTGCGCTGAACCCTTGCAAGGCCGCGCCAGTCTACAACCTACAACGTTCCTGGTTTCCATTTTCAGGTCTGATAATGTACTTTTTGTTAGTCGCGTGTTTCGGTCTGCTATCAACCGCAGTTGAAATTCATTCTCAGCCTCCTCTCACGTGTCTGTACGAACCTGGGCCCTCTTCGGGTATCACACTCCGAGACCGCCCAGGTCTACTAATGACTATCATCTATTTACACAAAAGATTTTTGTCAAATTCGACCCCGCTATGGCGTGTACTGATAAGATAACGAATGCCTTCGGCAACCTCTTGGAAACGGGGGCCCGCTGGACTAGTACCCTGACAAAGCATGCAGAAGCTGATATCCATCACATGCTAATTCAGGCACTTAAATTCACAGTTTCAAACAGTGACCTTTCCGGTACCAGCATTAGGCCAAAGCGTTTCCTGGACGGATTTTTCTCAGTTGCTCATACAATTGGCAATCTTTTAACGTTCGGATTCTCTTCAGTCAACTCGGTTGAGATTAACACAGTTTATCGACACGTTGATGAGCTTAACAAAGAATATCCGGCTCTGCTTAAGCAGGTACTGCAGCAGCGGCGTGCCCTGAGACAGCTGGGCACGTCTGAAAAACAGACTATGGTGGTACTCAACACTTATAGCGACATTTTGCGTAAAACAACTTCCTCTGTGAATGAGTTGCATTCCTTTGTGAATGTTGATTATGCTCATACACAGATGCTGACCACTTGCCTGTCCGACTACGGTCGGGACGTGAGCGCCTCGATCGATACCCTCCTCATGGGGAGGATCCCTCCATACCTCGTGTACCTGGCCATGGTCTGGTCTGCGGTTGCTCGTGTGACCTCGAAGGACCCAATGGCTCTTCAGACTCACTTGGCTTTCTCATTGGGCAGTGCTATCCCGTTAAGTGTCAATCCAGATGCTAGAGAGCTAGTCTTCATCATCAACTTACCTATTGTGTCTCCAAATGACATCTATAGATTAAGAGATGTGGTGAATGTAGGTAACTGGGTTGATGACACTCATGTCAGGTTACATACGCCTCCGGTCGTCGCGTACCATGAGGACCGCACGTCCGGGTAGTCCCAGACCTGCACGTGTGGTCTCTCACACGTGGCTTACACTTCTTGTGTCCAGGTACACCTTTTCTGCGTGGCGGTGCCACTGGTGTGTGTGTGTGGCATTGATGAGTTGTCAGGTGATTCTAAATGTCCTATGACTGTGACTCCACGTTCACATGTTGTTCATACTACTGCTGTTGTTGTTGGTGACCGTTGGTTACTTAATACCCCTGCTAGAGAAGCTGATGTTTTCTATGAGCGTCATGGTGTGTCCACACGAGTTGTGCTTCCCTCTCAAACCCTATGGGTAACAGTTCCAAGTGGCACTATGGTCCATGTAGGTGAGGTCTCTCTATATTACTTGGATCCTGGTAAGCATAAGTCTAAAGTGGAGTTTTCTCCTTTTTATGATAACATCTCCTTTGCTCTTTCTCCAGCCATGGTGGATTGCGTTACATTCGATGGTCCAACCATGGTTTGGGTGGGTGTGGTGAACAGGGTGCTGCGTGAGTTGTCAACCATTGTCTTACTCCTGGTCCTCCGCTGATTCTGTCGTGATATTCACCGCATGACTAAACCTCTGCCTGTCACGAGGTTTGTCATTTTTCTGGTTTCGTCACTTCTCCGCATGGTTGGCCTTTCTAGGGGACTCGGTCCGCAATTTCGGGTGGCGCCTATCTCGGGCCATCGCACCGGTTCGTGAAGCACCAGCTGCCCAGGTGCCTCCGCCTGAGGGCCTCATGGACTCCATAGCTCTCTATCTCGAGTTACACAATCTTTTTTATAGAATTTTGCTACAGTGATTAAGTTTCGAAAACTTTATGATTAACTTTGTTAATTTACCATTATGGGCTACAGCCAATTTTGCCCTTCATTTTGATTACATTTTTACTTAGTGCAGTGATTTCTCGCATACGCAGTATAGGGTTCTATTAATTTTATTCTTTTTGCACCACTTTTTCCAGTACACGTAGTGTATTGCACCCATTTCTTCATTTAAAACAGTAATTCACATAACTTCTACACATAGTACATGCAGGTACTCACAGTGCTAGGTTACATTTTGTTTATTAATTTGCATTAGACGCCATTTTGTTGTGTCTACATTGAAGTGCCCTGTGCTGTGCTCTCTCTTCTCTGCTGAGTTTTGTCGATGATCCTCGCTTCCTGGGGGTGGACCTATGACTCGTCATCGGATTCTACTCCTCCTGATTGGTGTTCCGGCTCATAGGACCTGGACATACGTGGATTCCGGCATGGTTGCTGGGATACTTCACTCGCTGGGACCTGTCTTAAGCCCCCTTCAGACAGGCCATGAAAAACGGAAATGTTCCGGACTCTGTCCGTAAGACCTTTGTGTCTGAATACAAACATCCGGATAACGTGTTCTGGAATTTAACCGGGCGAAGCCCCTAGTAACAGGTCCGGACTTGTTACGGACAGGGTGGCTGCTTCAGACTGGTGAGGTAGAGTTCCGGACAAGGGGGAGGGGGAGGAGGACGGGACCGGGGGACGCTGTGCGCACCTAGATAGCCTGCTGCTGTAGCATGCGGCGAACACAGCAGCTCGCCTCCTACGGTACCGCCTAGACGCGCGACGGAGAGCATCACACCGCTTCCGTGATTTCTTTAACCATTGAGCTTCATCATCCAGGTCTCTTATGCATCTTCGTGTGCGCAGAATTATGCTTAAGCGCCTCATGATTTTAATCTTGAGAGGCGCTATAGAAATGATATTTTCTTCTTCTTAACATAAGTC
>SSNQ01034118.1:173668-189499 GCA_006942095.1 Nothobranchius kuhntae | reverse complement strand
GGTAAAGGGACGTTTATTAAGACATTAAGTAAGTTGGGGGAAAAAAACAACAACAATAAAACATTTTTATTCAAAGCTGTCTCAGGGCCCCTCCCTGCAGTGGGCCCTGGGTAAACGGTACCCTTTCCCCCCCAGTCCGAGGCCCCTGACTGGGGCCATGCTTGTTTGTTTATTTCCACACGCCATGACGCGTTACCTCACGTCTGACGTCTTTTTGTGGTGGTGAAAGCTAAGTTACTGGAATGGAAGGGAAAGGAAAAGACATTGTTTACAATTTGGTTATCTTATAAATAATGATGCATGCTTCTTTGCTTGCTGACCTTAGTTTATCAATATATGCTGTTTTGTTTATTTTCCTCTGGGTTTCTTAAAATTCAGTTATTCTGTAAAACAAGTTTATTCTATTTTTGTTTATCTATCTACTTATTTATTTTTTTGCTGGAAGAAATTCAGTGGTACTTTACTCGGGGCAGCGAAAGAAGCTTTGCCTAGTTTACTATTCTTTTTTGTGTGTTTTTTCGTGAGAAAATGATTGTGTGTGTGTGCATATGGTGTTGGCTCTCATGTTCACCTCTCCACCTTCTTGACTTCCACTACATAATGTCAGCTAGTTTTATTTTTATTTATTACAATAAAAATAATGTACGGGTAAAGGTCTCCATGCTATCTATTTGAATATTCGTAGTTTACTCCCCAAAATTGATCAGCTTAAAGCCTGGCTATCCTACAACAATCCTAATATAATCACATTATCTGAAACTTGGCTTACTAATAGTACCACAGACTCTGCTATTCATCTTGATAATTATGAAGTGTACAGGGCTGACAGAGGATCCAGAGGAGGCGGAGTGGTTACTTTTATTTCCTCCAACCTGATCTTTTTGAAGGTATTTTTGTGAAGGTCACTCTTCATGCAAACAAACAATTAATTATTGATAATATATACCGACCACCTACATCTCCGAAACTAGAGTCTGTTAGTAATATCCTAGCTACGGTTTCATCATTGGGAGTTTCAAGTGAGATTATTCTGATGGGGGATTTCAACTGAAACTGGAGTGATCCCTCTACCCTTATAGAACGCAACATGGAGGCTAATTTGACACAAATAATCACTGAGCCTACTCAAATTAGCTCAAACTCTAAATCTCTCATTGATTGGATTCTTGTTCCTCATCCAAACAGAATTATGACCTCTGGTGTTCTCTCTGACTGTTTCAATGACCACTCCATTATTCATTGCATTTGGAAAATTACTACTCCTCATCTTTCTCCTCAATATATAAAGGTTCGTGAAATGAAATGATTTCAATATAACTTATTTATCAGTGACATGCTAAGGATTAACTGGTATAGACTTCATTTAACACCGAATGTGGAAGCTGCTTGGGACTTTTTTTATAGTGAATTGGGGCGGTTACAGATAGACACGCCCCTTGGAAATCTATTAAGGTGAAAGGGCATCATCTGCCTTGGGTTAATAGCGAGCTCATTAATCTTTTTAAAACCAGGGACAGGGCCTGGACCAAACATAAACATACACAGTTACCTGAGGACTGGGAAGAATACAAAAGACTTTGAAATGTATGCACAACTCAAACTAGAAATGCTAAAGCTAATTATTATAGAGAGATCGTATCAAATGATCTAAGTATGTTTATGTTTATTTATTTGATCCAAAAGCGATTTACAATTTATAACGTATAGAACTCCTGACGTCACGTGACTCTCAGAGAGTAGATGCCATGTTGGCAGGCAACAAATGTAAACAAAATGAACGGGAACGGCTTGGATTTTACTTCGTCGGAGTTTACTTCACACTTTGAAACCAAAGAAATCGTTTTATGTAGTCAGAAATTAAATAAATGAAATATCTCCGACCCTTACCGTGCCCCTGGGATACTTTTTAAAAATGCCAGAAGCTGTCGGAGCGGACTTCTTACCGGACCTGGCCAGGGAAACCCCTTGGGATTCCCCCGGAGGAGCTGGCCCAAGTGGCTGGGGAGAGGGAAGTCTGGGACTCCCGAAGCTACTGCTCCCCCAACCCAACTCCAGATAAGCGGATGAAAATGGATGGATGGATGGACGAATAACATAGATTTACTTGTAAGTAGTTTAAATAGAGTGCTGTGCTGTTTAAATGTATAAACTGAACACCAAGAGAAATCAGTAGTCAGATTTTTTTTCCGTGAATAAAATAAATATGTCAGGCAGGAGCGTCTCAGGATCTGTCTGAGATCTGTCTCGGTGAGACAGATAATAGCAATCCAAAGTGCTTTTTATGTGTGATCTGACAATTGATCAACCATTGCTTAAAAATTAAATACAGCTTAGCCGGTTAATTGCTGTCATCATAAAACACGTAAACGGCAGCACGCAGAACTCACGAGGCAACGTTTTACGTGATGTTTACTTGTTGCTATGAGTAATAAGACAGAAAAAGCCACGCCAAAATAAGTTTAGGAAGCCCACTAAGAATCGTAATAAAAGCATTTAAAATAAATACCATACACAGTTGAGGAAACTTTGGTTGAAGTACCTGATGTGAAGTAGTCACTGCATAAGCGAAAACCTTTACTCTCGGGATCCCACAGTTTCATTTTAGCCCGGTCACCAGCGCGTTTTATTACAATGATCCAACGTCTGCGGCGCTCCGGATCTTGGGCAATCCTGTAGATGGCTCATTCCTTATGTCATCCGCGTCTGTTCTGCATCCTGGGGCACAACAGGAATCTACCATATTTCCCGTTTGATTAAGTTTTCTGACAATAACAAATAGTCCAGCTGCGGGCTTCTGCCTGCCAATATGGCGCCGTTTCGATTTGAACTGTTGCATGCCGGGAGAAGTGACGTCAACTCCCGGAGCTCTATAGGGCATGTTGTGATCTGTGGGGGAAACCGGAGTACCCGGAGGAAACCCACGCATGCATGGGGAGAACACGCAACTCCACGCAGAATGGCTGCAACCAAGTTTCAAACCTGCAACCTTCGTGCTGCGAGGCAACAGTACTAACCACTGCGCCACCACGCAGCCCGTAAGTAACCCAAAACAATTCTGGATGGGAGTCAACACTTTAGCAGGTAAGTCTAATAATATATCAAATAATATGATAGTTGACGATGAAATTTCCAATGACCCAGCTGTGATTTCCAATGCCTTTAGCTCTTTTCTTCTTAAATAGCGCCTGTTCATTCTCCTGATCATTGTGTAGATCCCTTGATGCACAGCCAACCCTGCAGCTCTTTCAAATTCCAACTACTCACATCAACAGATGTTCAAAAGGCCATTGATGAGCTCTCCTCCAGCAACGGTCCTGGTCCTGATGGCTTAGAGAGTAAGTTTATTAAACTTGCATCTCACGTCCTCTCACCCCCATTGGCTGTGCTTTTTAATATGTTGTTTGTCGCCTGTGAAGTGCCCCTTGCCTGGAAATGTACTAAAGTCGTTCCCTTGCAATAAAGGCGGTGACTCAAAAATTCTGAACGACTACAGGCCTATATCAATAATCAACTGTGTGGTTGAAGTCTTTGAGAAATTAATCTTCAATCCACTTTATGACTATCTCTCCATTAATAATTTATTCACTCAGTGCCAGTCTGGCTTCAGAAAACGTTTCTCTACTACCACTGCTCTCTTGAAATTTACCAATGATGTATTCTCTAGCTTTGATAATAATTTGTGCACTGGCGCCATTTTCTTAGATCTCTTCAAAGCATTTGATTTAGTTGACCATTATCTTTTAATGGATACATTGTAGGCTATTGGCCTTTCAAGATCATCCTTACTTTGGTTTAACTCGTACCTACATCGTCGTCGCCAGTGTGTGTTGTACAGGGGCTGTCAGTCAAATTTTACTGGAATATCTAAAGGCATCCCTCAAGGTTCTTCTTTGGGATCTTTCTTGTTTTCTATTTATGTTAATGATATGCACCTGTGTTGCACAGACTGTAATATTCATCTTTATGCTGATGACACAGTTATTTATTGTAGTAAGCCAACTCTCACCGAGATACATTTTTTCGCTACAAAAATACTTTGATTCTATTCAGGAGTGGCTGTTGGCTAATAAACTTCTCCTTAATAAGTCCAAATCACATTCCTTACTGTTTCATAAGAAAGCCCAGATATTGGCGACAAAAACCTGAAGCTTTGTTTTCTCGACTCCTGTCCTCTGGAGACCACGGAGACCATAAAATATCTTGGTGTTTGCTGGAACCTGATTTATCCTTTAAAACACATACAATAAACTACAAAAAAATGCAATTCTCGTCTTAAAATCCTCTATCAATCTGTCAATTGTTTTAACTTTCTGGTTAGGAAAAGAATCACCACACAGCTGCTTCTGCCTATTCTGGACTATGCTGACATTATCTATCAGAACATTTCATCCTCCTGCTTGCACTCTATTGATGTTGCTTATAATAGTCTCTGTCGTTTTGTTCTTCATTGTCCATTTAGGACACATGGAAGTGTGATGTATCGACAGTTGTCCTGGTTCGCACCTGCTGTCAGGAGACAGTTTCACTGGTTTCAGTTCGTTTTTAAAACTTTTTACTTTAATTATCTGGATTATCTTCAAATGCATTTAATTCCCTGTAATTCACTTTACAGCCTGCAGCATAATGACCAGATCTTTTTTGTTGTTCCTAGAGTGAAAAGAGAGGTAGGGAAACATGCTTTTGGTTTTAGGCTCCATGTGATTGGAAAAATCTTCCTTTATCTATTTGTTGTTTATCATCATTCACTACTTCATCATCATCATCATCATCATCATCATCATCATCATCATCATCATCACCTTTATGTATAAAAGCACTTTACAGACATATCATGTCACCAAGGTGCTGAACAAGACTAAACTAAAAAAGATAAAAACAAAGAATATATAGGAAACCAAATAAAAAAAACCCAGCAAAATACAAAACAACATCAGTTAACACACAGATTTAAAAGCCAGATTATAATAATGGGTCTTCAGCGCCTTCTTAAAAACCTCTACTGACGTGGAGAGTCGCACAGATAATGGAAGATCATTCCATTATTTCGGGCCTGCTACCGAAAAAGCCCTGTTTCCTCTTGTTTTGAGCCTAGTTGCGGGGACTAGAAGCATATGGTGACTCTCTGAGTGGAGCAAACGACTAGGTATTTATGGCTGTAGCAAGTCAGATAAATATTCTGGTGCCATCCCATTCAATGCCTTGAAAACCAATAAAAGAATTTTAAAACGCACTCTAAAAACGACCGGTAACCAGTGCAGATCTGCCAGGATGGGTGTCACATGATCAAATTTCATTTTCCCTTCTAGGAATCTTGCCGCGGCGTTCTGCACAAGCTGCAGACGAGCTACTGTACTCTGTCTCACCCCAATTAAGACAGCGTTACAGTAGTCTAAACGAGAGGTGACAAACGCATGCACAACAGTCCAGAGGTCCTTTCTAGTTAAAAAAAGACTTCACTTTACTTTTCGAAGGGCTCTGGTCGATCATTTTCAGGAATAATTGTCTATATGTTACTAATTGTATTTGTTCAACTGGCTGTTGCTTTTGTTTTGTCCTTGTTAGTTGGGGTCGTGTAGTGTGGGGTGAGGTATTGTGAGCCTTTGAGGGTGTGTGTGGGTGTGTGTGTGTCTGTAAATGATTGTTGTTATGTTTTGATTTTTGCTCTGCTGTCTTGCTCTTAATTTTTGTTCTACTTTTTGTTATAAAGGAGGCCCCACTCAAAAACGAGATGTTTCATCTCAAGTGGTTATTCCTCCGTATAAAATTATGTTTAAATAATCATAAATAATAAAGGGCAAGAACACCTGATTGTTATTCGGCCATTATTCTTGTCTCTTTCACAGGTTACAGCTTGCAAGAGGACACCGAGGTGTAGGCCTTGGTAATTTTTAACAATATAACAAAAAAGAATAATAATAATAAACAATATTTTTCCGTAGTCCACCTGGTGACGGTGGAGGCACTACAACAATGTGAGGAAGCCAAACTAAATGGTTATGATGACCATAAAAAAGCTCGACATGGGCAAGAAGAAGAAGAAGGAGGAGAAGAAGAAGAAGAAGAAGAAGAAGAAGAAAAGATCTTTTCTTTAGCACCTCAAGATAAAAATCACGAGGCGCTTCTCAAAAACAAAAACTGCTAAATATATAAAACTATTTAGAAAAGGATTAAAATATTTTTTAAATGAGCAAAAAACAAAAAAAGCAGGAGGATGAGTGTTGATGATCATAAAACAGCAAAGGTAACAAATACCAGCTAAACTTATTTTCCTCTATCGTCACACTGTCTGCTAAGTTTAGTGGTTTTTGCCCACGGACAACATAGATGGATTTGTTTTTGCTGTTTAGCCGTCCTGTTATGGCAAGCCATTGAAACATTTAATCATCATTTTATCAGAAATTCCTTTTTACATTGCAATAATAAAATATATCCTAGTTCAAAAGTTATTCTTACTAGTCCATCCATCCATTTCTATACCCGCTTGTCCACGCAGGGTCATGGAGGGCTGGTGCCTTTCTCCACCAGTCAACGGGCAAACAGGCGGGGTACACCCTGGACAGGTTGCCAGTTCATCACAGAGCACAGACAAACACAGGACACACAACCAAGAGCACACACACGTTCACACCTAAGGACAATTTTAGAGGGATCAGTCAACCTGACAGTTATGTTTTTGGACTGTGGGAGGAAGCCGGAGAACCCGAAGAGAACCCACGTGTGCACAGGGAGAACATACAGACTCCATGCAGAAAGACCCCAGGATGGGATGTGAACCCAGACTATTCTTGCTGCATGGCAACAGTGCTAAGCACTGAGCCACTGTGAAGCCCTTCTTACCAGTCTCTGAGAATAAAAACTTCAACAGCTATCGGGATACCAGTAGAAGCTATATGTAGAGCCTTACAGGGGTGGGATGTATCTTGGTAAGGGAAAAGTGCTCACTAACACACATGTGGACAGATTTCAGAACATTATTTCAGAGTCATGGGTCTTTTGTGTCTGCAGATGTTTGAGTTCAGCTCATGAAATATGGGAGCAGAAACAAAAGTGTTGTGTTTATAGATTTGTTCAGTGTACATATCGAAACATTTAAACTACATTACAGTTTTAGAACTACAACTTTTCTGGAAACAAATAACTTCTTACTATTTGTTTTGACATTGTTGATGTTGTTTATTTTATTTCTCCTACCCATATTGCGGTTTAAAGAGCTTGAAATTGTAATCAACAAGTTTGTCCTCCTAAGGAAGCTGCCTGTGTAATATTTTTGAATTATTTTTTATTTTTCCGGAACTGCGCTGCTCTGGGTGGCTGCATGTTGGAGTAGCTCTGTTGACTGTATGTAAGTTTGGCCTTTTCTTGGACATTTTTTCTTCTAGTTTCTCAAGAAAAACTGTATTTTTTTGGACATTTTACTTTTCTGTTTCTGGTGCTGTGAAGCTTGGAGGATTTTTACAGCTATTTTTTCACTTTTTGAGCATTTGTTATGATGCGTAACCGTGGCAACAAGCTGGTTTACAATCGGGAGCAGCTGTTTAACATTGGGAAGGCTGAAATAATACCTCAACTGAAGCCACAAATCCCAAATGAGCTAAAAATGCAAGAAGCGTGGGTGCAGAGCGGGAGCAAAACGGAGACAGAGAAAGAGGAAATTCAAACCATCTCTTCCATCGATCATAATGGGCAATGAGAGAGATCACTGGCCAACAAGATGGATGAACTCCAAGCCCTTTCAAGGACTCAGCCAGAGTATCGGCAGTGTAGTGTTATGTGTTTCACTGAGACGTGGCTGCAGGACCATATCCCCAATTCCAGCGTCTCTCTGCCAGGATTCCTGACTGTACGAGCAGACAGATCTGAAGAGGAGAGGAGGAGTGGCAGTGATTGTCAACAACAGATGGTGCCATCCAGTTCATGTTTCAGTGAAATGTCGTCTCTGCAGCCCAGATGTTGAACTTTTGGCAGTAAGTTGTCGCCCATATTATTTGCCAAGAGAGTTCACCAGTGCTGTCTTGGCAACCATTTATATTCTACCTTCAGCCATTGCTGAAAATGCATGTGATGCCATCAGTTCCACTGTCGCTAAGCTACAAACCCAGCACCCCAATGCATTTGTGGCTATATCTGGTGATTTTAATCATGCCTCGCTCTCTGCTACACTTCCAACATTTCAACAGTTTGTCAGCTGCTCCACCAGAGAAAACAAGACATTGGATTTGTGTTATGCAAATGTAAAGAATGCATACATGTCCAAAACAAGACCTCCTCTGGGACAATCAGATCACAATCTTGTTTTTCTCTGCTCAGAATACAAACCACTTGTTCAGAGGCAACCTGTGACAAGAAGAACTGTGAGAAAATGGTCACAGGATGCTGAAGAAGCTCTGCAGTGTCACGATCAGAACTCGGAAAACCCGTGATGACGCCAAACACAATAAAGTTAAATAGAAAGTCTTTATTAGATGAGGAGTTACCAGAGGAGGGCGAGGCTGGAGACAGAGTCGGAGAGGAGGCGTAAGTCAAAAACCAGATCGGACAAGTAGGTACAGGGAACAGGCTGGAGACGAGGTAGCAGACAGGCAAGGGTTGTGGTGGCAGGCAGAGTTCAAGGCAGGGGTCAGGAGTGAAAACGAGGTCCGGAGGCTGAGATCAGGCAAGGTACAAGGCTGGAAGATTTACTAGCAAGGAGCGTTCATTCATCTGGCATCGGTTGGGGAGCAGTTTGGGAGTTAAATAGCAGAGGGAGCAGGTGTGTGGGATGAGCTGATTACAGAAACAGATGAGATTACTGAAGCTGATGAGGCACAGGCTGAGGTTTGCTGTGGAAACAGGGCTTGGCTGGAGCTTGATGAGGGGACCATGTGTGCTGCATGAAGGCTGAAAGGTTGATGAGGAGGGTGAAAGATTGGAAGTCATGACAGAACCCCCCACCCCCCCACCCCCCGGGCGAATTCCATACGCCCACAGGAAACCAGAGCAGGGCGAGAGGAGGGGGACCAGGAGGGAGGGTCAGAGCAGGGTGGGAGGAGGGCGACCAGGAAGGAGGGCCAGAGGATTCTGGGGAGCCGGCGACGGGGAACCAGGAGCCGGGACTGCGGGAGTCTGGGGGGTTGGTGACGGGGAACCAGGAGCCAGGACTGCGGGTGTCTGGGGGGCCGGCTACAATGGGCGAGGACCGGACCGGCGGTGATGGCTGCCGATGACCGACCTGGGGTCAGAGGGGATGGAGACACTGGCCGGGACGTAGACGCTGGAGACACAGGCGGGGACGTAGACTCTGGATACACAGGAGGGGACGTAGACTCTGGATACACAGGAGGGGACGTAGACTCTGGAGACTGAGGAGGGGACAAAGACTCTGGAGACTGAGGAGGGGACAAATACTCTTGAGACTGAGGAGGGGATGAAGACTCTTGAGAATGAGGAGGGGACGAAGACTCTTGAAACTGAGGAAGGGACGAAGACTCTTGAAACTGAGGAGGGGACGTAGACTCTTGAGATTGATGGGACAAAGATGTGGACTCTTGAGACTGAGGATGGGACGAAGATGTGGACTCTTGAAACTGAGGATGGAACGAAGGCGTGAACTCTTGAGACTGAGGATGGGACGAAGACGTGGACTCTTGAGACTGAGGATGGGGCAAAGACGTGGACTCTTGGACAGGCTGGACGGGAGCCACTTGGACAGGCTAGACGGGAGCCATTTGGACAGGTTGGACCGGAGCCTCTTGGACAGGCTGGACCGGAGCCTCTTGGACAGGCTGGACCGGATGTGGTGCAACCTCCGGGACCACCGCTGGAACAGGATGTGGTGCGACCTCCGGGACCACCGCTGGACGAGGATGCGGTGCGACCTCTGCGACCACCACTGGATGAGGATGCGGTGCGACCTCTGGGACCACCGCTGGACGTGGATACGGTGCGACCCCTGGGACCACTGCTGGACCTGGACAGACGGAGCCTCCCGGACAGAGGGAGGTGGAACCCCTGCTGGACATGGATGTGGTGTGCCTCCTGAGACCACCGCTGGATGTGGATGCAGTGCACCTCCTGGGTTCACCGCTGGACATGGACTGCAGGGAGGGACTTGAGGCTTGAGCGGCGTGACTGCTGACCCTTGGATCTGTGAAGGCCATGAATTAGTAGAGAGTCTCTGGGGCCACCACTGTTGCGTTGTCAGGAACCCACTGCACAAGACGGGCGCAGCAGGCCTGGACAGAGGGGTGGAACCTCTGTGCGGCAGTGGCCTGATGGCCAGACGTGTTCCCCAGAACGGTGACTCTTGTTCCTTTTCTAGCTCCATAAACTCAAGGAGCATGAGATACTCCATGACAGGTTCTGTGTCGGCGTCGGGTCTATGTTGTGGCCAGATTATTCTGTCACAATCTGAACTCAGAAGACCCGTGATGACGCCAAACACAGTAAAGTTAAATAAAAAGTCTTTATTAGATGAGGAGTTACCAGAGGAGGGCGAGGCTGGAGACAGAGTCGGAGAGTAAGTCAAAAACCAGATCGGACAAGCAGGTACAGGGAATAGGCTGGAGACGAGGTAGCAGACAGTCGAGGGTCATGGTGGCAGGCAGAGTTCAAGGCAGGGGTCAGGAGTGAAGATGAGGTCTGGAGGCTGAGATCAGGCAAGGTACAAGGCTGGAAGATTTACTAGCAAGGAGCGTTCATTCATCTGGCACCGGTTGGGGAGCAGGCTGGGAGTTAAATAGCAGAGGGAGCAGGTGTGTGGGATGAGCTGATTACAGGAACAGGTGAGATGAATGAGGCTGATGAGGTGAAGGCTGAGGTTGCTGTAGAAACAGGGCTTGGCTGGAGCTTGATGAGGGGACCAGGTGTGCTGCATGAAGGCTGAAGGCTTGATGAGGAGGCAGAGGAGGGTGAAAGATTGGGAGTCATGACATGCAGGGTTGTTTTGAGACCACAGATTGGATGACTCTCTGCCAAGAATATGAAGAGGACATCAGTGCCATGGCTGGATGTGTCACTGACTATATAAACTTCTGTGTGGACAATATCATTCCCACTAGAACAGTGAGATGCTTCGCTAATAACAAACCCTGGATCACCAGTGTACTGAAGAATCTGCTAAATGAGAAAAAAGAGCCTTCAAGGAGGGAGACAGGGAATTATTGAGGAGTATACAGAAGCAACTGAAGATCAAGATCAGAGAAAGCAAGGAGGCATACAGGAAGAAACTGGAGAACAAACTACAGAGGAACAATATCAGAGATGTCTGGTCAGGGATGAAGAAGATCACAGGCTTCAAGCAGAGGAAGGATTGCACAGATGGCAGCCTGGACACAGCCAATGAACTGAACAAGTTCTTCAATAGGTTCAGTTCAGGAACAAACCCAGCATCCTCAGACTTCCAGTACAAGTCAGAGACCTGTCATCTACAGAAATACTCAGATGACTCTGCAGTTATCGGGTGTATCAGAGATGGACAGGAAGCTGAGTACAGAGAGCTGGTGGAGCGCTTTGTGGCATGGTGTGGAAACAATCAGCTGACCTTGGACGTGAACAAAACAAAGGAGATGATTTTAGACTTCAGAAGAAACAGGGTGGAGTCAAACACTGTTTCCATCATGGGAGAAGAAGTGGAGGTGGTTGAGGAATACAAATACCTTGGAGTTCACCTGGACAACAGACTGGACTGGAGAAAGAACAGCCAAGCCGTTTACAAGAAGGGACACAGCAGACTGCACTTCTTGAGGATGCTTAGGTCCTTCAATGTCTGTAGCAAGATGCTGCAGATCTTCTACAAGTCTGTTGTTGAGAGTGTAATCTCTTCAGCCATCGTCTGTTGGGGTAGCAGCATCAGAAGCAGGGACCTGAAAAGGCTCAACAGCCTAACAAAAAAGGCTGGTTCTGTTCTGGGGACGACTGGGGAACCACTGGAGGAGATGATGCAAAGAAGGATTCTCCAGAGAATCAAGAACATGATGGACAACCCTGAGCATTCTCTTCACAAGACTGTCCGACAACGGAAGAGTGTCTTCAGTCAGAGGCTTCTTCAGTTTGGCTGCAACACTGACCGCTACTGGAGATCCTTCCTGCCAACAGCCATTGTAATATACAACAACTCTTTGATGACTTGATTATTATTAATATCCTGAGCTACTACAGCAATCAATTTCCCTCTGGGATTAATAAAGTATTTTTGAATTTGAATTGAATTGAATTGAATTGAAATGTGCAAACTGCTTGCCATTTAGCCTCCTCCCACATAATATGGAATAGTTTTGGCATGTAAATGTTTGTGCTTTTGCTGGGCTTCACTCGCATGATCCTGATGAAGTGTGATGTTCAGATATGAGTTTAAATAATCAGAGGGAGGACCGAGGAACCTGACAGACACAGAAGATGATGTTGCTTGTGCATCACACAAATGACTGTTAGTAGATCATACTCCTAAACCTAGCTTGGCCCTGCTGCATCCCCCAGGACCTGACAGAACCTTCAACACCTTCTAGGAACCTAATTTCTGTGCATTTATTGCTAAAAAATATGATTGTGCTGGCCTTGTGCTTTGTAAGATGAAGAATATAATGTTTTCCATAGCCTCATTGTTCTTTCTGGCTGTTTTGGACTTGGGACAATGTTGCGTCCCTTGGGGAATATTAACGTGCTCAGAATGATGTATACTTATCATGGTACTAATTCTAACTTAGCTGGGGATACAGAAACTAGATCAACTCACTTTACTCAGATCATTAACTTGTGGTCAAACCTGACTGCAGAAGACTCCAACCTCAAACCTTTTCTTGCTTTACACAATCTTACTATGTCATTAAGCAAAACTCACCACATGGATTCAACATACAGTATGACTACCCCAAAAAGTCACGTGTACCACGGACTGATGATTGTCTTACTTTTACTATCTGGAAATGTGCAACCAAAACCTGGACCTTAACTGCAATGTACACAGACTCCAGCTGATTTCCAACATTTGTCTGGACTTAAAACTGTTCATCTGAACATGTGCAGCTTTTTACCAAAGATAGAAGTGGTCAGAATCTGGATTAAATCAACAGATGTAGACATTGTAATCATTTCTGAAACGTGGCTGACTAAATCCATAACTAATGAGGATATTAACATAGCTGGAGACCATGTCTATTACACAGAACAGCCAAACAAAGGTGGGGGTGTGGCTATTTATATCAGATCAAGATTGAATGCATCAGTAGTCTTGTCTGAGTCCATCTGTAAACAAATGGAGTTTTTGGCTTTAAAGGTGGAAATTGCAAATTGACTTTCTACAACTGCTGCTGGGTGCTACAGACCTCCGCCGGCTTCCAAGGAGGCATTATCATCATTACAGCATCTCTTATCCAAATTAAGTTATAACGAACTCATATTGGCTGGTGATTCAAACTGGGGCTGGCAAAATGCCGTTTCAGATTAATTCAAAAGCTTCTGTGACTCCATAAACATTAGCCAGTTGGTCAACCAACCCACAAGACCCAATATTCATAAGTCCACCTTGACTGACATAATTTTAATAAATGTCCCTCATAAACTCCCATCGTTAGGCATTGTCTGCAGTGACTTGAGTGATCATTGCGTTGTTGCCACTCGTAGGAGCACTAAAACACCTAAATCTAAATCACGCATCATTTACAATGGAATCCCCCTCATGAGCTGAGGATGTGCTGTAACCAACGCCACGGCCACCAGCCTGGCCAGTGAGATGCAGGAGCCAAGATCACCCAGCCCTGGTGATCAGCCCGACACCGCCCCTCCTCCTCCTCTCTTCCAGGCTGCTGAGGAGCACATCGGAGCTGAATCCTGCTGGTGACCCACACCTGGGGTAAAAAGGCGGTGCCTTCAGCAGTCTGGGAGGCAGCGGTGCAGGGGTGACGCTGTCCTCCGGGCCTCATTTTGTTTTCAACCCCTTCGTTTGTGATGAGCTTTAACTTTTAAAGTTTTAACTCTGAGTTGAGGAGTTTAAAGGAGAAACACTGAGTCATCCATAGGGATCTCTGGTTGATGTCAACTTAGTTGACTCTGTTTGAAGGTTAAGTCTGCTTTAGTTTTTAGACTTTTATCAACTCCGTTGAGTTTTTAAAACACGCTCAGTTTAGTCAAAACTTCTAATAAAGTTTTAACCATAGTTGATAAGTTGTCTTTTAACTGTTAACCTTATAGTGAATTATTCGTTTTGCATTATTTTAATAATGCTCGCCAGCTGTTTGCTCTTGTTTTTAGAACCTTTTACTACAATTAAACCCATTTTAACTCCACTGTCGTATTTCTTATGTTGCCCCCTCCTTCACATTTTAACACCTCCTGTCGGGGACGTAACAACCAAAAATGGTTAATTGAGGGCATTCCTGTGTGTAACGAGCACCTGGGCATGCGCATGTGGGATTTCTCAACAGACGTGCATTCAAGAGGGCACCACAGGTTTCTGATCATTCGTACGAACATTCTAAATGTCATTCAGGAATATTTCCACAAAAGTTTGAACGAGGCCCAAGGAGCTTACCGATAGCCCCTCAAGCTCAATGCCCTCTCTGTCCGCTGCACACCAGTTGAATGACTGCTGCACATTTTGATTTCCTTATTTTGGCTCATCTTGCACAGTGCACCAGGCTGCATGTGGTCACACTTAGGCGGTGTGTGGAGGAGGCATCATGCAGGAGAAGGAAGAGATGAGAAGTCAGGGGACAGTCGCACTTCTGCAAGGTCAGTGCAACATTTGTTATAAACCATTTGTTGGCAATGACAGGTCAGACGTGTTCTGTAAGTCTTCACAAGGTTTTCACACACTGTTGCTGGTATTTTGTATGTATCCAAAAAAGCTCATTATTTATTTATTAATTTTTGTTTAAGAAACTCAAACATTTCGGGAATTACATTTTAGTTATTTGAAATTTTGTTTTAGGATTGAATTATTTTTTTGTTTCATCCACCTGTTGTGGTCTTCACAAACTATGGAGATATAAACTATTTTAATGGTGACACACACACACACACACACACACACACACACACACACACACACATCTGGTACTGATGGTTCTGAGTTACTGGTGGCGTGTGTTACTGATGGGAGCCTTTGTAACTTTGGTCCCAGCTCTCTGCAGGTCATTCAGGTCCCCATGGAGTTCTGGGGGTCCTGTGATCACTCTGACCCCACAAGGTGAGATCTTGCATGGAGCCCCTGATCATGGGAGATTATCAGTGGTCTTGTATGTCTTCCACTTCCA
This sequence comes from Nothobranchius kuhntae, assembly GCA_006942095.1. NCBI lineage: Eukaryota > Metazoa > Chordata > Actinopteri > Cyprinodontiformes > Nothobranchiidae > Nothobranchius > Nothobranchius kuhntae. The sequence continues at coordinate 174,272 of SSNQ01034118.1, read as the reverse complement.
CACAAGCTGCTTACCTATTGCAGACTCTGTCTTCTCAGAGACCACCAGCTGTCTCTGCACACTGCATCCTTTGAGTTTTACTTGAGATCTTAGAGCTACATCATTGCAACCTCCTGCCAGCTCCCCACTCATAATGTGCTGTATTATCATGTTGCTTGTATTCCCAGCCCAGGAGGAAACCTCTCTTCCGTTAGCTGTTGCTGCTACCACACCTGTGCCACTGTCAGCAGAACATGTTGAGTACAAATGTGCTGTGAAAATAATGCTGCAGTCGAGTGCCAGGGTGTGTTTTCAGGTTTTAAACATGAGCTGGCCCTGCTCAAGCTCTTTGGAAGGCTGGGTGTGTTTAATCAGTCAGAGTCTGTATTTAAGCCTTGTTCTCTGTGCCACTGGTGACCAGACAGAGGAAAATAAACGCTGTGGAGGAGTATACATCCAGATTTATGCTCATCAGTCCAGAATGATAATGCCACAATCAAAGTCCAATCAACACAAGTTGTGGAACAGATCTATTAGTGTGACACATAAGGGTGGTGGGAAAGAGACAGTCCTGATGCCAGCATTCATGTGATGTAAGAGAGGAGGGAGGAAGAAAGGAGAGACA
>SSNQ01034118.1:147310-173509 GCA_006942095.1 Nothobranchius kuhntae | reverse complement strand
GGGGGGGGGGCAGACGGAGTGTGTGTGTGTGCGTGTGTGTGCGCGCGCGTGCTCGGAGACCCAGACCAGGTCCCGGTCGGCTTCCTTCCTCCCACTGATGGTCCAGACGTGGGAACCGGCTCTCTGGGAGCAGCTGTGTGGGTGTCTGTGAAACATGAGCAAACCAACCACATCTGACTAGTTATTCAAGCACGTAGAGACATGTTTATTTATTGATGACGTGTCTGTGACGTATGAACAGTGCACAAGAAGCTCATTTTTTCCTCCACAGGCAAACTTCCACCACAGACGAAGCGAGGCTCCAGAAATCAGCACCTTGGAGAGCGACACACCGCAGCTGGAGGAAGGCGCGCGGATCCTTGGCGTCGCTCAGCTCCCGGTCCGGTCCGGACATGAGGCTCTCTGATCACCGTGACGGCCTTACGGTCCGTGCGTGATAAACGCAGAAGATGCCGCTGCGCGTGTCCAGCGAAAGGGTTTAAGTCTCCGTTTCAGCCAGAGTTAAACAGCCGCAGTCGCGAGCTATGATGGGGATGAAGCTGTTGGTGCTGCTGCTCTTGTACCTGGACCTGAGCGCCGCTGCGGCAGCCAAAAAACCCAAACAACCCAGAAAGGCTCCCAGAGCCACGGCCAGCCCCACGGGGCTCCCGAAGAAGTCCCCGCAGCCGGCGGCTGCCAGCCACCACGACACCTGCCAGGGTTACTACGACGTGAGCGGCCAGTACGACAAAATGTTCGAATGCAACAACACGGACCACCGCTACTGCTGTGGGACGTGCTATCTGCGCTTCTGCTGCGAGTACAAGAAGGACCGTCTGGAGCAGAACGCCTGCAGGAACTACGAGAAGCCCAAGTGGGTGCAGACAGTCACCCCGTCGCCCGTTCCCACCGGGGGGAGCTACGATCCCAGCATGGACCAGACCAGCACGGCCGTTTACATCACCTGTGGGGTCATAGCCTTCATCATAGTGCTTGGGGTGTTGGTCAAAGTGGCTTATGATAAAGCCACGGAGCCGCCCCAGGAGATGAATATACACAGGTGAGTGCGATGAAAACGGCTACTTCTACTCATGCTGTTGCTTCTGATAGAGATCAAATGTAGTGAAGGATCAAGGATGAGAAGAGTGAGATCTTTAATCATCATCAGCAGCAGCAGCAGCGATGTCCTCAAGCAGAAGATCCTGGTAACGATGCAGCAGATGTTAAAACCCAGAGATCACAACCTGGAATAATTAGAGGAGCTGAATCTCTCTCTCTCTCTCTCTCTCTCTCTCTCTCTCTCTCTCTCTCTCTCTCTCTCTCTCTCTCTCTCTCTCTGTGTGAGAAATAGGGAGAGGATTGTGATTTCACGTGTTTGACTTAAAATGGTCTGGTTCTGGATCTAACATGCAGACAGTCAGGATCCAGATGTTTCTGCACACAGCTGCATGTCCAGGTGGAGATGTGGATGGGGTCACTCATCCAAATGCTGACACACGTTCTTTTACTCAGCATGGAACAATGTTGCTTTTATTGGATGAATTATTCAACACTTCCCTTCAGCTTCAGACTGTGAATAATGAATATTGTTAACGTGCAGGCACCACATTGAATAAGGAACACGAGGAAGATGGCGTCAGGGGCAGCTGATTGTGAAATATTCATCCAACTCCGGGGTTACTACAGCACTCACATTTGTCCTACCAAAGCTGGAATGAGATATTCACGCCAGAATAAGCAAATCCACACGTTTAAACTTCCTTTCATCATGACTGCCACCCCCCGAGGGCCTTCCACATGCACCTGGTGCAGTCTGAAAAACATCCAAATCCAGCCCAATTAGGCGAGATGCTCGGGGTTTGCTTCTCTAAAATAAACCTTCATCATGCTCACTGAGGTGAAAGAAAAAAGATCAAGTTGATTTCGAGGAGCCCGTTAGGACCCAACAGGAAGGAGGAGGAGTATCTTCTGGTGTGTGCTAATGGGTGCTCTTGTCTTTCTTTCTACAGGGCGCTAGCAGACATTCTGAGGCAGCAGGGCCCCATCCCAATTTCACAGTATGACTGTGAAAATTTTGCAGCGATGAATGGCTCATCCAAAGACAACACACCAGTCAGAACCTCATCTAAGAACCACTACACCCCTGTGCACACTTCTAAATCCAACCTGGGTAAGAAGCTCCCTCTCCGTGTGCTCAGAGTTCTGAAGCTCCACCAGCATGTCTCCAGGTTGAAGTTAGATTTGAACACACAGAGTTTAGCCTCACCTCAAAAGCAGCTGTGTTTACCATCTTCAATCCTGTAATCATTTGATTTGTGCAAAAGAAACACGAGGCAGTGGAAGAGGAGAAAATAGTGGTCCCTATGGTGGAGATAATGATGGGCTAGCATGGTTGCAGGCCCCCACAGACTAAGTGCTGACCTCCCTCTCAACCAGCAGGGTGAATCAGAGCCAGAGGAAGCAGCTTTGCAGAGCAGACAGGGAGCATCAGCTGCTGCAATTGCTCCTTACATGCAAGTCGAGTAATATCAATAAAAGAAGGCTAACACTCACACCGCTGCAGCCAACTGGAAGGTTTTAAAAACACCAGAAATGCCAGTTACCCTGAGCTGCTGTCCTAGTGCGTGGAACTGAAGATGAACATGAGTATAATCTAATCAGAGTTAACGTGTTTTAGTAGTAGTAGTAGTGGTAAAATATTAGTATTAAAATTATAGTAATAGGATTTGAGGAATTATTATTCAAGGAATTATCTGTTGTACCAAGTTAACCTTAATCAACGTGCATGGACCAAACTGGGATAAGGATGACTTCTACTGCTTTCACTTCCTGCTCTGAAAAGCAGTCAGTTTATTGTTGGCGGTGATTTTAATTTCTGTCTTAACCCATCGTTGGACTGTACTTAATCTAAATCACAACCTCTCTAAATCTGCAACGAGGATCCAATCATCATGCAGCAGCATGGAGTCTCAGACATATGGCGTTATGTTAACCCTGGCGTTACGTCTTTCTCTTTCTTCTCTCCAGTACATGTTATGTTCTCATGAATAGATTTCTTTAGTTGATAAAAACTTCTTTCCTTTCTCTCTCTTGTAATTATGTCCCTATAGTAATCGCTTACCGTGCGCCTGCTATTTTAGATATAGTTCTCCTAGCCCTCCATGGCATTTTGACTCATTTCTACTTTGTGATGTAGATTTTGTAAAACACATAAATGAACATATGGATCTTTATATGTCTACTAATATCACACCAGATGTAACAGCAGCCACAACATGGGAGGCATGTAAAACTGTCTTACGGGACGAGATACTAGCCTACACAGCTCACAAAAACAAGATGGCTTCTCAAAAATGCCAGACCCTTAATAATGGCATATCGGATTTGCAAGCTACTAAATGAGCAGATTGACCTTCAATTGACCTTTCCAAGGAGCTTTCATTTTAAAAGCTCTCAATTTGACCATGGCCACAGATGAGACGGTCCAATCCATAACCAAAACCAGGTATCGCTAACCCTAACCAACCAAGAAAAGTACTTGATCACCAAATTTTTCAGTCTAGATCTGCTTAGCACATTTTTTGCTCCAAGAGGTAGTCCTTCAACACTGTTAGAAAACCATTTCAGGTGACTACCTCTTGAAGGTCTTGAGATTGCCAAGAGTGTCCAAAGCAGCAATCAGGGCAAAGAGCGCCTGTTTAGAAAATAAAAATTTAATATAAAACATGTTTTCAGTCATATCATCTTTTTTGGTTAAGTACATACCTCCACACGTGTTCATTGATAGTTTTGAGGCCTTCAGTGAGTATCTCCCAATATAAATGGTCATGAACATAAAGACAACACATTGAATGAGAAGGTGTGTCCAAACTTTTGGCCTGTACTGTATATATAGTAAAAAGAATTGGTCCAAGCAATGAACCCTGTGGTACTCCACAAGTAACCCTGGAGTATGAAGAAGATTTGTCATGTACGTTTACAAAATGAAATCTGTCAGACAGGTAGGATTTAAACCAGCCTAACGCTGTTCCTTTGACCCCTACAACATGTTCAAGTCTTTCTACAAGAACATTGTGATCAACTGTGTCAAAGGCAGCACTGAGATCTAACAAGACTAGAACAGACACAAGATTGCTTTTTTTTTTAACCGTGTCCTGTCTGGCTGTGAAGCAAGCAGAATTGATGTCTGAATGCTGGTGACAAGCCTTACAGATTTACTCTCAGGTGGAGCATCAAAGCGTCTGCTTTTAATGTCACGCCTGATACTTAAAACTTTATTGTTGTTGTTTTTGAATGCTTTGTAATTCCGACCAGACACTGAGTCAGAGGTGAAAGAGAAAGGAAAAGACAAAAGGTGGGAAGGGGGGGGGTCCACAAAATAAACAATAATGAACAAGAGTCTGCTTCTAGACCTGCAGAAGGAGAAAGAGCAGAAAAAAATGGGACACACAACAATACATCAGGAGCAAGCTATCACTGCGTCAGCCTGATGATGAAATATAAAATCAGCATTGTTTAACTGAACAATCACACGATAATAAATCATAGTGTATTTAGTGGCAACGACAGCCTTAAGAAATGTGTTGAACGTGCCCAAGCCCATACTTTTGAGCATGTGAGCACCTGTGTGTACACGCGCTTGTTTATGTAAGGTTTATCTATAGGAGCGTCCAATAGAGCAGGCGGAGGGAGACTAGGGGTCTTAGCACACCTCTGTTGTTGCTTGGCTTCCTGGGGCTGGAGGCTAGGAGGGAGATCTGGCCGTCTGGTTGGGGTCTGGGGTGGTGGGTTGCTGTGCTCGGCGTTGGGCGGGGGAGCCTGCTCATCAGCACCCCAGCAGAAAGGGTCAAACTCTGGTTACCGGTAATGGTTGTACCCAATGTGCAGCAGTACCGGGACCAGAATGAATAGGGTGTGTATGGGGAGCATGAGTGAGTGTCCGGTGTGCATTTTTGTAAGTCTTGGGTTGTATGTGCATGTGTGAGCATGAGGGAGGGAGTGTGTGACTGTGTTTGTGTATGACTGTATATGTCAGGTGGGGCCTTTGACTCCTCCCCTCTCCTGGAACTTCTTTTGATGATATAGATCTTCGTCCCCCCTCCCCATGCCACACCTGGTGTGAGGGGTTGTGCCTTGGTCTGCCTGAGTGTTCGTGGCAACCGGGTCTGGGGGTTTAAGATTTTGGCATCTGCCTGATAGATCCCGGTGGCTGCCTGGTGGGGTCTGGGTCCCTGGGCTCTGCTGGGTCCCCGGCGGGGGTGGTCGCCCCTGGGTCCCGGGTCGCTGTGTCCCGGGCTCGGCCGGCTAGGGGGTGGGAGGCTGCGGGCGGGCCTGTGGGCTTGCCACTGATATCTCCCGGGACTCTGCCGGCTGCTGGTTGTGGCCCCCCGGGGTGATCCTCTGTGCCTCTCGAGGGGGGCGGGGGCCTTTCTGGTTGCAGTCTCCTTGGGGTTCCTGTGTTCTGGGGCAGCTCCTGGATCTCTGGGACTTGGAGCTCCCCCCGTCTCCTGCGCATCTTTGGGGGCGGATCTGTGGTCCCTCCCACTCTCTGTTGGACGCTCCTATAGAGAAACCTTACATAAACAAGCACGTGTACACACACAGGTGCTCACATGGTGCTCTCAAAAGTATGGGCTTGGGCACGTCAAACACAGGTCTTAAGACTATGGTGGGCACTTAATGCACTGTGATTTATTATTGTGATTCTTCAGTTAAGCAATGTTGATTATATATTTCCTCATCAAGTTGACGCAGTGATAGCTAGATCTTGTTGTATTGTTGTTGTGTCCCTTTTTTTTTGCCCTTTTGCTTTTTTTTGTCTTTTTCTGCAGGTCTAGAAGCAGACTCTTGTTCATTATTGTTTATTTTTTTGGACCCCCCCCCTCTTCCCACCTTTTCTTTTCCTTTCTCTTTCACCTCTGTCTCCGTGTCTGGTCTGAATTACAAAGCATTCAACAACAATAACAATAAAGTTTTAAGTATCAGGCGTGACATTAAAAGCAAACGCTTTGATGCTCCACCTGAGAGTAAATCTGTAAGGCTTGTCACCAGCATGCAGACATCAATTCTGCTTGCTTCACAGCCAGACAGGACACGGTAAAAAAAAAAAAAATAAAAGAAAAAAGAAAAAAAGAAAAAAAAAAGCGTCCAATAGAGAGTGTGAGGGACCACAGATCCGACCCCCAAAGATGTGCAGGAGACGGGGGGAGCTCCAAGTCCCAGAGATTCAGGCGCTGCCCCAGAACACAGGAACCCCAAGGAGACTGCAACCAGAAAGGCCCCCGGCCCCTCGAGAGGCACAGAGGATCACCCCGGGGGGCCACAACCAGCAGCCGGCAGAGTCCCGGGAGATATCAGCGGCAAGCCCACAGGCCTGCCCGCAGCCTCCCACCCCCTAGCCGGCCAAGCCCGGGACCCCGCGACCCGGGACTCAGGGGCGACCACCCCCACTGGGGACCCAGCAGAGCCCAGGGACCCAGATCCCACCAGGCAGCCACCGGGATTGATCAGGCAGATGCCAAAAATCTTAAACCCCCTGACCCGGGAGCCACGAACACTCAGGCAGACCAAGGCACCACACTCCACACCAGGTGTGGCAGGGGGAGGGGGGACGAAGATCTATATCATCAAAAGAAGTCCCAGGAGAGGGGAGGAGTCATATACAAACACAGTCACACACTCCCTCCCTCATGCTCACACATACACATACAACCAATGACTTACAAAAATGCACGCCGGACACCCACTCATGCTCCCCATACACACCCTATTCACTCTGGTCCCGGTACTGCTGCACATGGGGTACAACCATCACCGGTTACCAGAGTTTGACCCTTTCTGCTGGGGTGCTGATGAGCAGGCTCCCCCGCCCAACGCTGAGCACAGCAACCCACCACCCCAGACCCCAACCAGACGGCCAGATCTCCCTCCTAGCCTCCAGCCCCAGGAAGCCTAGCAACAACAACTAACTAACAAGACTAGAACAGACACAAGATTCTTATCTGAGGCCATAAGAATATCATTTGTAACTCTCACTAATGCAGTTTCAGTGCTGTGATACTCTCTAAAACCAGACTGAAATTCCTCAAACAGAGCATTAGTGTTTAAATGCTCACATACTTGGATGGCCACTATTTTCTCCAGGACTTTGGATAAAAATGGAAGGTTAGATGTTGGTCTATAATTCATTGGGTCATCTGGATCCAGAGAAGGCTTCTTAAGTGAAGGTTTGATTACAGCAACCTTAAAATCTTGTGGTACATATCCATTTACTAAGGATAGATTGATTATATCTAGAATGGGGACAGTAACCAAAGGAAATGCTTCTTTAAATAATTTGGTTGGGATTGGATCCAAAATGCAAGTTGAAGGTTTAGATGAAGCTATTAATGGTTTATCCCTTGAGGTCCACATGGCTGGGGTGAGGTGGTGCTCACTCCTCACCCCAGCCATGTGGACCCAAAGGATAAACCATTAATCCTGCCCAATGGTCAACTTTCCTGGCGGGGTCACCCATGAAGACAGTGGGAGGGTTAAATGGCAGGGTTTGCATAAATGGGTAGGTATTTACTGGATATTTTCCGTATTTGACCGTTTATTTTAACGGATAAACCTGAACCACAAGGCTTGATCGATTTGAAAGCTGACACGTGCAGATGTGCTGACATTTTAATCGTTATGCACATCACAGAGGTAGCTAAATCAATCAAGCTCAGCACAGCTCGCTGTCAGGGCACACGGGAAGATTCCTCTCATTGCAACGCGTGTTGTCCAAACCCGGTCTCTCAGAGAGACGTGTCTTTTAGAAAATGTTCCTGATGATGAAACTTTGGCTGAACAGCGATTGTTCCTGTCTCCAACGTGGCGACGCATCCATGAGTCTGTCTGAGGAAAAGTCCAGAACCTCACATCCTCTTCAGCTCAGAAAGCTCCTATAGAGACATCTGATTACGCACAAGCAGGTGACCTGTACACCTGTTCAGGTTTACTCAGAGCAGTAAAGCACTTAGCAGTTCCTACTAAGTGAAATTGTTTAATTATAATGTTCTGGACACACTCGTCAGGTTGTTTAAACCAGTGCTTGAATTGCAAAACACACACATGCACATTCACTGCATCAGGACGAAGAGAGACAAAATTGTTTTATTTACGCTGTAGACTTCAATGCTGAGACTTCCATCTTGTCCAGTTTGCACAGCACAGTCCACGAAGGGCAGTTGGTTGTTGTGGGCATCTTCCCTGGTGAACTTGATGCTCTTGTCCACGGCATTACTGTGCCTGGTAAAGTCTTCTACTTCCTTTGTGAGAATTTTGACCCATGTGTTGTCCACATTCCTGAACCAGTAGCTTAGTGTTGTTCCATTGTAGTTCAATGCTCTGGCTTCCAGTTCCTCCATGCAAATGTTGGCGATGATAGGTGATACTGGTTTTGCCGGTAAAAACGGTCATACTTGAAATAGAATCATCTTGTTCCAGCTGTTTTCTAACCACTTTCATTGCTTCGTCTGTGGGAATACATGAAATGAGATAATGTTTCAGCAGTTTCTGGTCCGTGATTTTATTCTTGTATCCACTCTTTAAGTCCCTCTTCAGGGCTTCATACGTGGTGCTGTCGCTCGATGTACGATTACTTTGATGTTGTAATCTGTGATTATCGTCCAATACTGAGTCCTGTTCCGATACAAGGTGGTAATGCAATGCATTGTAAAAGAAGAAAAAAGATCCAAGTTGGCCTTCTATGTATTTGTTATTTTGCTAATTTATCCTTAGAAAGTCACTCATTCGGGAAGTATGCTGAACAGTATGCAACCGCAGAAACATATCCAGTGTGATCAATAGCGCTGTTGGCTGAAAAGTTTCTCCTGTCTGTAGGAAATTCCTGATCCAATTCCACGATCCCACTTTGAACTTTACACTAAACCTGTGAGCTCTGCTACCAATGTAAACAATGTAATGTAAACAAAAGCTCTGATTGTAAAATCCAACCAACTGACATGAAGCAGCAGAGTAAAAACTCAGACGAACTCCTGCCGACAAGCAAAACACCAGCTCCATGACTGCGAGTTGGAGTGACAGCGGGAACAGAGCCAATCAATGAGCTTGGGGGCGGCTGTGTTAGGGAAAATAGGCTTCAGCTGAAGGCAGTTGTCTTCCGCATGGTCCTAGAGCCTGAACTGAATCCAAGTATGACAGTTTGGATGGTAAAACTGATAGAAGACAGGAAAGTGGCTAGGCGTTTTGCATCACTGGCTGTTTTCAGTGTTGCGCTCCCTGTAGCTGTTTGGTGTTTGTGGCTCACTAAAACTGATCAGATTTCTCTGTACTAGGACATCTCTGAGTTATTGTAGCACAAAAGCACGCTAAAACACACATTTTCTGTTGCTCCACCTAGCTTTTAGGGAACCATTTGAGTAATTTGGTGTTGAACGACTTGCTCGTCCAGTTAGCTTAGCCTCAGCACGGCTATGGCTACTTCTGTCTCTGCTTCTCCGTCTCCTATTTCTTGCTCTCTGTGTCAGATGTTTAGTTACTCCTCTGCCTCCTTTAGTGATAATGGTACGTGTAATAAATGTAGCATTTTTGTAGCTTTGGAGGCCCGGCTCCGCACTGTTGAAAAGCCCATAGATAGCCGTAGCTACTTAGCTAGCACGGGGCTAACTAGATCAGAACCACCCCGTAGCGGTCCTCCAGTAGAACCCGAGCAGCCGGGACCTCAGGCCGGCTGGGTGACGGTACGCAGGAAGCATAGAACCCAGCCCGTGGGCGACCACCAACCCGTCCACGTTTCTAATAGATTTTCCCCGCTCAGTGACGCACCCACTGACAAGCCGACTCTGATCATTGGCAGCTCCATAGTCAGAAACGTGGCATTAGAGACTCCAGCAACCATAGTTAAATGTTTACCTGGGGCCAGAGCGGGCAACATTAAATCTTATCTGAAACTGCTGGCTAAGGATAAGCGTAAATACAGTAAGATTGTTATTCACGCTGGCGGTAACGACACCCGGTTACGCCAATCGGAGGTCACTAAAATTAATGTTGCTTCGGTGTGTAAGTTTGCCAAAACAATGTCGGACTCCGTAATTTTCTCTGGCCCCCTGCCTGATCGGACCAGTGACGACATGTTTAGCCGCATGCTGTCCTTCAACCGCTGGCTGTCTAGGTGGTGTCCTGAAAACAACGTGGGCTACATTGATAATTGGAAAACTTTTTGGGGAAAACCTGGTCTGATGCGGAGAGATGGCATACATCCCTCTTTGGATGGAGCAGCTCTTCTTTCTAGGAACATGGCCAGTTTTATTAGTCCTCCATGACAACCCAGGGTCCAGACCAGGAAGCAGAGTCGTAGTTTAACCCACCCCTCTGCAGCTTCTGTACTGTTACCCACCCACTACCCCATAGAGACAGTGTCCTTATGCATTATGACTTGCCCTGTTTTATCAACATTCTGGGACTCTACTTTGAATTCAGTCTCAGTTATCACATGTGAAAGAATCCTACGTTCTCTTTTATCCGTCTTGTTTGGTACCCTGCCCATGGACTGTGCCAAACCATCTTGCTATGCCGATTTGCCTCCATCCTCACGAGTGGCCAAAAGAATCATCCTAATGCACTGGAACAACCCACCCATTTATTTTCAGTGGATTAAAAATGTTATTCATTTTATAAGGTTGGAAAAGATCAGTTTCTCTCTGAGGTTTGGACACTGACTCTTGAAAAGCATGGCGCCCTTTTGTAAATGATGTTGCAACTTAGAAACTGTTACCCTGACACCTGTGTGTTGTTCATGTAACCTCTGAGTCAACTTCACACATGATATTTTCATGGTTTATTGCTACTGTAAAGCACATATTTGGTTTAGGTCCCCCCCCCCCCCCCCCCCCCCCCCCCCCCCCCCCCCCCCCCCCGGCCGCCCATTTCATTTTCTTTGTTTGCTATCATGTGTTTTTGTAAGATGGGGCATTGCCATGGTTACATTCCATCCTATCCGCCACCTTGCAGACATCGCAGATTTTGGATGGATTTGTCTGGGCTTTTAGCTTCGTAAGTAACGTTGCTTACATGACTGTCTGTGAAGCCGGGAACAGGTTCACAGCGCAGAGTTGCAGCTGGTTGTTTCACCGCATTTAAACGAGGATAACTGCTGTTGCGACAAGCATCAATGCTGACTTTAATGAGCCACAGCCACAAATATTGTGGGCATTCTCTGTTATTCTTAAAGAAGGTGTCGGAGACGGGCAACTCAGTCAGACAGCGCGGGTCTCTTTATTCATTCATCTCACAGCTTAGGACAGCCAACTACAAAAGACCAAGAAGACCCCGACCAAATGTGGAGTCCTAAATTTATACTTTTTGTCCCTGGGCTACTCCCACAGTCCTTTGATAAATGTGGAGAGAGGATGGGGTGATGTTTACACTTCCCAATATGGTCGACGCACCCTCCAGCCCAGAGGTCGACGAGCCCTGTTATCCCGACATGATCCGAGAGCTCAATGTTTACTGGAGCTGGTTTACACAAGCTGGACACGTCAAACCTCACGTACACAGAAAACAGCTTTTGGCTCCAACAATCTCAGTAGGCTTTTAGCCTAAGGACTCATAATTCAACTCAATATATGTTGTAGATGACCTCTTGACCTTTTTGGCAACAACAATATGACCCGTCATGAAGTTACAACTTTACATCAGAAGATAGTGAACATGTGTAACTTTAAGCTGAGCAACACTTATGGGTGTGTTTATATTGAACATTTCAGAGTTTTTACAGTTAGAAAACTGTCTCCCGCCACGAGGCAAAAATGAGAGGGATTAGCAGGGGCGACGGTGGCACAGGAGTTAAGTGCTTGCTCGGTAATCAGAAGGTTGCAGGTTCAAGCCCCGCTCAGTCTGTCGCTGTCATTGTGTCCTTGGGCAAGACACTTAACCCTCCTTGCCTGCTGGTGGTGGTCAGAGGGACCGGTGGCACCAGTGCTCGGCAGCCTCGCCTCAGTCAGTGCGGAAGTCAAAGTGTGCCGCATAATCAAAAAGATATTCTGGATTAAATGATCATTCCATTGAAGGGATGGACATCCCTGAAGCTCTACAAGCCCAAAGAAACCTGAAAAATATGCTTAAAAGCACTTCTGTTGAAGGTTTATGTTTATTTATTTAGCAGACGCTTTTATCCAGAGCGACTTACAGTTTATAACCTATAGGGCATGTTGTGATCTGTGGGGGAAGCCGGAGTACCCGGAGGAAACCCACGCATGCATGGGGAGAACACGCAACTCCACGCAGAAAGGCCGCAGCCGAGCCGAGTTTTGAACCTGCAACCTTCGTGCTGCGAGGCAACGGTGCTAACCACTGTGTCACCATGCAGCCCATTTCTCTTGAGTGAGGCCAATATAAATATCAAAGAAAACATAAAAGATGAACAATTACATTTTTTAGTTCAAAAGGAGCTTTATGTGTGTGCATATATAAATAAAACATTTCTAAATAACATGTAAAAATTAGAAGAAACATCTGTAAAAATGAACCATTCCAATATGGCCGCCTGTTGACATAACAAGCAAATTTGATGTGTGAATTTGCTCGTAACACAAACTACTGAAGATTCTTCTCATTTACAGTTTGCCTTCATCTCTAACGTTTTCTAAGCTACAACCTTTTGAAATGTTCAAGTCAAAACTGAGAATTTTCTTGGAAAAACTCTGGCGCCCAAAGGGTTCATTTGAGCCTGTCTTATTTTGAAAGGATGCATAACTGTCTGCTAGGATCCGGTAACTCAATATCGTTGACATATTTTTTCATCTGTGTGCAGATGTGCGAGTGGCTGGGTGGAAAAACCACACTAAAATGGCCGCTATCAATAGGCAACATAAACTTTTATAAGAGTTTGTGGGTAGAATCCCCGATTTATGAACACTAACCATCTAAAGACAGCAGGTTTAGAGAGAAGCTTAAGATCTGTGCTGAAGACAAAATTAAATGTATTAAAAGTCCGTATGAGCTCTGGGATGATGGAAAACGGTCCGATTTGCTGGTGTTTTTTTCTCTCCCACAAATCTGCTGGGGAGACAGTGGCACGGTAATTGCAAGGTTGCAGGTTCGAGCCACTCCAGGACTCTAGATGGCGCTATATCAAATACAGTCCGTTTATTCATGAGAAAGCCTGGGACACTTCACTCATAATCAAAGGCTTTCAAACATCTGGAAGCCTCCAATTATTTTGTTTTAAGGAAAGTTGAGCCGATCTCTTCTGACAATAGAAAGCTGCGGTCATGCTAATAGCAGCAGAGCCCGTGGGTGTGGGTGACGGCCGGTCTTCACAACGACTGCAAAGCCGGGTAAGACTTCATTCATTAGTGTCATTATTAATGTCTTATTATTATAATAATCGCAGACTGCGACACCCGAATCAGAACGTGAAAACACGACTCTGGATTTAAAAATACACGAAGATGAATGTTTTTAAAAACATCTCTAATTAACAAATGCGTAGTCACAAGGACTTACCATGAACTAAATGAGCCTCATAGCTGCCCGTTGCTGCAGGAGTCCAGGCTTTTTCCAGTGTGTACGGGTCGCTTCCCATACCATCTCTTTCGTATTTTGCAGTCTTTTACAGAAGAAAAGACACTAAGTGCCCGTATGCAAGTAAAAACTTCCTTGAATTACCGTTTTAACACATTTGCTGTGCTGCAGCAGGATTGTGAGCAGTTCCGGTTCGGTTTCGTGTGCTGCCTGCATCCAAAAATGTCCATGCTGCGCTGAAGAAACCAGAACCTGTGTGTGTGTGTGTGTGTGTGTGTGTGTGTGTGTGTCCAGCGCAGTTGTCCCAGCACTGTCTCGGATGGTCCTTCGGTGAGACAACAGCTTTTCTAGTTTTTCTCCTGAGACAGCGTACACGTGCTGCCGTGGCTCGGACGCTGGCCGCTCATTTATTTGGAGGTTTGTAGGATCGACCCCATCTTCCTGCTTTGTCTCGTCACAGCCGCTCTTTTGACTCTCACTACAGCTTGGCACGTAGCTGCTGGCCGCATTGTTTGATCGTTAACTTCATAGAGTTTAAATTGTCGTTAGTAGGGATGTAACAATTCACGCAGGCCACGATTCGATTCCCGATTTTAAGTTCACGATTCCAATTAGTCACAATTTTTGTCTTGTCGGTATTTTGTTCAGCCTTTTCATTTATAAACATGGAGAAGCCAAAATGCTGCCACACTGTTGACTTCAAACTGAATGGAGCGCCCACTCTCTGGAAGTTTCTTGCCAGTCTGATGGCCAGTCTGGCCTCTAGAGGTGCGACTGATGAAAAATCTCATGGTTTGGATGGCATCTCTTAGCCATCGATCGGGTCGTTTTTTGGAACAGCAGAAAGAAAAAGATCAGAAAAAATAAAGCTTTGCTCTGTCTTTATTTTGTAAAACACTTGGTGCTAAATGTTCTGCTCAATGTGCAACTTGCTATAAAAGGCAGGAGTTAGAGAGGTTTGTTTGCTGATTAAATGTTAAAACAGCTTGCCCTCTCCCTTTGTGTTCAGCTTTCACTCATCTCACCTTCCTTAACCTCCGTTTTGTTGTCCTGAATGAACATGCCACTGTTGTTGTGCTCCTTGCAAGTGCCAGCCCCAGCTTTGTTACAACCACCCAGATTAAAAGGGTCTTCAGCAACTGATCACACCTTTTACAATGCCACGCCCCTTCGTATAATCCGTGCGTGTGCACACGCACACCAACTAGTTATAAATAAATCATACTTTTGTAAAATGTACCAGCCAGCGTTACAGTTTGACAAAAATAGGGATTTGTTTTATATTGTGACACATACGGGGTGGACTGGCCGTCAGGAATACAGGAGATTACCCAGTGTGGGTCCGTCCGGTAACACAGTACATGTGTGGATGCTGATGGCTTCATGCTACACTTACTCTCTGAGGGAGAACCAGGAAGCTGAAGAATAAACTCCATCTCTGAGTCTCCCAGTCAGACACAGTCCAGTGCTGATCAGAACAAATCAGCTGCAGGAAGCCTCACACTTCTTCCTCACATCTTTTGTGGGAAAGCTACAAAACAAATGAGATTTGCAGATTAGCGTCTACACAACATTGTACAAAAGAGGTCAATGCTATTTTCTTCATTCCTCCTTATCCCTTGTCTTCTGTTTATTTCTTCCTTTGATATTCTTGGGATGTTTATTTGACCTAAAGCTGCATTTCTGATGATAATGAACCAAAACTCTTCAAAGGGTGGAACCAGAAAATGTCTGTTTAGAGACAGACGTATTTGTAAGCAGTGTTACGCCCCCTGCTGTCTAGGAGATCCAGGAGCGGGGATCGCAGAACAATAATGTCAAATAAAATACAGCTCAAAACTCATTTGACCCTTTTAAGCAGTTTTATAAAAAAATTAATTAATTAATTAATTAACAAAAAAGGAAGGTTTTAAACTGAATAGTGGTGGTTATTTACCTGTGGAAAACAGTTTTGTTTACCTGTAATTGACGCTACAGTTTCACATGCAATAAAACATACATAGGAGAAACCGGACGCCAAATCAATACACGGACAATAGAACACAGAAAGGAGTGCGAGAAAGAGGCAAATCGTAAACACACAAGAGCAGCAAAAGAAGAAGCAGAAAGTACAATAAAAAAGTCAGCCGTAACAGATCATTGCTTAAGAGAAAACCATGTAATGGACTGGGACAACACACGGATCATAACCACCGAACAACAAAAATACAAAAGATGGATCAAGGAAGCAATCGAGATAAGGAGACGTGGATGTGGGACCATGAACAGGGACAACGGAGTTTACACGCTGGACCACGCATGGGACTGCATCGTCGGAGAGGGGAGAGCGGGCAGTAGAGGGCGACAACGTCCTCTGCTGCCCGCAGATAAACGGAGAAGGAAGTGACGCGCCACCATCAGCGTCAGCCTGAAGAAGCCGGCAGCTGTCGGCGAAACTGTAGCGTCAATTACAGGTAACAAAACTGTTTCTGTGTTTAAAAAAAGAATGAAAGCATGAATCCACATGGGTTTTGTGGATTTGGAGAAGGCTTAGGACCGTGTCCCCAGGGGCACCCTGTGGGGGACACTCCAGGAGTATGGGGTGGGTGGCTTTCTGTTAAGGGCCATTCAGTCCCTTTACCAGAGGAGCGTGAGTTTGGTCCGCATAGCCGGTAGTAAGTCGGACCTGTTCCCAGTGAGGGTTGGACTCCGCCAGGGCTGCCCTTTGTCACCGGTTCTGTTCATCACTTTTATGGACAGAATTTCTAGACGCAGCCGTGGTGTGGAGTGTGTCGAGTTTGGTGGCAGGAGAATCTCGTCTCTGCTTTTTGCGGATGATGTGGTCCTCCTAGCTTCATCCAGCTCTGACCTTCAGCTCTTGCTGGGTAGGTTCGCGGCCGAGTGTGAAGCGGCTGGGATGAGGATCAGCACCTCCAAATCTGAGATCATGGTTCTCGACTGGGAAAGGGTGGCTGGCCAACTCCGGGTCGGGGGAGAGGTCCTACCTCAAGTGGAGGAGTTTAAGTATCTCGGGGTCTTGTTCACGAGTGAGGGTAGGAGGGATCGGGAGATCGACAGGCGGATTGGTTCGGCGTGTGCAGTGTTGCGGACGCTGAGCCGATCTGTCGTGGGGAAGAGGGAGCTGAGCCAGAAAGCCAGGCTCTCGATTTACCGGTCGATCTACGTCCCAATCCTCACCTATGGTCATGAGCTTTGGGTAATGACCGAAAGAACGAGATCGAGGATACAAGCGGCCGAAATGAGTTTCCTCCGTAGGGTGGCCGGGCTCAGCCTTAGAGATAGGGTGAGGAGCTCGGACATTCGGGAGGGACTCGGAGTAGAACCGCTGCTCCTCCGGATCGAAAGGAGCCAGTTGAGGTGGTTTGGGCATCTGGTCAGGATGCCTCCTGGACGCCTCCCCGGGGAGGTGTTTCGGGCATGTCCTGCCGGCAGAAGGCCCCCGGGTCGACCCAGGACACGTTGGAGAGGTTACATCTCCAATCTGGTCCGGGAACGCCTTGGGGTCCTGCCGGAGGAGCTGGTGGACAAGGCCGGGGAGAGGACGGCCTGGAGCTCCCTAGTTGGGATGCTGCCCCCGCGACCCGGACCCGGATAAGCGGAGGAAGACGACGACGACGACGAAAAAAATTAAGTGGAGACTCCTTGGATGCTCTATTAGTGCAATTAATGCCACAGCAAGTCATTTTGTCCAAGAATTGCACAAATAATATCCAAACAAGAATACACACACACAGAGACTCAAAATCCCGGAGCAGTTTCCAGGCCAGACCGAGTCTCTACTGAGGCCTTTCCACGGAGCTAGCTCTGTGGTCACGTGGGTCTGATGCTCATTAATTATACAGAATTTTAGACTTTTAATACACTTAAACAGAAGAGTGAGAAAAAAATTCACCCCCCTCAGAGTTGTCATGAGTGTAAACTAGATCATTTAAACAAAAACATGTTCTGGTACCAGGCTGTAAACATGTTTATTTCTGCTGTGAAATTGGTATTTTTAACATGGGAGTCAATGAGGATTTGCTCGCTTCTGACACCAGCCCCTAGTGGATGAGGGTGGAACTGCAATTTTTGGTACTTCCGGGACTGCTTCAATTTTTGAGCCGCACTGTGGGGGCTTGGTTCCACCCCATTATGTGTTATGTGCATTAAAATCACCACAAATCAAAACATTGCTATGACTCTGTCATCTGTTTAAGATTATTTAGATTTAACTTCTTACTTCTCCAAGAGAGCTAACAGTAGTGATCATCATGGCTGTGTACATCCCACCCGATGCCAACGTAAACACGGCGCTCTCTATCCTGCTGGACACCATTAACGAACAGCAGCGGGCCCACCCAGATGGGGTTCACATTATTGCAGGTGATTTTAACAAGGCCAACATAAAGACTGTACTCCCAAAGTTCTATCAGCATGTCAAATGTCCCACCAGAGGAGAAAACACTCTAGATCATGTTTACTCCAACATCAAGCATGCATATAGAGCCATACCCCTCCCCCACCTCGGTCAGTCCCACCATCTCTCTCTCCTGCTCTCCCCAGCCTACACCCCCCTCAGGCGCAGTGCCAGGCCCACCACAAGGACTGTTACAACCTGGCCAGAAAATGCTCTCAACAAATTACAAGACTGCTTCACAGAGACAGACTGGGACATATTTGAACACCAGGACCTAGAAACTTTCACAGGATCAGTACTGGACTACATCAAGTTCTGTACTGCAAATGTGACAGTGGACAAAAGCATTCCGGTTTTTCCAAATCAAAAACCCTGGATGACCAGCGAGGTCCGCTCACTCCTCAAAGCCCGTGATGCCGCCTTCTTAAATTCCTGACCTTTTGCTATTGGAAGATCAACACCATTTACTAACCCATGCCTCCACCATCTTGACTTGAACGGGCACTGAGATTCTGTCTAACTTCCTCCCGTGACAGCTCATTTAAATCTAAATAATCTGCGGCAGCTTTCACAATAATTTGAATCCTGTCTGTTTTTGATTTTGATTCCATTGTTGCACCAATAACTCCTGCAATGAATTTTACAAGCTTTTCAAATCTATCCAGACTTTTCCTTCCATTTCTCTTCCCATTCCTTTGGGTGATTCTTCCACTAAGGTTCCAGATCTATTTTCTGTATTTTTCCCAACCATTTTAGCCGCCTCTGAACAAGATATCTCATTTTGAACTTTTGTTTGATGAATGCATGTCGGCGTCATGTTCAGTAAGAAAAGATAGAAGCTCCACATAATTACCTCTATTTAATGACTGGGGGTTTTCATCATGTCCCCTAAATGAAAGTTCCCGTTTACCCAAAAACATGACACAATCCATCAGCCTTTTCAATATCTCCCTATTTTTCTTCACCTTTTCGTTGTGGAGCTCCGTGTCCCTGCGCGCCTGTTTGCTGAGCTGCAGATCCACTCAGGCGTCCCCAAAGGTTTTTAAAAGCACCGTAGCTTGTAAGTGCCCAGCCGTGCTTCGGTGTCTCCTTGCTGCCTTGGTGAAACAACTTAAACTGGCAAACCCAAAGCTCCAAATACCAAATCGATCTGATGCGACCAACGGGCATTCCCAGCAGAATAACCTGCAGCGGTTCTCTGAAGCTGTTAGCCATGGGTACCGTTCATAGTTGCTTGCCTGAAAATGTTGAACAAATCCTTTCCCCTGCTGGGACAAGCCAGCTAGCTTGGAGTCGGATGACCTGTTCTCACAAGATCCATTTTTTCTTGAAAGGTCCGTCTTAAGAATGGCGTGGCAAGTAAATCTGCAACCAAGTCTGTCGCTTGTCCTCTTTCAGACATCATGTGCTCAAAAATATACAGATAGCTGCCCATAGAAACAAATCTCCATGTTTAGTTTAGATATTTTGCTTAATGGCGCTAGAAAAGTTAAAACTACTGCTTATCCAATCACAGGATGCGTTCATGTCAACTTTTGTGTGAGGCCAGCTGGGGTGCGCTGACTTGTGAGCTGATTGGCTATCACAACTGGATTGGACAGTGGACTGCTCGATTGATTCCGAAGGCCCAGGACAGACTTAATCTGCCTGAAAACATAAGCTAGCTGAAATCTGATTGGATAAGACCCAACCTTGGTGTTTTAACACTGGAAGCAACGCAACCAACTGCGTGTAATCGGATATAAAGAAAATAGAGCAGTGAAAAAATTTTTATTTAAAAATATTTGCCAAAGAAAAAAAATACATCCGATTCTAACTATAGGCCCTATCAGATAAAATGTTTTAAGCCTAGTCTCAAAAGTAGACAAGGTGTCTGCCTCATGGACTAAAGCTGGGAGTTGGTTCCACAGGAGAGGAGCCTGATAACTAAAAGATCTGCCTCCCATCCTAATTTTAGATATTCTGGGAACCACCAGTAGACCTGCAGTCTGAGAGCGAAGTGCTCGGTTAGGAACGTATGGAACAATCAGATCACTGATGTATGATGGAGCTTGATTATTAAGAGCTTTATATGTGAGAAGAAGGATCTTAAAATCTATTCTGAATTTAACAGGTAGCCAATGTAGGGAAGCTAAGACAGGAGAGATATGATCTCTCTTTTTAATTCTCATCAGAACTCTAGCTGCAGCATTTTGGACAAGCTGAAGACATTTAACTACAGTCTGTGGACTTCCTGAGAGTAATGGATTACAGTAATCCAGTCTTGATGTAATAAATGCATGAACTAGTTTTTCAGCATCACTCCTGGAAAGGATGCTTCTAATCTTAGCAATATTCCGAAGGTGGAAAAAGGAAATCCTACAAACCTGATTAACCTGGGATTTGAATGACATGTCCTGGTCAAAGATAACACCAAGGTTCCTTACTTTGTTCTCGGAGATTAATGTGATGCCATTCAGGTCAGGTGATCGACTAAGCAATTTCCTTTTCTGGATTTCTGATCCAAAGATGAGAACTTCCGTCTTGTCTTGATTTAAAAGCAAAAAGTTTTGAGTCATCCAATTTTTTATGCCCTCAAGACAAGCCTGTAAGCTACCCAACCGATTAGGTTCATCAGGGTTAATGGATAAATATAGCTGAGTATCGTCAGCATAACAGTGGAAGTTTATCCCATGCTGTCTAATGATTTTACCAAGTGGAAGCATATAAAAAAGTAACAATATAGTTGGCTGGACTATTGCAATGGTCTTCTAACTGGTCTTCTCAAAAAACTTGTAAAGCAACTGCAGCTTGTTCAGAATGCTGCTGCTAGAGTCTTAACAAGAACTAAGAGAACGGAGCACATCACTCCTGTTCTTAGATCCCTACCCTGGTTACCAGTAAACTACAGAATCCATTTCAATGTACTCCTACTGGGGACGGATTAAGGACTGAAGAAGATCTGGGGCTTAACACACACACACACACACACACACACACACACACACACACACACACACACGCGCGCGCGCACACACACACACACACACACACACACACACACACACACACAGAATATGCTCAGCTCCTTTTGGATTTGCAGCTTCTGACACTTAACGCTCGACCTGGCCCTCCTCATCAGTCAGAGACTTGCGGGGAGCCCAGCTCCAGTGCCTCCTTACACCTCAGTCTGTGGCTGATGGTCACTAGGCAGCCTTGCTGGGGAAAGTCTCTCATGCAGCCATTTTGTTTAACCTCGCTCATATTTCTATTAATTTACAGTCAGGCATTATCTGTGGCTCTGCTTAGCTTCATATAGTTGTCTCTGCACTGTGATTCCCCACACCCAGCAGTCATGTTGGTGTGCTGGGTTGGCTAAAGGCAGTAGCAGCGTGGGTGAGAGTGGTGAATGTGACTGTAATAATTGGAGCTCAGTTGTACCCTTGCTCTCATAGAAAATGTGCATTCATGTGAGCCTAACGAGGAGGCGGGCCTCCTGAGGAGAGGCTCCTCTCATACAGCTGATGGGTTTGGCACTCCACTTCTGGAGGCTCTTTTGGAGCTGCTTTTAAATCTGATGGTGAGACAGACATCATAAAGTGAGTGGTGAAGAGGCCCAGGAGGATCCTACCGACTTCTGGCTAAAGTGGGAACAACATCCCTCTCTGCTTTCATCCTGGCACGGTACAGATGCCGTTAGCAGTAATCACATCCTTACCAAAGGAGTTCTTGTCTCATCTCCAGAAATTAGTTTGAGACATCTAAAAATACAAGTAGATGTTTTTTACATTCAGTCACACGGTGCAAAAGTTAGACAGGTGTGAAAACTGCTGTAGGCAAAAGTACAAATTATGCTTATTTTTTATCAATGTACTAAATGTAAAGTAAGTGAGCCCAAACATCCAGAACGGTCTTCAGCAGAACGATGAACCGGAAGTCCTGGAAGTGCTGGTCTGGCCTCCACAGAGCCTGACCTCCGCATCATGGAGCGTGTCTGGGATCACAGGAGGAGACAGAAGCATGTGAGGAGGCCTACATCCTCAGAAGATCTGTGGTTAGTTCTCCAGGATGTCCGGTCCCACCTACCAGCCCAGTTCCTTCAGCAGCGGTGTCCTAGTGCAGCTGGAAGATGTGATGCTGTTCTAGAGGCAGACACGGACCTGATTCAGAATTCTCTTGTTCATTCACTGATTTCTGTTGTTGATGAACACTTTCAGAGAGAAGTCTTTGTTGACTGCATTTTATCACCACTCCCCAAACCTTTGCACAGCAAACCTTTCTGCATTCATGGAACAACGCTGTCTGCTCCGGACGTCGGGGCCTGAAGCGAAAACACACTGGTACCAGAACAAAGTGCTTCTATTTTTACTCAGAACAGCTCTGCGTTATAGCTGGGCTCAGATTCTCCGTTGGGTTGGAGATGTGAACATGACGACCCCCCCCAACATGGAGCTTACCCTAAAAGGGAGGAGGAATGACCCAACAGTGAGGCTTTTGTTAAAGTGCACAATAACTGCTAACTAATGCGGTTTGGCCTGCAGCTTTCTCCACATCCATTTGGTTTCGTTGCCACACTCTGCTGGCAAAGCTTTATGATTTAAAACATGCTTGATTTCTTCTCTGACATTTGTCTTTAGCAGGTAGTTATGCTAGTTATGGCCTGACTCCTGACTCCTGCTTCAGCCTGCCCCATGTTGTATTACTCTGCTCGTTGTCTTCCTGGCTCTGACCCTGGCCTGTCCTCTGACCATCCTCCTGCACAACCACTCGGATCAGCCATTGGGTAATATCCCTGAGCCACCAGCTCTTCTGTCCCTGCCTCCACTACTTAAGGATTTTAATAAAAATCTTAAACGTTTTTTATTATCTACGGTGCTCTGTTCGGGTCCTCACAGTCAGCCATTACAAAATTGTTTCAGGCAGAGAGGCAGGTGTGCACCAGCATCTCTGCAGTGTAATTATATTTATGTTTATTTATTTAGCAGACACTTTCATCCAAAACGACATACAGTTTATAACCTATAGGGCATGTTGTGATCTGTGGGGGAAACCGGAGTACCCGGAGGAAACCCACGCGTGCATGGGGAGAACACGCAACTCCACGCAGAAAGGCCACAGCTGGGTTTCAAACCTGCAACTCTCTTGCTGCTGTTATGGACCAAGAATGGCTGTACTTGATGACAAGAGGACAGGGATACAAACTGATCAGGTTTATTTATTTATTTATTTTTGCTTTGCTGAGTTTATTCTGAAACCTTGTATAATGTCCAGAAGTGGTCAGTTTTCATGTACAGTTGACCCCTTCAGTATCTGGCCATATGGACACAGGAGTCTACATTTGTGTCCTTTAATCTGCCGGATCCTGCCATCCCATCAGTATACTATATTAAGCTTTAAAAGCACCCAAATACATACAATAATTGCCTCTCTACACTTCACAAATATAGAAGCAGGACAGGTAAAAAGATGAACATGCATGGAAGGAAGTATGTACTTTAAGGAAGTATGTACTTTGTGTCTACTCTAGCATTGGCCTCAGGCACTGCCCTAAACTCACCCTGTGGTATCATGAGAGAAAGTGTGTGAAAAGAGGACTGCAGTAAAGCCCCGCTCCAGTATTAGCCGAGCATGTTGTTTGGTTCATGATGTAATTACTGTTCTCCATGTTTAGTGATTCACAAGTGTAGGTGTCCGGTAAAGGCTAATGAATGAAAAATGGCATGCAACACTGGACTGAGTCACAATTATTATTAGCTTTTATGCATCATGGATGATAATATTTTATGCTCAGCCTTTTCCTGAAGGCTGAATGTGTTATCTCCCTTTAATGATTTCTCGACCACTGAAGGAGAATTGGTTCCTTCTGAGGGTCTTTTGGGGTTGTCCAGTTGGTTGCTGGGGTGACCTATCAATGACAAAAGGGGCAAATGGACACAACAATAGCACGTGTTTGTGTCACACACAAAATTGCTTTTATGATAGAGTGGGGAAAAACAAGCCCAGCAGAAACTCTCTTAGCAGCCATAAAAGCAAGGTGGAGGTGTGACTGAGTTCAAAGTACACTGCTAGACGGGTGGTGGAATATTTCTCCTGAAAACAGTTCTCTGTGTTGTTTGGTTCACATCTGAGTCATTGCGTCTGAAGGAAATGACACCATGAGGGAATTTTATATTTGATACCATAGCAAAGACAAAACAGGCCAATGAGGGCTCAGTGATATAACACCGAACTTTGTTTTATGTCTTAACAGTCAACTGCAGACAAAAGGATGCACTAATCATCAGGAAAGTACTTTGCTTCACTTATGGTAGCTGTAGGTTACTTTTAGAATTGTATAAGATTCCTGTTTTATACATCAGAAAACCCACGGATAGCTAATTGTTTGGCCTACAAAGAGTTTCTAACAAATAACTATTTGAACATTGTCTGTTTAATAGCTTTTCAAACAGAATGAACATAGAACAAGAAAGAAAACCCTCCTCACTGCCCACCTCGCTACACTGGGTCAAGCTCCAATAAAGAAAACAAAACGGGTGAAAAAGTGGCACTAAATCAAAAGACAAGTATGACCCTATAAAATAAATGATACAACAAAAGTACAACGTTAAATGTTTGCTGAGCCCCTCTAAGTGTTTCTGATCTGCTCCAGGTGTGTGTGTGTGTGTGTGTGTGTGTGTGTGTGTGTGTGTGTGTGTGTGTGTGTGTGTGTGTGTGTGTGAGAGTAAGGATGGGTACCGTAATCGATACTTTTTAACCCCCAGAAACCCAAATTTAGAAAACAACTGCAAAATCCTTTTTTAGCCTTTCACATGTTGTTCTAGGAGGCCAGATAAACGGGCCTATTAACACATTTTAACAGCCAATAGTGTCGCAGAACTGAACAATAGGACCTATTAGCAATGTAAATATGGTTTTAAAAGGAAAAAAAAAATGGGGAAGGTTTATTTTTGTAGACTTAAATCTGATGTTGTAATATTACAACCGTGGGTCTCTGGGGGTTAAGGCACCGACCAAATTCCTATGAAAGGGTGTCTTGTTTCGGTACCATAGAGTCCGGTACCTGATGTCCCAAGATATACAGCAGCGCATGTGCAAGAGTGCTATGTCATCAGCCGTTGCAGGCTAACTATAAACAGAGCAAGCAGCACAGCAGAACACTCTAAAGTTTGGGTCTACTTCACTAAATGCGATGGGTGACTGGGTGATGACAACACTGAGAACGTTCTAAGTGAGTTATCGACTTAATCTGCTCCAGCAGGTGAATAAACTTTTAAGCATAAGGTTAGCTTGATGCTTTATCTTCCATTGCTATTAGCTAATGGTGCGTTTGGTTCCTCCCCCGAGTAGGAAAAATCAACTGTTTGAAAAAAAAAACGGCAAAAGGAATGAAGATACACAGTAAATGTAGTTCACACTCACAGGAGAGATGTTTGCTTCGGTGTAATTCGCAGTTTATAAAGCTACAAGGACCCACCATCACACAGTTTATAAAACTACAAGGACCCACCATCACACAGTTTATAAAACTACAAGGACCCACCATCACACAGTTTATAAAACTACAAGGACCACCATCACACAGTTTATAAAACTACAAGGACCCACCATCACACAGTTTATAAAACTACAAGGACCCACCATCACACAGTTTATAAAGCTACAAGGACCCACCATCACACAGTTTATAAAACTACAAGGACCCACCATCACACAGTTTATAAAACTACAAGGACCCATCATCACACAGTTTATAAAATTACATGAACCCACCATCATAGTTTATAAAACTACATGAACCCACCATCATAGTTTATACAACTACATGAACCCACCATCACAGTTTATAAAACTACAAGGACCACCATCATAGTTTATAAAACTACAAGGAACCACCATCACACAGTTTATAAAACTACAAGTACCACCATCACACAGTTTATAAAACTACAAGGACCACCTTCACACAGTTTCTAAAACTACAAGGACCCACAATCACACAGTTTATAAAAGAACAAGGACCCACCATCACACAGTTTATAAAACTACAAGGACCCACCATCACACAGTTTATAAAGCAACAAGGACCCACCATCACACAGTTTATAAAACTACAAGGACCCACCATCACACAGTTTATAAAACTACAAGGACCACCATCACACAGTTTATAAAGCTACAAGAACCCACCATCACACAGTTTATAAAAATACAAGGACCACCATCACACAGTTTATAAAACTACAAGAACCCACCATCACACAGTTTATAAAAATACAAGGACCACCATCACACAGTTTATAAAACTACATGAACCCACCATCACACAGTTT
>SSNQ01034118.1:127488-141997 GCA_006942095.1 Nothobranchius kuhntae | reverse complement strand
AGTTTATAAAACTACAAGGACCCACCATCACACAGTTTATAAAACTACAAGGACCACCATCACACAGTTTCTAAAACTACAAGGACCCACCATCACCCAGTTTATAAAACTACAAGGACCCACCATCACACAGTTTATAAAACTACAAGGACCCACCATCACACAGTTTATAAAACTACAAGAACCCACCATCACACAGTTTCTAAAACTACAAGGACCCACCATCACAGTTTATAAAACTACAAGGACCCACCATCACACAGTTTATAAAACTACAAGGACCCACCATCACAGTTTATAAAACTACAAGGACCCACCATCACAGTTTATAAAACTACAAGGACCCACCATCACACAGTTTATAAAAGAACAAGGACCCACCATCACACAGTTTATAAAAGAACAAGGACCCACCATTGTTATAAGATGTTAAGTAAATGGAAGCGCCCCTTTACCCACCCATGTGTTGGGATATAGAACGGTATGACCCAAGTAAGGAAGTGAAGGAAATTCATTGTATTGGCACCAGTTCTGTGAATACAGCTCTTACTGGTTAAACAACCTCCATGTCTCTTTCTGTTATTTAACTCACAAACATGGTGTCAGAAGGGACTACGTGAAGAAGATAAGCGGAGCTACACAGGAAGACATCAGCGGCAAAACAATGGCGAACACTGTGCCACCACCGGCGGAGATGAAAATGAGTGGCGACCTAGCAAACAACTGGGACAAATTCAGGTCGGAGTTTGAGGATTACGTGCTGGCAACGGGGCTGAACGGCAAAGACAAGGAGGTACAAGCCAGAGACCCTGCGACGGGTAATGGGCAATGATTGCCGACACATATGTAAACAGAATTTGGGACTTTCAGCGGAGCAGGCGAAGGAACGCACAGTCATCCTCAACGCTCTGGGTGTGCATTATAAGCCGGCCAGGAATGTGAGAACTCATCAATGCATTTGTAACATGTTTAAGGCAGAAAGCTGCATCATGTGAATACGGTGGCCTCAAAGAATATTTAATAAGAGACAGACTGGTGTTGGGCATATGTGATGAAGCTGTGCGGCATCGCCTGCTTAGAGAAAAAATGCTCACCCTTGCATCTGCCATAGAAATATGTCGGGCCACAGTAGAGCCCTGCACGGGCCTAAAATCTGAGCCCGTGTCCGGCCCGGCCCGGCCCGAGGGGGTGGAGCCCCAGCCCGACCCCGTCTGAGAAGGTTTTCAGGATTCTCTGGCCCGATCCGAGCCCGACTTTTCTTTTTAACCTTTCTCAATGTTTTAGCATGATAGAATGCTCCGCATTCTAATTATCTGTGAGAAGCATTCTTCAGTAAAAAAAAAAAAAAAAGACATAAAAACAGCATCAATGCAACTTTTTTTCTAACAGAGCGTATTTTTTGAGCGGCAGATGAAATTTACAAATACTATATTAATTGGATGCATTTGTAAATTTAATCTGCTCTGAAAACGTGCTCTTGTGCAAATAGAAAAAAAGCAGCTTTCTAATTTTCTAACTGCAGAGCACATTTTCAGAGCGGCAGATTAAATAAACGCCCCCAATTAATATTGCGTTTGTAAATTTAATCTGCTGCTCTGAAAATGTGCTCTCCAGTTAGAAAAAACTCCAGCAGTGGATGTTGTATTTTTTAACTGCAGAGCAAATTTATTCACATAAAAACAGAACGCTGCCATTTTCATGAGAATAAACGAACGGTTTCTGACATCAGAGTGGACATAAAACGGTGTATTAGAACAGGGGCACATGTTTCAATCAGCAGTTTGAGAATTCGTTTATGTCGGCGCATTTGTAAACCACACACACCTTAACTGAGCTAACGGTGTGTGAGAAGCAGGCAGGTGCTGCTGCGTTCAAGTGTTTCAGGTTTTTTTTATGAATTCGATTAAAAATAAAGGCGCCCGGCCCCGCCCGTGTCCGAGGTAATTACACAATCGTTGGCCCGAAGCCTGGCCCGCGGGCCGGGCCTACCCAAGGACCTAGGGCTTGAGTGCAGGGCTCTACTCCAGAGATAGTGCATGCTACGGAGAGTCGGCGGCCATGGACTGAACCGAGACGGACCCGCTATGACAGGTCTCAGAACCAGACGCCCAGGTCGGGCGAGGGCACACAATGTAGATTTTGTGGGAGCAGACATCGGCGCGGTCGTGAATCATGCCCCGCGTATGGAAAGAATTGCCGCCACTGTGGAACAGCAAACCATTTCGCAAAAATGTGCATAAAGAGAGGTCTGACCCATAGACAGGTCAGTGCTGCAGAACCCACAAGCCCAGAAGCTATGAGCCCATCTGACATGGAAGCACACATATACACGACAGAGCATAGGGGCAGTGCAGGGGTGTGGGAAAAAGTGGTTTGCTAATATTAAAATGAATGGAGGATTTCAGAGATGCCAGCTAGACTCTGGGGCAACCTGCAACGTTACGAGTATGAAGGATGTGAGGAGGCTAGCACCTCAGGCTGTGTTATTACCAAGTCAGACCAGACTAATTTTATATTCAGGCCAGTCTATGTCATCGGTTGGCATATTCAACACTGAATGTGTAGTGAGGAACAAAACCCATGAGCTGAGCTTTGAGATTGTGAGGAGCAGTCAGAGACCCCTGTTGTCAGGCAACACCTGTGAATGTTTAGGATTAATGCATTTTACCATACCAAAGGAACTACTTGTGGTAGAGCACAGCAGTTCAGGCCCACTGACTAGGTAGCACCTGATCAGCACTTATGAGGACATTTTTAATGCGCCAGTCGAAGCACTCCCGGGTGAGGTTCATCTTGTGTTAGATAAGGATGTTGTGCCAGTGCAAGCTCCACCACGCAATGTTCCAGTGGCTCTCAGAGAGGCTGTCAAAGCTCAACTGGACAAAAATGAGACAGATTGGCATCTAGCTTCAGTGTCCAAACCAACCGACTGGATTGGCAGCATGGTGATAGTCCGGCAGCCAGAGAAACTAAGGATTTGTTTCGACCCCAAGTCACTGAAACCTAGTTCTGAAGAGGTCCCACTACATAATGCCCACGTTAGAGGACGTTTTACACAAACTCCCCAAGACTCATGTTTTCACTCTTGTGGATACGCTCGATGTGTTTTTGCAGTGTAGGCTGGATGAGGAGAGCAGTTATGCAACAACATTCTGGACACCTTGGGGCAGGAAGCGCTGGCGGAAACTGTCTTTTGGGGTGTCGGTGGCCCCGGAGATTTATCAGAGAAAACAGCTTCTAGCTGGGCTGAAAGGGGTAGAACCTATTGCAGATTATATTCTGGTGGTGGGGTGTGGGGATACGGATGGGGAGGCAGCGGCAGACCATGATAGGAAACTATTGGAGCTCATGGACAGATGCAGGGAGGTGAAGCTTAAACTGAGCCTAAAGAAACTGCAGTTCAAGGTCAGGGAGGTCAAGTTTCATGGACACATTTTATCAGCAGATGGGCTAAGGGCTGACCCGGAGAAAGTCAGAGCCGTTCAGGAAATGCCTCACCCCACAGACACCAAAGCGGTGCAAGGACTGAAAGGCTTTGTGACTTACCTGTCGAGATTTACTCCACATCTCTTGGAGGCGTGCAAGCCACTACGGAGGCTGCTGGACAGGGATGTCCCATGGCACTGGCTGCCAAAGCATGACGACACTGTGGAAGAGATCAAGCGGCTGGTCACGACAGTTCCAACTCTGAAATACTATGACGTAACCAAGCCAGTCACCATCCAGAGCGACGCTAGTCAGAAAGGACTGGGCTCCTGTTTACTGCAGGAGGGACAGCCAGTAGGGTATGCCTCACGGGCACTGACTCTAACAGAACTAAATTATGCACAGATTGAGAAGGAGTGTCTGAGTATCGTGTTTGCATGCCAGCAGTTCCACTACTACTTGTACGGGCAGGAGGAGATCATAGCAGAAACAGATCACAAGCCACTCACCTCAATTTTCAGCAAGCCCCTCCTCACAGCCCCCAAGCGCCTTCAAAGAATGCTGCTAACGTTACAGAACTATAACCTCAAGGTGATATACAAGCTTGGCTCCGACATGCATATTAGTGACGCGCTGAGCAGAGCCACAGCACCACTGCAGAGGGCTGACACGAGATGCGCCAAACATAGCATCTGCAGCTTGCAGAGGGGGCAGGAGGACACAGAACAAATAAACCAAGCTGACTACCTAAATGTGACAAGCAAGCGTTTGTCACATCAGACAACACACTGAGGGAGACGAGGCTCTTCAGCTGCTGAAGGAGGCAGTGCTCCGGGGCTGGCCGGATCACTGGGAGGACACCCCTCTGGCCATCAGAGAATACTGGTCAATTAGAGATGAGATCAGTGCACAAGCCGGAGTGCTTTTCAAAAGCCAGAGAGTCATAATCCCAAAGACAATGCATGCAGAAATGTTAAAATGCATCCATACCAGCCATGTAGGAGGAGAGGCCTGCTACAGGCAGGCAAAGGACACGCTATACTGGCCAAACATGCACGAGGAAGTCAAGGACTACATGAGTCAGTGCTCTACATGCAACGAATACTCACACAAGCAGCAGCGCGAAACAATGATGTTGCATGCACTCCCGAAGCGGCCATGGCAAATTGTGAGAATGGACCTTTTCAGGCAAGCCAGCAAGGACTTCCTTCTGATTGTGGATCATTACTCAGACTTTTGGGAAATAGATTTGCTCCCAGATCTGTCAGCAGAGACCGCAGTACTTCAATGCAAGGCCCAGTTTGCGCGGCACGGGCAGCCGGACTGCGTAATAACAAACGGTGGGCCACAGTTAGATAGTGAAACGTTCAGGAGGTTTGCGAAGTAATGGGACTTCAACAATGTTATGTACTCGCCCAGGTATCCGAAAGTGAACGGAAAAGCAGAGTCTGCAGTGAAAATAGTGAAGAACCTGTGCAAGAAGGCAAATTGTGCAGGTAACGACCCGCGGCTGGCTATCTTACAGTGGAGGAACACACCATCAGACGGCATGTCAAGCAGCCCATCACAGAGTCTCGCAGATTGAGAACCTCACTTCCAGTGGCTGACATGCTTCTGGAGCCGAGCGTGGTCACTGGAGCTCCAGAAAGACTACGGGTCAAGCATCAAGCAGCAAAGCTCTGGTACGACAGGTCAGCCAGGGACCTGCTGGAGTTGAGCATCGGCCAGGACATCAGGATGAAGCCTTTGCCCGGAGACAGGACAGGCAAGTGGAGAAGAGGAGTCTGCATGCAGCTAGTGGGTTCCAGATTGTACCTGGTGGATGTGGAAGGAACACACTACAGGAGAAACCAAGTCAATCTACGGCTGGAGGGACAGAGCTCCGCCAGCAGCAGCGCAGTAAACGGCAAAGCAGCCTCTGAACTGAGCAACCGGGCAGTGTAAGCGAGGACACAAATTCAAATTCAATTCAAAAATACTTAATCCCAGAGGGAAATTGATTGCTGTAGTAGCTCAGAATAATAATAATAATAATCAAGTCATCAAAGAGTTGTTGTATATTACAATGGCTGTTGGCAGGAAGGATCTCCAGTAGCGGTCAGTGTTGCAGCAAAACTGAAGAAGCCTCTGACTGAAGACATTCTTCCGTTGTCGGACAGTCTTGTGAAGAGAATGCTCAGGGTTGTCCATAATTTTCTTGATCCGTTTTCAAATTGTATGCTGGTTGTTGTAACTGTAGGCTGCACAGAATAAGGCATAGTTGGTCATTCTGCATTAACTTTGAATAGGGAGGAGACCCATCCAACATGGCGATGTTTGTTACGATCTCCAGCACCCATTGGGGTGTCTACATATTCATGTTTATGATTTGCGCTGCTATGAGTGTCACTCTACTATCAACGAGTGTTGTGTTTGATGTGTTTTTATTTCTTAAAAACTCTGCTCATGGGACCGCCCCTTTTGCTGTGGTGGTTGGCAAAAAGACTGTTTACACAGATTATACCAGATTTTTATGGTTATATGTAACAAAGTTGCCAATATTTTTCAATGAATGGGCTTAATTATATTCACTTTCAACAGATTTTCAATGGATATTTCCAGGGATTAATCCCTTAGCATTCTAGAGTCCCGCCTGTGGGACAAACCCCATTGTGTTCATTAAACATGGAAATTGAATGGGTTAATGGCAAAAACTACACACTGCCACTTTAATGTAAAATGTCAGGGGACAAGTTTCTGTTGAAATATGTTGAAATAAAAATGCTGTTACCAGTTAAAGTCTGTGTGCATTTTGAAGTTCCCATGCTTCAGCAGCTCGTCTTTCACCATTTGAATTAAGTATCCCTGTTTAGCGTGTTCCCATCAACTCTTGCTGCTGGCTTCAAAATGCATGGCTGTACATTTTCAGTATTAAAGATAAATTTATATTTGCATTCAGAATCTGAAAGTTGGTGCTGCTGCAAACCTTTTTTTTTCTGAGCAGATTCGGGAATGTTTCCCTTGAGCGACTTCACTTCCGGTTTCCAGCAGTAGGCACTGTTTTTAGGTGGATGAGCTAGGAGAGCCCAGTTGGAACAGTAATAGCACCTTTTACTTTCAAATATAATCTTTTTTTTTAATAAAAACATAAAGCTTATACCTGTTACAATATAAAGGCTTTAAAATGTGTTTAACATGGAAGATACACTTTAACCAATAGCTTACCAAAATAAATCTTCCTGGAGTAACTCACTAGCTGTGTGAAGCAGCTGGGATGAGAATCAGCTCCTCTAAAACTGAGACCATGGTTTTGAGTCGGAAAAGAGTAGAATGCCTTCTCTGGGACACGGATGAGGTCCTGCCTCAAGTGGAGGAGTTTAAGTATCTCGGGGTCTTGCTCACAAGTGAGGGAAAACTGGAGCGTGAAATCGACAGGCGGATTGGTGCTGCATCTGCAGTGATGCGGGCGTTGTACTTATCTGTTGTGGTGAAGAGAGAGCTGAGCAAGAAGGCAAAGCTTTCAATTTATCAGTCAATCTATGTTCCTACCCTCACCTATGGTCACGAGCCTTGGGTAATGACTGAAAGAATGAGATTGTGGAAACAAGCATATATTTACAATATTAGCAACAGCAGCTTCCTTGTTGGAGGTGTTGGAGTGACGTAAGGGTAACAGAATTCTTCACTGCCTGGAGGAGAGGATTTTGATTTTCTATAAAGATTTAGGACAAAACTCCTTAACAAAATGAGAAACTGAACCCATTTCATATTTATATAGATGGTAAAACGTAGATACACTGAATTTCTACAATTTTAATGCCGAGTCTGGCCAACTCCTTCAAGATTTATTTATTTGATTCAAAGAGGTGGGAGTGAGTGCATCAGTGACAATAGATACAATTTCCGTAGTATCTTGGGTACTCTTCAAGATATTAAAATTTTAAAAAGAAAATATGGAAGAAAAAAAGTCATGATCTGAGGCACTTCAAAAACAATTTATTATGATAAAAGCGGAGGCATTTCAGACACGTGCGACAGGGACTATGCCCTGAAGAAGGTCGCACATGACTGAAACGCGTCGGCTTTTATTATAATAAATCACTTTTTGGAGTGCCTCAGATCATGACTTTTTTTTTCTTCTTCCATATCTACTTATTAATTTGACTTGGCTTTGAATGCAAGCTGACCTGTGCAGCTTACTGTTCTAAATAAATTTTTTTTAAATTGCTTTTTATGATTTTGTATTGTATGTTTTTAGTACCACTGTACTGTTATTATGTGTTAATTCATTTTTACTTCGTGTCTCTTATTGGGTTTAACTAATTTGTTGGTTTTGTGTGAATAGCATTTTGGGTTGCATGAGTAACAATGACATGTACTTCATAAAATAATTGACCTTGACCTAAAAACATAAAAGAAAACCACAAAACAAGTTAAAACCCTATCTACAGTCACAATCATAGCTTCAACTGTATGTTAAGGATGTAAAAAAAAAAATTAATTATTAAGCATTAGAAAATATGTTAAAAACTCTGCAGAAGTATATTTATTTGTAAGTCCCAACGATGTTACAAAAGTAAGATTGGTGTGTAAGTGTGTGTTCCTGCAGTACCATCACTTACCACCAGGGCCGGTACTGAGCAGCTTACGTTATACACACCTATACAAAAAGTTTGTGTTTTTGTGACATTTGGGGACCACTCTTAAAATTTGACAGGGCATCCCCCTGGACTTATTTTAACTGGATTCAATGCAAACTTGGACCGGGGATTTTGGTCCCCACAATGAATTTGGTCCCCACACCGTGAATGTGCTGTCAGGCTCTGATCCCCACAATTATAGAAAGATAAACACACACACACACACACACACACACACACACACACACACACACACACACACACACACACACACACACACACACACACACACACACACACACACACACACACACACACACACACACACACACACACACACACACCTGTCTTTCTATCATATTGAGGACCCACCTTTGACTTCAACTGATGTTTGTGACTCCACTATGCCTAACCCAAACCCTAACCTGTACAATTGCTGATCTACTCCCAACCCTGACCTTAACTAAAACTTAATTCACACCAGACCTCTAACTGGTATAGTAAGCTTCTGGTAAGCTTCTAAAAAAGTGAGCACCTGCCCCCAAATGCCCTTTTTCTGGTCTTCCGCCAGATTTTACCGTCCAAAACTGTCATACTTTGATACAATTCAGGCACCAGGATAATGCGGACGAAGCCGCCTCCAGCTGATGCCTATTTTTCGAAAGACCCACCCACAAGCTCAATGACTGGCTCTGCCGCATCATGCCAATGTGTGATTGGTTGTCCCTGTTGTCACTCTTACCCGGAACCATGTAGACGACAGACTGGTGTTTTGCTCGTTGGCGTTATCTACCAGTAAGTTTTTATTCTGGCTACTTCACGTTATCTGGATGGATTTTAATATCAGCTTTTGTTTATTATAGTCTTTGGTTAGTATGTGTGTAGCCGACAGGTAGCTCATGTCTGAGCCAGAAAATGGGACATGAGAGAGACTTCTCCTGAAGTGTTGAAGAAACTCACAACAAAGATTCACAGATGTTGATATTTCTCACTCTAGCTTCTCCGCATCATAACTTCCGAACAGCTAATCGCAAAAAGAAATAATTACAACAGTTTCTAAAAGTACATAAAATGAGCTTTCCAACGACGTATCACATGATGTTGTTCATGTTACTCCAAAAAAAATCGCCATTAGAGGACCAGGTTTACAGCCCACAGAAAGAAAGGGAGCTAACCGCAACAGGAGATGATCTGATCATCTGCATCAGCAGCTTTTATAAAGTTATGGGAACGTCACACAGAAAATCCACCTGGTTGATCAGATGACCCAGAAGTCTTTTTGTGTAGATGGTGACATGAGGAGGGACAGATTACAGTCACACTGGTTTTTATTTGAAAACTCAACTATTTACTAAATGTAAGATTCAGCTTCATTCCAGCATTATTTATGTTTACATTAAATATTTATTTAGCTGAAAATATAATTTTATATCAGTGCAGAATTTTATTAGTTATTTTTTTGTCATGAAATGTTTATATTTCACCTTTTATCTTCTTATTGATCTTTATAATGCTGGTAGAAATGAAGCTACAGTTGTGATGTATGATTGTTATTTTATGATACCTCATTTATTTTACTGTATCCCATTCTCTGGACCAGAGCATAGACCTTCCTTTGGTCACAGACTGGGCTGCAGTTTGCAACACAGTTCTGAGTTTAAATTGTTCATTTGAAATTGTTTTCCCATGTCCTTTTGAAGTCCCTGTTTAGTAATAAATGTAACAAAATTCAAATCAGTTTATTTTATTCAAGCTGCATTTTTCCAGACTTTAATAAACATAAATACTAAATACAAACCAGACCCTGAAAGCTGAGGTTGTTCTGAAAAAAGGAGCAGAGTTTCAAACATTGTGCACCTTTAATCACAATTTTACAGCCATAAAACTATAAAATACCAGTTATATTTATGGTCACAAGATGGTTAAACATGTGACAAATGTTCTGCCTCCCAAGAGATGGTCAAAGAGAACATGAGCATAAATACATACGTTTTATTACTTTTTTATGTATTTTTGTCATGGGTAGAAGTCTTTTGACCCACATGAAAGAATCTCACACGGGTAAAAGGTAAGATTTTTATAAACGTTTATTTTAAAGGAAACTAAAAGAAAAGTGAGGGAGCTGTTCCACAAAACGAGGCAGGATGAAACTCAGAATCTAAAACAGAAAACAAATGGGGGTAAGAACCAGGAATCTGAGAACTTGGGGGTAAACGGAGAATGGAGGGATCTTAGTGTGCAGGATCTGAGAATGGGCTGGAGAGGGAGGCTGGTCAGGTCTGGTTTGGGGTGGGTCAAGCTGAGGCGAGTGGGCTGTAGTCGAGGAAGATCCAGGGTTGGTGGACGGTGGAGAGCGGACGGACAATTTTTTTATTTATGATGTCATGGATTTTATCAATGTGTTTATCAATAACCTATTACCTATAATGAAGAGAGAAGGAGACAATGAGCAGACAAGCCAAACAGTTTTACCTGTGGCAAGATACCGAAGCAAACGCCATGAACATCTGTTCACAGACTTTATAGAGAGGAAGATAAGAAAGGATGAGCGAGGTCATTGTGTGAGAGAGGGAGTCAATGTGTGTATGAATACAAGAATGTGTGTATGAGTGGGACAAGAATGTGTGTGTGTGTGTGTGTGTGTGTGTGTGTGTGTGTGTGTGTGTGTGTGTGCAGAGAGGCATAGAGCAGTACATATAACATCCAGTTAGTTTAGTCCATGATCAAGAATTAATAAACATAAATTTTCCCACAACATTCCCTCCTGTTTATCCGAATAGGATAACCAAACAAGAGGGAGAAACAAAACAAAACAAAAACAAATAAGGAAAAATAAAAAAAAGTAAAATAATAAGGAATTTCATCAATTTCCATAACTTGTCACCACTAACTATGAAAGCTACATCAATCACAAAAATCAAATAATAGAAGAGGGGTAAACCAGGAAAGGTGATCATCTCAGTAGTCATAAGGGCCAACAGGTTACAAATCAATTAACTCAAAACAAAAAATGATAGGGATCAAAACAAGGAAATTAATAAGTCAAGTGATAAGCACCACGATCAGATATGAAAGGTTCAGAATCAACACGAAAAGGCAAACACAGCATGAGGTGCTGCAATCATATGTCTATTGCGGATTGTAATCTCAATCCTGTTAACTTGTCCAAAGAATCATTCCATACAAAGTTCAATACAAAAACAGCAAAAAAGAAGAACAAATATAATAATAATAATGATTCCAATGAAAACTGGTGAGTACTAATAAATTAATAAACACAAATAAGGCAAACACAACTGACAATAACATCTTACAGCAGTTCACAGAGATGGAAAATAGAATCAGTTAAATCAACACAATTATAAACTTAAAAACTATTCCATACATATTGAAAGGAATTTACTGTGAGTCACAATTCTACGACTTATGGCAGTTCCTGTAAGGAGATTGGGAAGGGTTAGCAAAACCATATGATACACAGAAAACATCAGTTCGGTGTTCTGAAACATCAGGTGAATTTAAATCAAAGCTCCAAGGTGCAGATGAATCTTTCAGTGAAGGAGGAAAAATGAAGGTGTAATATTAATTTACGCAGCTCTAACCATGGCAGAGCTGAGGCAAACCACGTGTTCATCCTCAAAGGGCTTGTCCGTAGACTGGGAGTCTTGGTTGGAGAATAGGTTAGAAAGTCAGAGTCCTCTTCCATTGATCAGGATGGTTTCAGCCTTATGTTGATAAGTATCTTGATGTCCAGGTCCGGGGCGTAGTAACGTAGTTCAGAACATGAAGCGCAAAGTTCAACTTCTCAGTAGGAAGACTTCAGGGTCCTTTTGTGGCGTGTCGAGGTGGTTGTCCAATTGTCAGGGAGCTGATCTTGTCCCCAAAAAGGTCCTACAGGTCTTTGACCGTGAAACCAGTCTGGAGGTTTGGATGCAGGTGCTTGAGGTAGTTGATCCTTTTCCAGCGTCTCTTCTTCACTGCGTCCTGTTGTAGTTGTGTCCAAGGGGTCCTCAGCCGAGGTGGATGCAGGTTATGTTGTCCTGTAGGTGGGCTCAGGGGGAGCCCCAATCTGTCGTGTCAGTTCCAGTTCTAGTACCCCCTCAAATACTGCTGTCTCCATTGTTCCATCAGGTGCTGAGAGACGACCCAAGTGCAGGGCCATGAGTACGACCACCAACATCAACAATGTGGTGAACCCAGCAAGCTTGAAGCAGTTCTTTATCTTATCTTATCTTGATCTTATCTTCACCCGGTTTGAGAGACAGCACCTTAGTGGTGGTCCACCCCTTTGTAGTCCGCACTTCATTGCCGCCCTAGTGGCGGTTGGTTGATAAGCTTGCAGTGGGATCGATGAATCCAAGATGGCCTCTCAGCAATCTTCACTGCAGTGGGAGTAATGAGGAGTATTTCGAATGGACCTCTAGCTGCCCCATCTGTTTTGCTTCAGCACCTTCATCAGAACCCAATTTCCTGATTTCACGACCTGTGGTGAGAAAGCACAAGAAAATTCTGGGAGATCACTGTTGATTTTGAATTGTTGTCAGCAACAATCATCTAATATTGAAGGTGTGTATAAAAAAACAAAACAAACACAAAACAACTAAACAACTAACAAAAAGCCATAATCCATGTAAAGAAAATTGAAAATAAACACAAAAAGTGATTTACAACACCTAGGAGTAACAGGAGAAACAATAGTAAAAGAGCTGTAACAAAATTTGAAATCCAGTGAAATCAAAAGAATCAACCCATCTGGGAAAAAAGAGAGAGCTTGTCAGCTTCCCCAACTAATAACAAAACAAGAATATCATAGTCTACGTGTTCGCTCTCATTATGCCAGAAACATTCACCTCTAGTGACTTCATAGTTTAATCTCTTTGCTTCCAACTCTGGAATCAACTAACAACGATACCAGTTCTAATTATAAAAATAATATTTCAAATCCACATAGATTCAGTAAGGTAAGGTCACTTCAGAGCACATCAACAACGTGCAATATCACTCAATAATGCTACTCAAATAATGTGTAAAATTTGTCAACAGGAGATAAATACTGCTAAATTAGAGCTGCACAAGCAAATGTGGACAGCAGAATTGTCCAAACAAAATAAAACTCGGTACGTTAAATTGAACAATAGATTTTTCTAAGAAAAATAAAACTCATTTGTCACATAGATTCAGCGAATGATCAAAAATAAAATAACTGATGGTGTTATTAGATACACACAACCGCAAAGGTGTTTGAAAAGATGGTAACCATTTCAGGAAGGGAAAATATGTTCTAAGTAAAAGAAAAGAACAAATAAAGAAATGATTCATAATTTAAAAAAGTGTACTCCAAATAAAAATGGTCATACTACAGGAAACTAGAAAGTGCTTGGGGAAGAACCTTAAGTAGCTAAAGGGTCACGCAAAAGAGTATAACTAAATGTGATAATGAACAACTAAAGGAGTTATACTCAGAAAACAACAAAAAATAATCAAAAGTAAATGACTGACAACGTAAAAACTGCTAGATGCATATGTAATCAGGTCATTCTCATATTAATGTGACCATTGCATAGCAGTTGCCAAGTCAAATCTAAGGGTCAAATCTAAGGGTCATTTAGGACAAGTGTCATCTTATAATGCTTGTCTAGCAATAACAAACAATGATGGAGTCAAGGGCGAGGGCTGTCTAATGAGCTGCTGCTCTGTCCTTGTTGAGTTAAGGAGGTGATAAGAAAGTGGGAGCTGATCTACTCCAAGGAAGGGCCAAAATAAAGATTTAGTTAAAACAACAGAAAGCATTCACTAACCTACTAGGAAGGATTTCAATATTAATCACATAAACAGTTAATCTAGTGTAGAAATGGATAGATAACACAAGTCAAAGAACTTTTCATAAAAAGAACTAGATACTTTAAATGTTAAGTTAATGTAACATCTTCATAAAAAATAACTCATCACAAAGTGGACGTTACTGAAATCATGAGCACAAAATCAAGTCGAGGAAACTTCAACCATAAATGGGGAGATTTGTGTCAGACTGGTCGGCTGGATACGGGAGTTGAGCTTGTAGAGAGCGTGGTTTCACAGACGCAGAAGTGATAGCGTCGGTGAAACGTCGGCTCACGGTTTAATCTAGGAATCCCCGAGCGTTTGAGCATCAATGAAGTGACACGGAAATGCTGGGTTTTCCAGAAGTAAGTAAGAGCACTTACTGTGAGCAGATAGTTCGTAAGATGGATCGGTTGATTGGAA
The DNA here is from genome assembly GCA_006942095.1 of Nothobranchius kuhntae. Classification (NCBI taxonomy): domain Eukaryota; kingdom Metazoa; phylum Chordata; class Actinopteri; order Cyprinodontiformes; family Nothobranchiidae; genus Nothobranchius; species Nothobranchius kuhntae. Next base: position 127,709 of record SSNQ01034118.1, on the reverse strand, counting down.
ACTCTGATCATGGATCTGAAGAAATGATGACTGAGTGGTGAGCTGGGGAAGCGACTTCCGTATATAGTCGCTGTTAGTGACGTAGGTGTGACGTAGAGGGAATCCCCGCGAGGAGCATGCTGGGAGTTGTGGTCCATGGTGGAGACCGGCTAGCTGGGAGAGGCTGGTTTGGGGACTTGAGTTCTGACAGGAACCCCCCCCCCCCCCCCCCCCCCCCCCCC